>JAPPVO010000032.1:142403423-142782622 GCA_030407325.1 Camellia japonica
CTCACCTATGTTGCAAAAGTGAGAGAGAGAGAGAGAGAGAGAGAGAGAGAGAAAGAGAGAGAGAGTTGAAAAGTCAAAGTCGAGCCAGTCGAGCCTCGACTATTTCGAGCTATGGAGCATTTCTGTTTTCTAAGTATAAAAGTTTTAGATGTTTATAAGATTTTTTTTTATTAAAAAACATGAGTAGACCTATTTTGTCTATGGCACTCTTTCTTTTCTTTTCTTTTCCTTTTTTTAACAACCACACAATCTCGCTTTCTTTAATTTTGTTGAAATAAGATTAATGTTTCTAAATTTTCTTATACATATAATTTGACAAGTTTAAATTAGTTTACGAAATTAATATTGCTAATGTAAGATATTACATTGTAGTAGTATATTATGTAAAAAAAATTCTGACTACACTACTGGGCCGCATACTTCTATATGCATCGAAACTTATCATAATATTCGTCACTAGACCTAAAGGTCTCTTTTGGCAAAATGTTGAAAGTTAATTTTTTTATTTTTTATTTTTTTTAATTACATTATTTTTTATTTTTATATATATTTTTTAAAAAATAATAAAAAAATTAATTTTTAACTTATTTTTCAAAACAACCCAAAAGATGAATTGCATAACGTATAAGAGCATATCCAATGGTTGTTCCAATAATACCATTGTTATTGCTATAATTTGACAATGAATAGTAGTAATTTGCCAAATTATAACAATGGTGCTTTAATGATATACATGCTATGTTGGCAAATCTCAACCAACTTTCTCTCCAAGTTTGTAGGTGCTGTTTGGATATAGTTTTTTTAGTGATTTTTTTATTATTTATTTTTTGTCTTTTGTGACCTTTTTTTATCTGTTTGTAAAAAAAATTATATATTGATATTATACCCAACTAGACAAATATAAAAAATGAAAAAGAAATTGAAAATTTGAAAAAATAAATTTAAAAACTCAAAATTACATTGGAACATAAAAATGACATTGCAAATAAATACTAAAATTTTACATTAAAAATAAATGACATTGCCAAATTAAAAAATACATTCCCCATAATTATTCATCAGGAGACAGAAAATAGTAATTTGGGTTGCTGACATTTGCGAACCACTTGACAAAAATATCATTTTTTCGTATTATGTAATACGCTTTCGTCTAAAGGTTCAAATGAGAAATGTCCGTAATCATTATCAAATATTCTTCCTTTTTGATCTCAAGTTCTTTCATCTCCTGCAGTGTTTGAATCATTTTTTCTTCTCTTTCAACTTTTTTTTTTTTTCCCTTCTCAGCAAGTATTGGTTAAATGTCTCCAATTGTATGCTCATTTTTTGGACTTCAGCTTCAACGACTTGATTTCTCCGAAATAATTCTTTTGCAGCTTTCCTATCCATAGGCCTTTTACTTCTTGCAGAGATACTACCCTTACCGATTTGATTATTACCAATAGTTAGATTGTTACCAACACTTGGATTGTTGTCGTCTTCAAGAGAAATGCAGTTATCCATAGGGGAATCAGGGGCTGAATTAGGAGAAAACGGGGTACGTATCATTGACTTCACTGTGCTCGTAGGAGTTACATCTTGCCACCTGATATTGTTTTGCAAGATTGGCCAACAATGTTCAAAAGCAAAATATTTGTTTTCATCTTGATGGTATAACAGTTTTGCTTGAAGCATCTGTATCAATAAAATATTAAATTGATTAATTAGTTAATTTTTATATAAGACAAATTAAAAAAATAAACTTAATAAATGAAGATGAAATCTTACTATATCAACTTGAGACATCCCATTTGGGTATAGATTTTCGACTTGCGCTAAACACCCACGAAATTTGTTGCAACATTTCATGGTTATACCCCATCGAGATGAGATAAACACTTGTGTTCTTGACTGATCATTCTGCAGTGAGCAATTGTAGACACCCCATTTTTGACCGACCTTAAGACTCAGACGTCACCGATTGAGCGCTCGGTGATGTTGCATACTGTGCTCGTTCAGAAGTCTCAGAGTCGCGGCCGTGCGCCCTGCCTCCGAACTTCCGAATCCTCTTCTGTGCCTTGTCTCAGTTTGCGAACCAGACTCGGTTTTCTCTGTTTTCTTTCCTGAGGGGAGGGAGTGGTCCCGTAGACTATCTCTCGGTGGCCGTGTGCTACATTTCGTGGCCGTAGGCCATTTTTCCCATTTCGGAGCCCGGTTCCCGGTTCTCGGAGCCGTCAGGCCGTGTGCCTCGGTTCGGGACCGCCCAACCGTCTCCGATTCCTCCGGTTCTTGGCAGGTACCTCTGTTTTGTCATAACAGGGCACACTGGGGCCCCTGATGCCCACTTCGTGGCCGTATGCCACTTTCGGTGTTTATAGCCGGTTTTCGGGCCCCGAACCTCGCGGTTTGGCCCCCGAGCATTCATTTCGCATCGGTTTTCTCCGGTTTTTGGCAAGTGCCTCTGTTTTATCATTCCGAGGAACACTGGGGCCCCTGATGCCCACTTCGTGGCCGTATGCCACTTTCGGTGTTTATAGCCGGTTTTCGGGCCCCGAACCTCGCGGTTTGGCCCCCGAGCATTCATTTCGCATCGGTTTTCTCCGGTTTTTGGCAAGTGCCTCTGTTTTATCATTCCGAGGAACACTGGGGCCCCTGATGCCCACTTCGTGGCCGTATGCCACTTTCGGTGCTTATAGCCGGTTTTCGGGCCCCGAACCTCGCGGTTTGGGCCCCGAGCGTTCATTTCTCCTTAGTTTTTGTTCGATTTTGGCAGGTACCTCTGTTTCAGCACCAGGAAGATCACTGGGGGGTGGGAGGCCAGCAATTCTCCCAGATAACCAGTTTCGCTCCTCCGACGCCTGTTTTGCTCACTTCCGGGCTAATGTTGAACACCCTAGGCCCATTTTCTTCCAACCACAACCACATATTTTTGATGAGGGCACATGGGAGGACCCTAAAAGTGCATGGTCGGCCAGCAATTGTGGATTTCATTTTTGAGCCTCTCCTTCAAGTTCTATGTTGTGACTCTTGTTTCAGTGTTGCCAGATTCCAACCTTGGGGCTTTATTCTACACACCTGGGAGGACACCAAGGAGTGGTGGTCGGCCAGCATTTCTTTACTTCATTTTTGGGCCATGGCCGGCCGGCCAGGGTGAGTGGCTGGCCGACCAGGTGGGGTGGCCGGCCGGCCACCTCCCAGAAAGTTGCCTGGCCGGCCAGCTTTCTGCTTTCCACTCCTTTACAGCTGTCCAGCTGCTTTTCAAAATATCTCCCCCTTCCGGGGGATATTTTGGGAGGGAAAGCTTGGATGCATTTCCCTCCCCTTTTACAACCCTTTCTTGCCTATTTGAGGGCATGGCCTCCTTCTTTGTTGGGGTTAGACAAATTCCTCTCAAGACTCCATCTCCCTTTGATCTCATTTCCATAGCCAAAACCCTAAAAATTCTTCAAGTCCCTAGCCCATTCCTTCATCAACTCCAAGCCTCACCATCACCATTCCATTTCCAGCAGCAAAGAGTGGTTCCTCAGAGGCTAAGAAGCAACTTTCATCAAGGCAAGAGGTAGCAAAAGCATAGTCTTCAAGGGTAAGTCACTAGTTCCCTTTTTCTTGCATAATTTTGCTTCAAATCTTTACCCTACTTGCTCACTGTTTTGAGCTCTGACCACTACTGAAAGTGGTCCTCTTTTGAGCTATTCTTGATGTTTGTTTAAGGGCTCAACCCTGTTTGAGCCCTCTATCTTGCTCTTCCTTCATTATCACTCTTTATGCCAACATCTTGCATGCTTTGTTTGGATTATGAGTGATCTGTTTTCGAGCATGAAATAAACTGTGAGTGGGCCTATTTTGAGCCCCTATTCAACATTGAAGAAGGGCTCGACCATGTTTGGCCTCTCTATCATGCACTTGCTTCACAAATCCTCCAATTTACCGTAAACTTGCATGCTATTTTTAGCTTATATGAATTTATTTTTGGAGCATGCTATAAACTGATTTTGAGCTTATTTTGTGTCCCTCTACAACATTGTAGAAGGGACCAATCCTGTTTGGTGCCTCCATGAAGGGCCTCTCTTTGTACCTCTCTTTGGCCATGTTTTGCATTCTTTGTTAGGCTCATTTGGCTTCTGATTTGAGTCTCCATCAGGCCTGAAAAGAGCCTTATTTTGTCCTTCTCATCATTTTTTGTTAAGAGTCTTAAGCCATTCGATGATTGGTTTTGGTACTTCATGTTATATCCCTCATATTTTCCGTAAAATTGCATGCTTTGTTAGGCTTTCTTAGCCTCTGTTTTGAGTCTTCATCAGGCTTAGAAAGTGTCTTAAAATGACCCATTCTTCATGTTTTGTCAAGGGTCCAAAGTTGTTTGGTGTATGCTTTTGGTACCTCATGTTATAGCCTTTGTTGGCTCATTATTTTGCATGCTATGTTTAGCCTATCTACCTACTGAATTGGGAGATGTCATCTCTTGTAAATATGCATATTTTTGGTCCCTCTTTAATTTTGTAGAACTGTGTTTTTTGGTTTGAGCATTGTATATACTACTTGCTTTGTAATCCCCCTCTTTTTTCCCATTCTTGCAAGTTAGTTTTACCATACTTGTGGTTATTATTTAGCCTTGCTTTGTACTGAAAAAATGCTAGTTTAGGGGCTGCCTTGCTACTGTTTTACATGTCATGTGTCAATTATGCATGTTTAGTAGGGCCGTAGGCCATTTCGGGTGCTTAGCATAGCATTTCGGGCATCGGGTGCAATTTTGTCATAATTCGGGGGCTATTTGTGCATCGTTTTAGCTGCTGAAATTTGCACTTTCCATATGCCATTTGCCACATTTCATTTGTATGTCATTTACATTCCGTATGCCATCGCCTCGGTTTGCGTGCCCGTGGGCGCGCATGTCGAGGCACTTCATTTTCATCCGACGGCCTCTTATGTGAGTGCGGCTGAGGCCCTCTCATGTTAGTGTAAGCCCAATTTGCGTTTTCCATGTCATTTCATGCTCTAATGCATCGCCTCGGTTTGCGCGCCCGTGTGCGCGCATTTCGAGGCACTTTGTTTTTTATCCGACGGCCTCCCGTGCGAGAGTGGCTGAGGCTCTCTCATGTTGGTGTAAGTCCATTCTGCATTCCGTATGTCATTTTAGTCCCGTTGCATTCCGTATGCCATCGCCTCGGTTTGCGTGCCCGTGGGCACGCATCTCGAGGCATCTCATTTTAGTCTTATTACATATCATTTTCATGCTATTTCATGATTTCATATCATCGCCTCGGTTCGCGTGCCCGCTTGCGCGCATTTCGAGGCATCCCATTTTCATAGCATTGTGCATGCTAGAATTGTATATTAGCTGCATTTCATACATATCACGCATATTGCATCGTGTTCGGGATAGGAGTTAGCCCGGGCACGGGAAACGAGGCACGTTTCACGGAACGGGTCTCGATTCCCAAGTCACCGACACTCCGGATTACCCATGATGGAGTTAAGTTTTTGTTGTAGCATTCATCTGCATTGCACCCTATATTGAGTTGTGCAATCCGATTCCTCGGCCATCATGCATCGATATGCGTGATTGGTGGCACGAGGATCGAGACATGCATATATCTGTGAAATACATTGCTATGCCCTTTTCCTGCTCTCTGTTGCAGCGAGATAAGGAATCAGAAACTTTTCGGGGTTTGGCGCGCGTTTCGAGAAATATTACAAACAGAGGCTAGATTGGGCATCCCAGTGGATTTCCACGCAATACTGTCCAGCATACATCATTCATCAGAAGCGAGGCAGCCCCTGGCTTGCATGCCAGTTTACAGTCTTTATTAGTTAATTTGTTAATTAATTAGAAATCTGTATATTATTTCAGACTGTATATTTCGGACTGTATTATTTCGGACTGTATTATTATTTATTCGGACCCTCTGCGCGAGGGCATAATTGTAATAAGTGTGGGTGAGTGTGATGTATGTCTTCCAACCCCACGTCTTTCTTCCCTTTTATTTACCCGCTTACGTTGGTTAGATATAGGGCATATTTCAATTAGCATACAGCATGACAGCATGTTTGCATCATTCATCTATTTTGCACGCACCGGGCTCGGCGCATCATACAAATTGCATTTGTATTTCAATTCCAAATTGAATACGTGTTAGTTGTAGCATTCCATATGCCATGTTTAGAATAGCCGAGCCTGCTATAATTGCATTATTGCATGCGCTGCATTAGGCATTTCTGTATAAATTAGGATCATGCATGATTTCTAATTAGCTTGTGTTTTGGCTTGGAGTACTCGGTAAGTTTTTATGCTTTAGCATCCTTGCATGCGTGTGAGTGTTGCCATGAATAGCATGCTTACCATGAGGCTATATGCTTATGTGATATAACTGCCTTGAATGCCTGTGGGTGGAGGTTGAGTTACTTGGATTGGACAATTCATCAAATGTTTGTTTTAAGCCCACTAGATGGTGGCAAAATCATGTTTTCTTAAGCCCACCTGAGGGTGGCAAATCCGCGTCTTAGCCAACCTGCGGGTAGCACCATCAAACCATTTTCAAACAAACAAACATAAAATGTTTTGTTCCAATTCAGGCGGCCCAGTCTATACTTATTTGCTGCGAGCATCACATAGTAACCTAGGCTAATAACCGGAATAAGAACTCACAAAGTTTTCAAAAACAGATATCATGGTTAGTAGAGGCCGGTCTTTGACCGGGCGAGCGGGGGTGCTCACGATGTGACCTTCCCCAATCGTACCCAAGTTCCCGAACCAACTTTGGTGATGACGGACACGTGGCCTTTGGCACCGAGTCAGGGTTTCCTAAATTTCCCATTAAAAAATATTTAGGTGGCGACTCTGTTATCTGGCAAAGCAGTCCATGTTTGGCACTTCTTTCAAAAAATCTGTTTTCAAAACGATTTGCCGGATTTGGACTCTTTGGTTCAAGATCAAGAACCGTGACATTTGAGTCCTTGAACTGTAGTGACCCCAATATGAACAGAACGGGACTTAACCCTCCCGGGGCGTTCGGGGACGTCTACAGCAATAATTTTCAAAAATTCTTCCCCAAAAATGAGCATGAGATTGCGAATTCCCAACAATTGGGTTTTCAGTAATGTGACACCAAGCTCTACAAATTGCCACATCTTCTTAAGTAGTGAATGGTTTTCCTTTCTTTATTTTTGATGAACCTTCCATAGTGATTGTGGGAAAAAAACTAAAAAGAAAATAATCTTGAAAGTTTGCTGTCAAATGAAATTGAGATAAAGAGAGGAAAAAAGAAAAATGAAATTTGAAATATTTGCTATGAAATAAAATTGAGATTGAGGTTTTTATTTATAGAAATACAAAATATGACCGTTTCGATAAAAAAAAAAAACAAAAAATGCTCGTTAATTTATACCTGTTGTTTTTTTTTTTTTTTGGTTTTTTTTCAAGCAAAAATAGCACAACGGCTATTTTGCCTTTCTAAGACAGATCACCACCGTACACGAAATACCATTTCCAATGGTTGAGATAAAGAACGAGAATCATCCAACCCTTTTCCTCTCCCTCTCAGTCTCCCTCTCTCTCTCACTCTAACTCTGACTCTATTTATCTTCTTTCTCTCTTCGATTGGCTATGAAGCATCTCTCACTCTCCCTTACATTCTGACTCTCACTCCTCTCTCTCTCTCTCTCTCTCTCTCTCTCTCTCTCTCTCTCTCTCTCTCTCCTAGAATGGAAGAGACGATCACCAGATCTACCTCTCCCTCACTGTCACTCTATCTCTCCTTGGTCTCTATTCTACCTCTCCATCATTATCACTCTATCTCTTTTTTTTCTCTCTTCGATCTGCGACGGTGTAACATGGAAGAGACAATCGGCGACCGTCTACCTTCACTCCTCTCTCTCTCACTCCTCTATCTATCTCTCTCTCTCTCTCTCTCTCTCTCTCTCTCTCTCTCTCTCTCTTACTCCTAGAACGGAAGAGATGATCACCAAATCTACATGTCTTTCACTGTCACTCTATCTCTCTTCTCTCTCTCTTCGATCGGTGACGGTACAAGATCGAAGAGACGATCGGCAACCATATCTACTTTGAACTACCAAAACCAGGTATTTATTATTTTCAGTTTTGTTCATATTCTGAGATTTTGAGATTTGAACTTATGAAATTGCTTATTGAGCTCCAATGAAATTGTTGAATTTTTTTTTGTTGAATCTAACATTGTTTAATTTGTTTGAGATTTATTAATTGTTGTTGATTGATTGTGTAAAAAAAAAAGAAAAAACTTTGTTGATTTCAAGTAAATTAAAAAAAAAATTATTGAAAAAAAAATTGGTGAATTCTAAAAAATAAAAATGGTGAAACAATTGCTGGGAGGGAGGGGGGAGGGAATGAGGGAAATAGTTGGTTTTGGCTGAGTTGGCACAAATAGCAGCTGTCAAAGCTTGTGTCAACAAGTTTTGGCATTTCTCAAATTTGACAACTGTTATATTCAACCATTGGAGTATCATTTTTCAACACAGTTGCTATATTTTAGTAATGACAGCTCTAATGGCAAATCATTGGAGATGCTATGAGTCCTATGATATGGAATCTTGGGTTGCTGTTGTGCTAAAGGCACAACAGTAACTGTTGTGCCTCAATTTGAGGTGTATTGTAGGCTTATTTTTATGATTCAAACTGTTTATTTTGTAGGGTTTGTTGAGTACTTGATGTTTACCAAAAATCATATTAATCGGATATCAATAACTATATGATCAATAACCAAAAAAATAAACAATAAGTTTTTCTTCTGAGAAATAGCATAAAAAATATACAATTCGATCACATAGTTATTGATATTCGATTAATATAATTTTTTGTAGGCATGAAGTACTCAACAAACCTTAAAAACGGTTCAGATCATAAAAATAAGCCCATAATACACCTCAAATTGAGGCACAATAGTCACTACTGTGTCTTTAGCACAATAGTGACCCCATCTTCTATGATATGACCCTCAAACTCACCGTTTGTGAGAGTTTTGTGACCCATTTTTGTGCACATACATATATATATATATATATATATATATATATTCTTTTTCTTTTTCTTTTTAGTATGCCCCTAGCGTTGTTGTACATATCATATTTATTTGGGTAAAGCATCAATAAATTTTAAAATGTAATTTTATAAATTATTTAGTACTCTCTTTTTTCTTATAAATTCAAAGGTCCTATTAAAGTGAAAATTATACAAAAGGGTAATCACTTACATATTTGAGTTTAATTTTCTAAGAATAAAAGTGGGTTTCTCCAAATATAAAATTACACATTTGGACAATCCACATTATAGAGGTTTTGAATTTTCCCTCCTCATGGAACAAATCTCATATTACGAAAAAAAAAAACGTAACACTCTAATAACGTAACACTTTAATATAACACACTAAAAAATTTATTGGTATATTTTTCTAAATGTAACAACGTAACACTCTAAAAAAAATTCTTTAGTGTATTTTTTTCCAAATGTAACAATGTAACACTCCAAAAAAAACTTCTTAGTGTATTTTTTTCAAATGTAACACTCTAATGTAACACAAAAAAAAATAAAAAATCTTAGTGTACTTTTTCCAAATGTAACATTCCAATTAATATAATCCTAAACGTAACACTCCAATGTAACATACTCCAATGTAACACATAAAAAAACACTAAAAACTTATATAATGTACTTTTTCCAAACGTAACACTCATAATTTCAAAATTATACATTTATCCAAGGCTTACTAATGAATTTTTGTACTCTTTTTGTAATGGTTTGAAGAATTCCACATCCTTTTTTGGGAGTGTTATATTATAATGTTACATTTGGAAACACTAAATTTTTTTTTTGTGTGTGTGTTACATTGGAGTGTTACACTTAGGAATTTTTTTTGAGTGTTATATTGGAGTGCTACATTTGAGAAAAGTATGCTAAGGATTTTTTTTTTTTGAAGTGTTGCATTGAAGTATTATATTTGAGTGTTACAATTTAAAATTACACATTTGTCCAAAACTTACTAACAAATTTTTGTATTCTTTTGAAATGTTTGAAGAATCCCATTTCCTTTTGAAATGTTTGAAAGATCCCATATTTCAAGTCATTTTTATACTCATTTTGAAATGTTTTCCAAATAAAAAAGATTCCTATATAAAAATTAATCTCAAATTTAATTCCCATACATTGTATACATTACCTTTCTAGTACAAAAGAAAAAAGAAAAAGAAACGTAATAGAAATAAGGGTATAATCGTAAATTCAATTTCTAAATAATATATTAAATCTACATTTTCAAAATTAATGGGACTAATTGGTCTATTAGAAAATTTTTGGGATTAAATGAAATCATCATTTCTCAAGATAGGATTTATAGATAAATTTCCCTATTCATTTTCTCAATGAATTATTTATTTATTTTAATTATAAAAAGTATAATAATAATAAAGTTTGTTTTTTTAGATAGGGATAATAATAATAAAGTTAAATGGAGGTACTATTCGGGCTTGCGTAGTTGAGAATGAGTTTTATTTTAATAATTTGAATTATTTATTTTGTAGAGTGGTGTGTATATCATTTATAAAAATAAATAAATAAATTGATATTGTAACATTTTCATTGTATTACATTTGTCTGAAAGATAAATAATAAGTTTATTTTTTAAAATATATCATTTATTTATTTAAAAACAAACACGATATGATAAATAAACTATAGATATCAAATCAATTTAAAAAATTTCATTTATAATACACATAATTTTTTTATAAAATAAACTATTCAAATTTTAAAAATCAACCGTACCTCTAGACCAAACATGTGGAGTTAATATTAAAAACTAAATGGTAAATTACACTAATACCTTCTATGTTTTTGTTTAATATATATTTCTTCTCACATTTGAAAAATTATATACTCTCCTCCCTACAGTTTGTAATCTCATTATAAATTGCCATAATGCCATTTAGATTGCTGATGTCATGTCTCTAAAATTTTCTAAATAACCATCTTACATTTTTTATGATTTTTTTGTATAAATTTTTATATATGAATATAATTTTTTATTTTTATTTTCACAATTATATCTAGATTAGATCAATTTAATCTAGATATATTTAAAAAGTATAAAATTTGTACAAATACCTTTTTTAAAAAATGCATTGAATACAACAAAATAAGATAATGTAATAAATTTTTTCTATTTTTTGATTTTTTTTTTGTATTTGGTGAATTTAAAAAAATACAAAATATTATACTTTTTAAGTATATTTAGATTAGGTGTATTGAAAAAAACAAAAAAAATTTACTTAAAATATTAAAAAAAAATTTAGTAAAAATAAAAAAAAAAATACTCAATTTTTTGTGTGAGTTAAACCTAAAAAAATGATTATTATTTTCTTCGAAATGATATGAATAAAATATTTACATTATTTTATTATTTTATATGTATAAAGGTTAAGAGGCAAATATGTTATTTTAATCTGACAGGAGATAAATGTAATTTTTCAAATGTGAAGGGAGATTTGTATTAAACAGAAATCTCAGAGGGTATTCATGTAATTTACCCTTAAATAAATTATAACTGGAATAAGGTAGGGAACGAGTAATTGTCATATTTTCTGGGCATTTATCGGCGGTGTGTCCAACCAATAGCAGGAGTTAAGAATTACATAGCTTTAAAAATAAGAGGACTTACGTGTGTGTTATAATAGATGGACTTATTATCGAATAGGTCCTATGATAATTAATGACTTTTTTCATCAAAACTATTAAAAAATGTCACTAATTGTTAATTTTCGACGATAGTTTAAAAATTGTCACAAAAAATATTATTAATTATAAGTTTTAGTAATAGTTTAAAAAAATAGTTATAAAAAAGTCATTAATTTTTAATTTTCAATAACAGTTTGAAAAATTTATCACATAAAGTCACTAATTGTAAGTTTTAACAACAATTTGTAAAAATCGTAACAAAAAAAAAATCACTAATTATCAATTTTTAGCAACATGCAAATAATCATCACCAAAAATTATTTTTAACGACGATTTTATTAGAATTTATTTTCAATAAGACTCGACGAGAATTAAATTCAACTATTAAAACTTATTAATAATTTATCCTTAAAAAATAAGAAAATAATAAAGAAATAATATGATTTAACTGGATGAATACATGGCACCGTAGGCTTCCTAATCCATGGGATAATTTCTGGTAGGGGACAAGATAGACTTTTCCAATGCCTGAAATGAAAGCAGAAGTTAGGTATTTAGGCTCATACTCTACATTTGAGTTTTTAATTGGAGCTTGTGGTTGAACTTATGTGGCGTCTTTACAAAGCTTATCTCGATAATTTAAATTATTTAATTTGTAAGTTTTAATTAATAAATATTTAATTAGATTATATTTATATTAATAATTTATTTTTAAAATTATAATTACTGTTAATAGAAATTTGATCTAATCAAATGTTTATTGACACTTGATCAATATAATTTTTGATAAAATAAAATATTTAATAAAATTTACACATTAAATAATTTAAATTATTGATATAAATTTTGTGATAGATCCACAAAGCCTAATAACACACATTCCAATCCCATTTCGGATTGGTGAAAAGCTGTTTCCCATTATAATTGACAAAACGTAACTTAAAAGGCAAAGAAACAATAGCAGCCGCCCAAACATGGCTCAACTCAACCAACCCTCCCTTCCAATAAAGTTTTCTTTTTTGATAATTTTTAAATTTTTTATTAAAATATGAGATAAAAAGATTAATATGTTAGAAAAATAAATTTACAAAATAGCCTTGAATAATTCCGTCTATTTTGTTCCGTCGGCGCAAATTAGCAAGTCCCCCATAAATGAATACATAATTACAAAAATAAAAATAAAAACAACATAATTAGCAAGTCCCCCATTTTCATATTTTTAGTAGGGTTTAGTTTCTCTCAAATTATTATCTTAACTTAAGAGAGCGTTTGAACTTGGTAAGTTTATTTTTAGACCGATTTTGATAATTTAAACCGTTCACTTTTTAAAATTCGTTGAATAGAATATTCATGCAAAAAATAGAATATTCATATTTGTTTTAGAAAAAATAACAACAAATATAATTTTAAGAATAGTCATCTATTTTTTGTAATACAAATTTGATTGAAACTTATAGTTACCGATATTATATCATTTTAATTTTTTATATGAATATTCTATTTAACGGGTGTGTTTGTTTTGAAGGATTAGGGGGTGGGATTGAACTATTAGTCCTACCGGACTAATAGTCCATTGTTTGTTTGAAAAATTTTGCTCCGGACTAATGGTCCCCCGGACTATTAGTCCCACAAATATGGGACTATCCTATCCCATGGGGGGGTGTGGGATAGAAACTATGGGATTGGTATCTCATGGGATTATTTTGTGAAATATCCATTTTACCCTCCATGCTATTACTTAGTAAACAATTAGAAAAGAATAAAATAGTCTTTTCAATATTTATAAATTATTTTTTTAGTGTTGTTAATTTAAAATTATATATTAAATAAAAAATTTAAATTATAAATTATAAATTAAATTTAATTAAAAATAATAAATTAAAAATTATGGCCTTATAAATTAAATTTTTTTAGTGTTGTTAAAAAATTAAATTTACATATTAAATAAAATTATTTTTTTAGTGTTGTTAATTTAAAATTATATATTAAATAAAAAATATAAATTATAAATTTAATTTAATTGAAAATAATAAATTAAAAATTATGGCCTTATAAATTAAATTTTTTTAGTGTTGTTAAATTATAAATTATAGATTACAAATATAAAATTATATATTAAATAAAAATTATAAATTATAAGGGTAAAATAGTCTTTTGAACATTTATCCTTATCCAGTCCGTCTAACCAAATATTGGATTCACTAAAAATAGTCCAATCCAGACATATAATCTCATGACTAAACAAACATAGGATACAAATCCAGTCCAACCAAATAGTCCGGGGACAATGTGTCCCGGGACTAATAGTCCGATGGATTACAATCCTCCCTTATCCAGTCCGTCCAAACAAACACACGAGTCTTAAAAAGTAAACTGTTTGGATCACCGAAATCGGTTCCAAAATAGACCTATGCAGTCCAAATCCTCTCTCATGTTGAGATGGTCAACATGAGAGAAGCCTAAATCCTTTTTAATATAATTATATTAATCTCTCATCCAGTAAGATTAAAGTAAGGAAAATTTATCCATAAATTCTATATGAAGGAATATTGATCCCTTTAATTCTAAGAGTTTTATTATGAACCAAGTAGTCATTTTTATTTGAGAAAGTTATATTTATTTGATTTGGTGCTATTTGAATTTAAGTGAATGCCATTTTATGATTCATTTTTCTAATTTTCTGATTTATTTTTTGAATGAGAATGGAAATGTGAAGTGTGGAAGATTCTTTATAAGGAGATTAGTGGCTGAACTGTTGGTTGTTGTCCATGGAAATCTATATTTCTGTTAGTGTGATTTTCTGGTGTTACATTGGAGTGTTACATTAGAGTTTTATATTTGAAAAAAATACACTAAAGAGCTTTTGTGTGTTACATTTATTGGAGTGTTACGTTTGAAAAAAATACACCAATGAGTTTTTTTGAAATGTTACGTTGTTACGTTTAAGAAAAATATATTAAGAAGTTTTTAATATGTTATATTAGAGTGTTACATTTAGGAAAAGTACACTAGGGCTAAGAAGTTTTTTTTGGAATGTTACGTTTGTAGGACTTCAGCACTTACCATCTCACAAAAACCCATGTAGTGGTGAAGGCGTAACTTTATTCTTTTAAAGGGTACAACGCCAAGTACCACAACAAGTCGACTGTGACTCGACTTTACCCCGGGCCTCTGCTACGGCGGGATGCTGGCCCAAACCTAGGGCAACAATCCCCCCCTAGCACTTGCCCGCAAGCAACATGCCCTCTAGGGGAATCGAACTTGAGACCTTACTCTAATACCAATTGCAAGACCTCAATACTTACCATCTCACAAAAACCCATAAGTAGTGGTGAAGGCGTAACTTTATTCTCTTAAAGGGTACAACACTAAGCGTCACAAGTGGACTGTGATTCGGCCTTACCCTAGGCCTCCACCACAGCAGGATGCTAGTCCAAACCCAGGCCAACAACGTTGTTACGTTTGAGAAAAATATACTAAGAAGTTTTTTAGTGTGTTATATTAAAGTGTTACGTTTGGAAAAAAATATACTACAGAATTTTTTTGAAATGTTACATTTAATAATTTCAACATTATGAAAAAGTTCACATTTGTCTCTTAGCACACCCTCGTTTATGCTTAACCATTTATGTAACTCATACTAGAATGAGATCTTTGGATTCATAAGAAAAAAAGGGAGAACCAAACAATTCATAAGATCACTATTTGAGATTTATTGGTACTTTACCCTTAAAGTAACTGAAATTCATGAAGATGGTTGATATATTTTGAAATAAATAAAAATAAATATATAGTTAGTTGAAAATAGATGAATACATCATTTTTTAATTCATATAACTAATATTTTTGTTTTTTTATAAAAATAACAATTAAAAACTCAAGAAAATCTAATTTTTCAAACTTTGAAGAAGGTGAATGTATTTCATCTTCGTTTACATTTAAAAAAATTATAGTTTTATCAGCTCTAGGTTGAAAAAGTACACGAGTGGTGAAATTTTGGGTAAAACTAGTATATTGGTCAAAATTTGTAAGGTAAATTACGTGTTTTAGTAAGAATAACTTAAAATATTATAATTTTCATAGAAATATAAGTGAGTAATTGTCTTGTGAAAGTGAAACTTATAACATGAGGCAACTTTTATTTGTACTTATTTGTATGGGTATTATTCGGGCTTATTTGGTAATATTTATAAGTTAATTTATTTACTTTAAAAAAAGTTAAATAATAAGATTTAGTTATAATTTTAAATTATAACTTTATTTACTTAAAAAAAAGTTAAATAATAAGATTTAGTTATAATTTTAAATTATAACTTATTTAAATAAAAAAAAGATTCTTGAACTACAATTTATATTATTTTGACTTATTTAGAATGTCTTAAAAGAATTACATCTTTTTTACTCTTAATAATAATTTTAGAAAGCAATAAAAATGTTATGTGACAATTTACTCAATCAAATATATTTAATTTTTTATTTACAAATTAACAAAAGAAGCATCAAAAATTTTAATTTACTTTAAAATTTTAATTTAATAATTTAATAAATTATAATTATTATAAAAAATGATACCAATTGAATCCATTAACCAAAATTAAAAGACATAAAGTTGATGTTTATAGTACATTCTTTTTGTTTGATTTAAATTCTTAAAATTATTTTTAGGACTGTATGAGAGGGTTCGAGAATGTTGCTGAAAATTTGAAGGCCCATCGAAAAATTCGAATATCTTAAAAGATCGTCGAAAAATTTGAATTCTCTAGAAATGGTGAGAGACTTATATTCTTCAACAGTCGCAACCAGAAACACAATAGTAAAGAAATGATGGAGATAAGAGATTTGATGAAGAAGAAGGTAAATGAGTTAAAGAGCGAAGAATGACAAGGCTCTTCTATGGATCTCTTACTTTCACTCTCAAAGTAGATAACGGAGAAGGAAAATTAGTTTTTCCCAAAAAATTGTTTCTTCAAAATTCAACCCTTGTAAAGCTATGGGTGGGTGCTATTTATAGGTACCTTATGATGTAAGATGAAGCCCATGTGCAAGGCACATGGGGAATATTTCCTTTAACTGCCTTGTCCGATGAGATGACCTCTTCGAGAACGAGGAAAACTCCCAAAAAGAGATCAACTTCTTGGCGAACCCTTCTTTTTAGTTACGCCTAACCAATGATCCCCAATCATCCCAAAGGGTCAAGGGTAGTCCCAAAGGATGCCCTACCGCGAAAGGGTTAAGGGTAGTTCAAGAGAATGCCTTGCCGCAAATATCGCCGAGTCTCAGGGACCCTTTTAGATTGTGCCACCTCGACCCGAGTATAGGCTAGTTTAACCGAAGAGTAAATTTATCTACACTCACTGTCTTCAAGATTGAGGCCAAGTTTGGCATATCTCTAAAAAGCCAAAAAGTCAAAAAATTACTTAAAAAGTTAAAAAGTTATCACTATTCACACAAAAAAAAAAAAAAAAAATTAAAAAATTAATTTTCCTCAACTTAGTACAACTCAGAATCTGACATGG
Source organism: Camellia japonica (assembly GCA_030407325.1). Lineage (NCBI taxonomy): Eukaryota > Viridiplantae > Streptophyta > Magnoliopsida > Ericales > Theaceae > Camellia > Camellia japonica. The sequence goes on from JAPPVO010000032.1 coordinate 142,420,617, forward strand.
ATGGTTTATTGATGCGTTTGTTAAAGAAAAATTGCATACTTTGGGTGCAATTTTCACACACTGCTGTTCGGCCTGTGGAGGCCCATCACGGGTCCCGTTTTGATAATCTGAACTGTTAATGTATAGCACTCGTCGAGTACTATATGTCTGTAAAAAATCACATTGATCGGATATCGATAACTACATGATCAAATCAGTTTTGTATAAAAAAATGGATGGTGTTATAATTAACGATTGAAAAAAAAACAAATCTGATCAGATAGCTATCGATATCCAATCAACGTGATTTTTTATAGGTATATAGTACTCGACGAGTTCTACACATTGAACAGTTCAGATTATCAAAATAGGACCCGTGATGGCCCCTATGCGCCGAACAAAACCGTCCACTGCAATGCCCCGAAAAATAGCCAATCATTACTTTTATCTATTCCACTGCCCAGAAAGTACAGTTGCAAAACTCTCAATTCTAATATTCTCCTACACACTAATTTATACAATTTTTTAATACACATTTTTTCATAAAAAGTTAAAAAGTTAACCCAAACAATTATATTTTTTTCCTCAACTTTTTAGTCCAAAAAGTCAAAAAGTGCATTTATTTAGGACACCCCAAACAACCCCTGAGTCCTTTGTTCTGACTCCATCACGCCCATGATTTTGATATGTAGATACCGGAAAGTTTCGAGCCTGCAAGTGTTTTGGGACTCATTAATGGAGCGACTTCCAGATTGCATTCAAATTCATTCGAAGCCAAGCGCTTTAGATCTCTAGGTTTATGTATCCGAACCATTTCGAGTCTAAACTCAAATAGATCTCTAGGTTCATGGTTTTGAACCCTTTCGAAACTAAGCAAACATCTCGGAGAATGGATTTCCTCAGAAGGTTTCATCTCTTTTGAAAGTAACGATCAACCTTATTGGATGTTCATATGATCTGGGCCTCATTAGATGGGTCTGTTGGAATTTTCTTAGAAATATAATCTTGTTAGGCCTCTCTGGCCCAATTGGTTGGCTTTATCGTGGATCCATTCAATAGAATTCATTTGGGCCCATTTTACAATAATTTCTTCGGATCCTTTAATTTTGGGCTTTCTGATTGGGCTCCGATTGGATCCAATTAATTTAATTTGCTTAAGTTAATCCCTCTTACATGGACAAACTTCACTTTTCCTCTCTTGTAATTTGGGTCGTGTGATTTATCCTTCTAACATTTGAACATGATCACATAACCCCTTTATGGTTTGTGGATTGAGTGCAACATTAGGACCATTAACAATTTAATGAAAAAGACTAAGCCCCGTTTGGGAACTTACCTTTTTAGCCAAAAAGTCAAAAAGTTACTAAATTAGCCAAAAAGCCAACAACCCATACCAAAAAGTCAAAGATTCTTTTTTCACTCTACTTTTTGCACATCTTTTCGTAATTAGCCAAAGTCATTCCAAACATACAAGTTTTTTTTACCTACCTTTTTAGCCAAATAGCCAAAAAGTTACTAAATTAGCCTGTTCCCAAACGAGGCCTAAAATACCTTTAGATTTTCATCATTTGTTTGGAAGGTAAGTGCACTTTAAACCCTTATGCTTTATTTAATGTGTAATTTATCCTCTTGAAATTTGAAAATAAACATATAACCCCCTTATGTTTGCTATGTGTTTCACACTTGCTATTAAGTTGGATGAAATGTTTAACAGTATTTAATGGTGCACTTTAGTCCACAAACCACGTTGGAGTTATGTGATAATTTTCAAACGTTAAGGAAATAAATCGCACATGACCCAAACCATAAGGGAGTAAAATGAAGTTTCCCTTTATTTTTAAATGGGTTTTCATTTGTTTAAGGCTTATTTGGCAACAAGTTCCACAAAAAGAGTAAAAAAGTCAACTAATTATATAAAAAGTCAAAGATTTTCTTTTTTTTATCTTCTAATTTTTGTACTTTTTTTTGGTAAAAAATTATAAAATTGTCATAAACGCACTAGTTTTTTTACTTTATATTTTAGCAAAAAAGTTAAAAAATAACTAAAATAGCCTGTTTCCAAATGAGGCCTACTGATTTTTTTTTAAAAAAAATATGATTTAGTCAATTTTTTAAAAAAAAAGTAAAAAAAAAACTAAATATGAAAAAATACTAAAAATAAACAAAATCCGAACAAAAATGCACATAAATTTTTATTAATTTTCATTTATTTTTAATGATTTTTTAAAAATATTTTAGTTAATTTATTTTATTTTTTGGATGTATCTAAATTAGGTGTAACTAAAAAGTATAAAAAATTAATTAAAATATTAAAAAACAATCCATGAATGACAATACATTTAAAAATAAGTTTTGAAAAATCAAACTACACATATTTAAATTCTTATAAAAATTAATAATAAAATGTAAGAGACTAACGCGGAATATATTTGATTGCATTTTATTTTTCTATTTTTCAAAAGTGACTGCTTTTTAATTTTTTAATTTTTGAATCTAATAAGAATTCTCCCTATTTGCATTTCCACCCTTTCCCCATTTCCTCATTCTCTCTCTCCATGCACAGCCAAACACACACTCTCTCTAATGTAATAATTATTGTGACAATTTTTTTAATCTAGTTTTGAACTTAAATTAATTTTAAAAGTAAATTAAGAAAAATTTAAAATATGAAAGGTCAAAATAAAAAAAATAAATTTTAAGAGTCAATGTGGTCAACCATAAAGAGAGGAAAGTTTAATTTAACCTAAAAATTAATAGTAATAAATTGTAACTGATTAACATGGAACATATTAAACTTGGGTGCAATGCAATTGGTTAGGAAAGGGACTTCAAGTTGCTGCCAACATAGTATTTGGTGTGGGTTTGATTCTCTTTCGCTGTGTAAATCTTAACTTAAGCGGTGCTTGTATTGAGGGATTGGTACAAACTCCCAAGTTATATTCTGATTCCAAATGAACAATATAACACCTTAATGATCTCGACTCAGGTGTAGTTTGGACGTGCGAGAGGACATGAAAATTTTTCTGTACCAAAAAGAAAAATGGAACATATTTGATTGTATTTTATTTTTCTATTTTAAAAATTGATTGCTTTTTATTTTTTTATTTTCGAATCTTTCACTAATCTTTTTTCCTTTTTCCCTGTCTACCGCTAACTAATCAATAATTCTCCCCATTTGCATTTCAATCCTTTTCCCATTTCCTCATTTTCTCTCTCTACACAGCCAAACACACACTCCGAAAAAAAAAAAAAAAACACACTCCCTCTTACGACAATTATCGTGATATTTTTTATTTAATTTAAATAAAAAATAATTTTAAAAATAAATTAAGAAAAATTTGAAACATAAAAAATCAAAGTGAAAAAAAAAAACTCAAATTTAAGAATCAGTGTGGAGTTTAACATGTTCTATTATTTTTTTTTAAATTTCTAAAATTATATCACATCATTTATTAATACATTGATATATGCATATAGCATTATTTGACTAACATGGAACATATTTGATTGCATTTTGGTTGCGTTTGGTAGAATTTTAGAATTATGATTTGAAAATAAAGTTGTATTTTGAGTTTGTGAGTTTTGAAATTATGATTTGAGTGTGAAAAATTTGTTTGGTTATGAATTTTGAAAAGAGTTTAAATTGAGTGATATGATATATGATATTGAAAAGTGAGTGTTTTGAAAAATAGGTATGAAATTAATTTTCTAAAGTTATAACCAAACATCACACTCAAATTAAGAGATAAAATTAAATTTTAAAAGCTCTGCCAAACAAAATTTTCTATTTTTGAAAATTAATTGCTTTTTATTTTTTTTTATTTATTTTCGAATCATTCACTAATTTTTTTTCTTTTTCATTTTCTACCGCTGACTAAACAATTCTCCCCAGTTTGCATTTCCACCCTTTCCCCATTTCCTCATTTTCTCTTTCTACAGCCAAACTCTCTCTCCCCCTCTCTCTCCTCTCTCTCTGTCTGTGTCTGTTTTCTCAGATGCAGAGAACCTGCTTTTTCTCTCTCTAAAATGTCTATCTCTACAACCTCCTCGTTCTGCTCCCCGCCCTCTCCGCCGCAGCCAAACGACACCTCCGATGGCACCGCCGAGCGCCGCCTCCGGGAGGCGGAGGATCGGCTGAGGGAGGCCATCGAGGAGCTGCAACGCCGGCAGCGCCGCGCACGGCAGTGCCAGCCTCCTTGTGATCACGCCGACGAGTCTTGCGTCGCCAACGCCATTGGAAACCTCTGCCAGAGCTTCCTCCTCTCCTACGGTGTTCGCGTTGGCATTGGAATTTTGCTCCGCGCTTTCAAGCTCGCTCGTGGACAATCCTATTCGTCCCTTCTTGATCTCAAGGTTCGATATTTAATTCCAAGTAATTTACTGGTTATATTGTAATTCCCTTTTAATATGAAATTGGAAGTTACATTTTGGTTTCATATGTGATTTGAGTCAGTTGATATAGAATAATTATATTCGCATATGTATTTTTATATTCATCGTACTCTATGGTCATGTTTGATTCACAATACTAATAGTGAAGTATTAATAATCTTATTAAATTAGTGTAGTGTTCACTATCCAATTAGATTAATATTCATTGGATTAATAATCCCATCCCTACCCCATTACTAATAATCCTACAAATTTGTTGGATTAATAATCCTAAACCAAAATGTTAAAACAAACATAGGATAATTGGGCCCACGGATTAATAATCCTAATCCCATGTCCTAATCCACCCAATCAAACATGCTCTATATGTACTGATCGATCTTCATACGATCTTAATTAATTGCGAGTTCATTAAAATATACATGTTTTACCTTGATATTGTGGTCATAATGCATTGACTTAAAATAGGCAAAACTAAGGGACCCGTGAGGGTAAGCTCAAATGGAGTAAAACAACCCAGTAAACAACTAGGGCCAAGTTTGGCATACCAAAATAAGTGCACTTATTTCATGTTTTTATCTTCTTTGGGTTACATCAATCAACATCTCCTCTCTACTTTTTCTACACATAATACAATAATCAAGTCAAAAAGTGCACTTATTTAGTCTTCCCAAACTTAGCCTAGGTGTTAGGTTCGAGACTGTACTTCACCCGATACGTGAGGCTAGCTGGGCTGGGGACTATTACAAGATCTAAGGCTATCTGTTCTGGACTTCAGGATAAGGCAATGTTGTTGTTGGATATTCTGATAGGCAGTTACTCTATTACAAGATCTAAATTGACGTAGCAGAGGTGGTGATAATAGATCATTGGCTGGTGGTGAATGTTGATTAGTGATGACATGAATTTTGGAGATCAAATACTCGATGTGTCTAAGCTTTTCTGTATATTTTTGTCTTTCTAAAGAGAGAAATGAAAACACACAACACCACATGAGTTTTAGTTAGCGTAATCAGCAAATCATAAATCTACCTAGATGTGATGTGATGTGACAGTGAGCTTGTTTTGCATTTGCAATTATATACCGGTCTTTCATCTGCATTAGGGAGGGGTTTCTTTTTGGTCATTACAACTTATTTTGATTTCATGGGATTACATTGGAGAATAAATTACTGGGTGAACCAATATCAAATACAATTCTTGCTAATGTTAATTAGTAAATTTGCAAATTCTTCCTCTTGTAAGGTGTTAAACGTTGTCCTTGTTTATTACAAACGTAATATCTTAGCAACATAATAATATCTTTTGCCATTTAGACCATTGATGTCAATTATAAAGATGAGACTTGCAAGTCATTGACGAATGATTAAAATAAAATAAAATAAAATACAAGGGACATAGCATGGTTTTATTTCTGAATTCTTTGAATTTGTGGAACATGCAATCACAAATCTTCTATGCGTTTAAGTTCGTTGTTTTTATTGTTATACTGGGAGTCCATATTAAGCAACTTTAGTTTATTTGGGTTTTCTTTTTTCTCTGTCACTCCCTTTCTTTGTCCAAATGTTATCAGATGCAATTGATAGTTTTTTCTTAATGCTTGTTGTTTGGGAAAAGTAGATCTAAAAAATGGCACTTGGAAAAGACAATGCTTCTGTACTTAAATGGTGAGAGTAATGTTTTCCAACAACAGTTCTAAACATCTGTACAGGAATATTGCTTTCTTTGTTATGTTTAGATATAAAGCAAGAAATTTAGTGCCTATGCTTTATTCATCCAATATTATCTTAGTTCTTTAGTTTGTTAATTTTGTAATCATCTGATATGCAGCCTCGTTGAATATGATGGGTGCATTGCGTACTTGTATTGTTTTTTGTTTTCAACCACAAATAAAAGAGAACAAAGTTCTCTCTCTAATATATGGTAGATTGTTCTTATTTTCCTCTTTTAGGTTAAATAGAAGTTTTACTTGTCAATTGATGTAACCTTCTAAAGGCATGCATCTTGAGAATATTCTTGCCCTAATGGTGAGCATTTGAGTTTTGCAGCAACTTGTCTCAGAGAAAGATCTGATAGTAAGAGAGGAAGCATGCCGAATTGGTTTACTTTTTGGAGGATTTACTGGATCCTATCATGCCCTTAGGTGTTTGTTGAGAAAATTGAGAAAAAAAGAGACACCATTGAATGCGTAAGTTTCATGTAGAAACATTTTCTACGTATAACTTTGCTTGTGGTTTATCGCGTGTGTTTTCCTTTTTAATTTCCGGGTTTTGGGGTGTGAATAATTTGGTCTTGTTTTAAAATCTTGTGATGCATTCTATATTCTACTCCACGTTTATGACTTTGTTAAAGGGGATGATGGACCAGAATTTTAGCAGGTTCAGCAGCAGGTTTGTCTATTTTGGCATTGGATGATTCGAATCGGAGGCGTACACTTGCTCTGTATCTTTTGGCTAGGCTTGCCCAGGTATATCTTTTAATTTTATATTTCCTTGGGTTATCTGTCCATCTACCATGAAGTTGTAGAAATTGGTTTTTTTCCGTACACTGGCATTTTATTGCAATTATTTGTTCAGTGTGCTTATAACTCCGCAAAGTCCAAGAACAAGTTTCACCTCTGGGGAAGCCATTGGCGACATGGAGATGCATTGCTTTTTGCCTTAGCATGCGCACAGGTAACATCCTCAATTTTCTCATTTGCCTACATAACAACTATTTGGCCACCTCCCAAATACATGACACACTACCTGTACCTGACATTTTATATCCTATATTAGAAATGTTTCTTCATTGCTTCCATATGTTTTCTTCATATCTTATTCATTGGAAAGCTCTTTCCAGGTTATGTATTCCTTTGTAATGCGTCCTGAGAGCTTGCCAAAATCATATCAAGATTTTATCCAAAAAACAGGGCCAGTTGCACGACCTGTATACAAGGCCGTGAGAGATTGCTGCAGAGGTGGCCCGGTGGATGTTGCCTCGTTATCTGCTTACCTATCTAGCAGAAAGAACTCCAACTTTGCAAAATTGGACGAATTTCCTTCAATTATTCCCTGCTCCATAATTCACCCACATACAAATTCATGTCTAGTTCACAATGCTAATGCAGCATCAGCAACTTTCAGGAAAACGTTTCCACTCTATTTCTCTTTGACTTTTGTACCGTTCGTTGTTCTGCATCTGCAAAAGGTACACCTGTTACTTCTGATTTTCTTTTCTTTCTCGTTTTGGGTGTGCATGGAAACTAAATATTGATTCATATTGCTGATAAGCTGATTCACATCATGGCTAGAAGTTCCCACATGTGGCCTTCTCAGTGTCACTAACTAAAATAGAATTAGTTCATGTCCTTGTGAATGACTTTCCAAGCTATGTTGGTTTTAACTATTGCAATTCAAGAACTATCAGACCATAAAATTTTCACTGTCGATGAGTTTGCAAGCCATGTGTTGGCTTCAACTGGTGAAGTTCACAATACATAGGCAATGGTTAATTAGCACAATAGATCATGCGGAACTGCTTTTACTTTTTTATTTTTATTTTTATTATTTATAATTATTATTGTTTCCAATGTTTCCAGGACAACAGCCTATTCCACTTTATAAAGCACAATGCCTGCAAGCTAGGCACAGATAGTGTAGCTGATAGCCTAGTTAGAGAATATATATATTTTGTGGTACATTAGTACGGAAGAAATTACATGCCATCGTCAACCAACTGAAAACTGTAGAATCTACTACACCCTCTTGAATTGTGGAAAAAAGTGAGAAATTTAGATTCAACCAACCTGAATTTGTCCCTTTTGGGGCACACAGGCAAAAACACCAACTCTCAATAATATAAAACATTTGACCCAAATTTTTATTTATTTATTTTTTATTTATTTATTTTTGTGAGAAGAAGGAAAACACCTCAGTTTTTTAAATATTTCACCCTGGTCTTACAATTTTGATATATGTTTCCTGGTTCTCTTTTTCGCGAGAACCACATGAAAGTGGACGTGTGAATAGTCTCTTCTCATATATTGTGTAGTTTAAATAATGTGTGATCTTTAGTATATAAGCATGACAGGTCATATTCTTTTTACTGAATGGACTTGTGTTTATGGATAATAAGTTTAATATATTAATCCATTGATAATTTTTTAGGGTAGTTGATTCATGGCCACTTTTAATGGTTAATGGGACACATACCTTTTATCATCCATAAGAGCAACCTTGACTCTTTCCTCAATATGAGGCCATATCCGCTTTATAAAAAATATGAACTGTGGAGTTTGCTAATGTCATTATTGTAGTTATTTTCCAAAGTCAAGAAGGCAGCATGTCTTAGTTTGCAGCTTTTTTCCTTTGACGAAGCCTGTTTTGAGCCACTATTATTTAAATTTTTTGGGCTTGCTTTAGGGTTGTTGAACTGATATATTTTTTGATCCACTTTAGTTCATGGATGCTCCTGTCCGCATCTGTTGGCATGCTGTTAGAGGAGCTGTTCGATCAACATCATTTTTGTCAGCTTTTGTAGGAATATTTCAGGTTGCTGTTTTTTCAATGTCATATTTATTTGCATTTTCTGGAATTTACATAACTCTGTTTCGGTACTTCTCTTTGGCATTGCAAGGGGGTTATATGTTTGCATAGAAAGGTGGCATCAAAGGACCACAAGCTTGTTTATTGGGTCGCAGGTGGGCTTGCTGCCCTTTCTGTACTACTGGAGAAGAAAGGTAGACGTGGAGAACTTGCCTTGTATGTTCTTCCTCGAGCTGGAGATTCTTTGTGGTATATATTAGTGAATCGTCATCTGCTTCCAAATATCAAGAACGCTGAGGTATTACTTCTTAACTGCTTTAGGTTCAAGTTTTGAGAACACGTTTCAGTGCTAATTAGGCTTATTTGGTGTTTGGAAAAAGTGATGCTTTAAATAATCATAAGAAACTTCCTCATTATGTTCATGCTTTGCAACCAATAAAAAAAATGTAGCTAGTTTGGCAACTGTCATGATAGTTTACTCTCCCGAGGATGCTTCTTTGTTTGAACTAGGCTGGGATTAGCTGTGTTATTTATTTATTGTCATGCAAATCCTTCAATTGTTTATATGTTGTCTTAGTTCATTTGCACATAAATCTATGAAGCACTGCCATTACAAATTATGTTGTTTCATGAAAATTGTCTGAAACTGTTGCTGTGTATGATTTTTCATTTCTATGTCTTATTCAAATAGTTGGTAAAATTCAGAGAACTTAGCTTTTGAATTATGGCAAAAGGCACAAACATTGGAGTTTTATTTTATTACCCGTAAGAGGTTTGAAGAGGAAAATATGGTCTACTGGGAGAACCACTCAAATGGGTAGGAAGAGAGATTTGAGGATGATTGTGTTGCAGGTTCCACAATTGAAAAAAAGTAAAATTGGGTTGATTTGGTGTGCATATATATATATATACATGTGTATGTGTGTAATTTGGAGTTTAATAAGGTTAAATATTTAGGTATATGTATATTTGTGTATATAATTAGGTTGTTAAATGAATAGAAGTTTAGAGTTAATAGGTGGTTTAATTCATTAATATGGGATTAAGTTAAAATTAGGTGTATGATAGAAGAGAGAGAGAGAGAGAGAGAGAGTAGTCTTTTTTATGTAAAAGTAAAGAGTGGTGCTACATCCCTCTAATTTTGCACCCCTAATTCCATCCCTAATGACGTGGCACACTCCCATGTGAAGTGATTCCACATTTTTAAGAGAGTTGATTGGTCATTATTGTTTGCCACCTCATTAAAGGTGCAATTGGGGGTGATGAAATGGGGGGATGGGGCATTTCTCAAAAGTAAAATAGTCTTGTCATGGCTAATGTTATCAGATATTAGATTACAATTTAGTCCAAAGCTATGAGGGAGCCCTTTGCCTGTATTTTAATCGTAGGGGGTTGGACCACAAGCGGTAAAGTTAAATTTTCCCTTTAAATTATGTCCAAATCCACGAAGTTTGGAGATTTATTTTATTTCCATGTACTATGCCTGAACTGTTTGGTCCTACCACAAAAGAAAAAAAAAAAAGGGGTAAGAACTAAAGAAATTGTCTGAGTTGTTGGCTTCCCGAGTGTTACAGGTGGCTCTATTCTGTGCATGCATGGGTGGAATAATGTACTACTTGGAACATGAACCAGATACCATGGCTCCGTTTCTCAGAAGCTTGATCCGTCGCTTCCTTGCTAGCAGAATCAGCAATCCAGCCCCTTCATCAAATCGGAGTGCTTCTTACACATATCTACAGACTCTCGATGCCATCAAAAAGCCAAAATTGCGAGAGAACCGAGATGGTGAAACTTCAGCTTCCGAAAAATACAATCTCGAATCCATACCTGGACTCTGAGCACCTTTTTTTCAAATGCTCATTCACAATGGCTATGAGAGCACAAGCTCAACCTTTCCTTTTTATTGGCTTCATTTCCAATTTGTTGCCAGAGCAGCAGAGTTCTGGCACAATTTATTAAAACTCAGCCTGAATGACTGGTATTTTACATCCTCCCGTTGTAGTCAACATTATTGAATCCTTGAGATTTAATTCTCATTCAATTTTGAGTCCTTTATTTCGAGATATTTTCTGTTTTGAACTAAAACTGTCCTTCGTGGAACAGAAATTGAAGAAGAAAAAAACAATATATTTCCAAACCCTGTTATGGTTTTTGAGAGGGATTGCCTTTCTGTAAATAAATTAGAACAGCTTGTATTGTTCTGATAGTGATTTCTCTGCTATGCATGAAGAAGAGATGGCTGTTATCTATCATTTCTTATTTGGCTGTCAACTTCAGTACGTGATTACATGTTAGAATCTTGATCATCTTTACTTCTCTACTTCGCTCGAGTGGATTTTGAATGTTAGAGATGACGTCAAAATAGCAGGGGTCAAGGTCGGCTAGTGAGACAGATGAGAGATTGCTTCAGGTACGATATAGGGTTGTGAGACAATAAGGTCAAGTTTGGCATCTACTAAATAATACAAAAAGTCAAAAAGTCACTGTCTTATTTAAGTCAAATCATCTTATTTAAATCACATCATCTCTTTAACACATCACATCAAATCCAATCCAAACCCAATCCATATAAACCAATAAATTAAAAAGTGCACTTTTTTAGAACATCCCAAATCAACCCTAAATGTGGCTGCTAGTTGTCATGGAACTCTACTTACAGGTGTTTTGGAAAGTTGGTAAAAAGTTGGTTTTTAGTTTTTTACTAAGTTTTTTAGCTTTTTGAAAAAGTGATTTGGGAAGTTGATAAAAAGTTGGCTTTTGGCTTTTTAGTTTAATATTTATTTATAGTGTCAAATCAAATTAAAATGACTAAAATACTCTTACCCAATATAAGAAATTTATTTCTTTATTTTTTTGTCATAAGTTTTAATTTGTAATTTTATACTTGCGTTTTTGGTACTTTCCAAATCAATTTTGTTGCTTTTTTAGCACTTGTATTTTTGGACATTTTGTTAAAAAACGTGACATTTTATTTTGTTCTTAAAACAGCACTTAGATGGTTGTGGAGATTGCAGGTGATACTCTATGGTTGTGGAGATTGCAGGTGATACTATATCATAGTACTTGTATAACATTGATCAGCTTTTTCACGCGGTTACACAATTTCCAAGCAAGTAGTGATTACACTATATTATGCTTAGCATTATGGAGGTGTTAAAAAGCAGGAATGACGACGGCTGGGGTCGGAGATTATACTCCCCGTGCTTGATATTTGAAGGTATAAAATTTTTTGTTTCTGCCCCTGATCTTCGGCGGAAAACCCATTATCTCCTGCCCCTGCCCCTGCCCCTGCCCCTGCCCCTGCCCCTAACTGGGATTGGGTTTTTCCGATCTCAAAAAATTCTTGACCCTTTTTCTTTTTGTTTTTTGAATTTTGCATATTCCGTTTTTTTTATTTTTATTTTGAGGCAAATAAAAATACAACAATGCTAAGTAGCTCAAAATTTTGTGGCTCAAGTGGTTCAAATTACTCAAAAAGACGTCGTTTTGAGTGCAAAATGACGTCGTTTTGAGTGTAAAACGACGTAAAACAACATCGCTTTGATAGATTTGAGTCATTTGAGCCACAAAATTTTGAGCTACCAAACATTTTTCATGAAAATAATATATTTAAAAGCATAATCCAATAATGTCCAAACATAAACATTCAAATAACATGATAAACAAGATGCAAAACAACACCTACAAAAAAAAAAAAAAAAAAAAAAAAAAAAAAAATCCAAAGAACATATTTATACAGAGGGGTATAATAGTAATTTCAATTCAGGGCGAAAACGGGGACGGGCTGGGGGAACCTATCACCGTCCCCTGCTTGAAAATTGTCAGAGATTCATTTTTAAATACCATCCCTGACCTGTCGGGGATATTTTTTTAAAAAAACCCGTTCTAATCGAGGTCGGGAGCCAGGTTCCGTCGAATCCACGCGCGCACACACACACACACACACACACACATATTCCATACATTCCCAAGTTCTTTTCTCTCTCTCTCACACACACACACACACACACACACACACACACACACACACACACACACACACACACACACACACACACACTCGTCACTCTTATTTTAGCTAGAATTCAAAGATACTACAACACAGTCAAAACACGCTTGCTTCTGCATAGACGTGAGCACAAGACAGTACATGGTTTTATGCGTCTCCATCTTCGCATCCTGCATCTGGCCTCTGCCGGCCAAGGCCCAAGAGTTTTCCTCCAGCGGCCAACAACAAAAAGGGAGTTGCTAACAAGAGCAGAGCAAAGGCTTCATTGGGAGATACTGCCATTATTGAACACATATAAGCCCCAAACAGGGCTGAAACCGAGATTTGTGGCCACGGTTTCATTGGGAATTCATGTAGGAGGAATATAACCAATGCCACCGATGAGATGAACCCAGACGAATTAAACAGTATGAACAATCTTGTTTGGCTTGAACCTTGTTTCTTCAATTGAAGCGTACCATTTGGGTTGTAACTATAAGTGTAACCCTCTTTAGAATTTGCAACCGTGGTGCGGATGCTAAATCCGGCATGGTAGGTTATTGTTGTGAGCAATGTGGCTGTGATTAACAGTATTCCATTGAATGCCTCTCTTCTGAGCTTGATGAGGGACTTGATGGTGCTAATATTTGATGGGTTTTGAGATTTTCTTCTGCATTCATGATCGACCTTGATGTTGATGCTTTGATCTGTCATGTCCCGGGCTCTCATGGCGCCTGCTCGTCGAAGGATTTTGTCGATTTCCATTTCGATCTTTCCAGAATATGGGAGAACATCTAGGATGTCCAGAGGGGTGAAACCGCCGGAGTTCTTGGCGTTGACTTCCACTATTTTGTTAAGGCTTTGATTATCAAGCAGTACTTTTAAAGTCTTCATAAAAAATGAAGTTAGGTAAGTAAGATTCTGTTTGTTCCCAATAAAACAGAGGACAATCCTTCAAAAATTACAAGCATGAAAATATAGTGGAGATGACGAGAGGAAACCAAAACTTTTGGAAGTAAAAGAAAAGACAAACAACTACAGCTTCAATGCGAGTCCTGAATACAAGATCATAAAAAACGATCATAAAAACTGTATTTGGATCTTGGATTTGAAAAGAGATTTGTACTTTGAAAAGAAAATGAATATGGAATGTGAACAATACTTTTTTTTTGGATATATGTCGACAACATTTTTTCCTCCATAAACTCAACAGTTTTTCTATAATTTTAAAATCATTATAGAAAAATCATAAATTTAAGGGTAAATTACACTTACCTCTCCTAAATTTTTTGACAAATACAGGAACCTCCCCTGTGGTTTCAATAATTACAATAACCTCCCCTACTTTAATTGACAATATATACAAACCACCATTATGTTAACTAGCCATTAGACAAGTGAGGAAAATTCCTTACATCAACATATTATGGTGACTGAATACCAAAATCACCCTTTGTTCCTTAAAACATCACAAACAAACATGGCTCTTCTTCCTTTCCCTCCTCTCATCCTCTCCCACTCCTCCACTGAGAGCATTACTCCCATCACCTCATATTTTTTTTTTCTCTCTCTCTCTCTCTCTCTCTATAATCCTTACCACTTCTACCTCCTTATTATCCATTCCAAACACACATTAAATTTATACAAAAATTGCAGGCACACAACATTTTCTCCTCTAATCTTACACCCACTTTTCCATTCCAATATATACATACAAATATACAACTAGGAGGACTCCATATTCCATTATAAGTTGTAAGAACTAGTAGACTTCATAATAGCATGATTTGTCTCTACCCAGAAGTAACAATTCATAAAATTTGGGAACTATAATATGCAGTAAACAGAAGCAACTAGAATGGCCTTAGCATATACACACAAATTTGTAAATTCATATTATTAGGCCATCCAGATTAACATGAAAAAAATAAAAAATAAAAAAATAAACTAAATTAATTTTTTTTTATAAAAACAATCAAAGAATGCATGCTACACATGCAATAAAAGTAAAATTCAAATAACACGCTTCTCAAACAGATTCATTGTTCAAAGATTAGAAATAACCCAACAGATTTCAAAGAACTATGGTCCATATCTACCGCAACCCAATAATGAAATTGGGTTTCAATTGGTCCAGATTTTGGCACCTATAATGTATTGTGAACCATCATGCCAGAGAAAATGAAAATTAATGAAAATGAATCCAAAAGAATAAAGCCAATCATGTTCAATTCCTTTTTCATTACAAGCAACAATAAATAAAGCTCATAAATTTGTTCTATTGTAACAATGGAACTGTATGGATTTTCTTTGGTTGAGACGGCAAGAGAAGAAAAAAGTATGGTTTAAACAAAAATCAATGAAATATGGTTTCAAAGAAGAAAAAAGAAATAGAAAGCAAGTTAGTAAGATTTATGAACTTTTGCATCTATCAATCACTACCAGAATACTTGGTGTGCAAAACTTATGTTTCATGTTTCTTCAACATTATCTCAATCTCAGGCCCACCATTGCCATCCTTGCAATCAAAAAGAGATAATGCACCATTTTTATCAATTGATGCCATCTTCACCATTTCCTTCTTCCGCCGTACGTCCCCCTTCTCTCTTTCTCTCCTTCTTCTTCTTCCGATCGTGACCAAGATCGCAACTAACCGTCACAAACCCAGATCGGTCAACGCTGCTGCCATCATCGGTCAACCCAGATCGGTCAGCGACGGATGACGGAAAGGGAGTGGAGGAAGAAGAAGAGAAGGAGAAGGAAATACGGCGGTGGCAGACGGCGGAAAGAAGGGGCACTGGCGAAGATGAGCTTCTCTCTCTCTCTCTCTCATTTCTTCAGAGGGTTTAGATTGGTAAATGGAGGAAGGGGAAGGATCAATATATATTTTGTAGGGTTAAAAGAAATATTAAATGGTATTTTTGCCTTTTTGTGCTCAAATAAAAGGGTGATATGGTCATTTTGTATAAGTAAATAACGTCGTGTAAAATTGACGGATTGGGAGAATCTTGGTATTGTCAGTTAAAGTAAGGGAGGTTATTGTAATTATTAAAACTATAGGGGAGGTTCCTGTATTTGTCAGAAACCTCAGAGAAGGTAAGTGTAATTTACCCTAAGTTTAATAATACATCTTCTATGTTAACACAGAATTTATAGTAATTTTTTATATAGATATACATATATATGAGATTTTTTTTAGTAGGATCGAGATCGTAATAGTATAGTGATCATATTACAATTCTACATTACAAAATTTAATATTCTAGTGCGATCCGGATCGATTGGGCAAATCAAAGTCATAGGATCCGAGATTTTGATAACCATACTCATACGAGAGAGGATTATATATGAAATTATGATTAGTTTCTATGAAAGTAGAAAAAGTTTGAGAAAACTAACTAGACCTGGAGTTGTTTTCTGGATGTGGCAAGGTGCAAAACCGTCTTTCCGCCACGATCCTTTCTGTTAATCAGATCGCCGCCATAGTCAATCCTCTCGCCGAGCCATTTCACCAAGTACTGGAACACCTTCACCTTATTATACATAACAGCAAGATGAAGACAAGTTTCACCCACCGCGGTTGCTTCTTTCACCGACTCAGGGCAAGCATCAACCAACAACTTCACAATCTCAACCTTGCCTTTCATCGCTGCAACATGAAGTGGAATTAGCCCATTATTCTTGGCCTTGAGATTGCATAGATTTTTATTACTTTTTATCAAATTATCGACGATTTCTGGATGACCCTCCTGGCATGCCAGGTGCAGTGGAGTGAGACCGTCAAGGTTCAATTCCTCGGCGAGTCCAGGCTGCTTGGACAGTGCTTCTATGGAAGCAGCATCGTGGCAGCCAAGTTGGGCTGCGACGTGCAGAGAATTATTGCCTGATGCTTCCGAAACATCTAAATTTCTAAGAGGTTCAAAATATCCAGTTGACTCACTCAGTTGATGGCGCTCGAGCGTTTTGCTACATGTAGAGATATGCAAGTAAGACATTTTTCTAAAAAAGAAAAAATCAAGAGCTATAGCACTCTGGAAGAGTTTTATAACAAACAATAGCGAGAGAGAGAGAGAGAGAGAGAGAGAGAGAGAGAGAGAGAGAGAGAGTTTGTTTATGTTGTGAGTCTCAATCTTTTAATTTTTATTGTTGAAGCCACGTTGTTTCTTTTGTTGTTTCCATGGAAGAGCATGTTCAACACGCATATTTACTTGCTTTCCTTGTCTTGACGAGTATTTCATTTTCATTACTGTATTAAGCATTTCATTTCAAGTTTTTTTGTCCCCAAAAAAAAAAGAAAAGAGTTGGGGTTGTATGAGATTTTGGATATATAACTTTCCTAATCAGGAGAAACTAGATTCTCTTCAGTCCATACCATGTTGTTTGGGGTTTCTATTTTAATAATTTGAACAATTTACTTTTTAGATCACAATGTATAGATCATTCATATAAAAAAAGATCGATCTAATGACCGTTGTTATGTTAAATGTAACAAACTAATATCGTTACAGTTATTAGATTCATCTAATTTTTTTATAAACATCATAAATTAACGTAGCTATGATTATCAAATTTTATAGATGATTTACACATTATGATCTAAAAAATGAACGATTAAGATTATCAACGGAGAACTTGTGACGGATCCCACAAACTCAAACGTGTGAGCATTTGGCTCTTAATTGGAAACAATAAAACCCAAATGATATTTCCTTGACTAGCCGTTTAGATTCAAAATAATGTTAGAAACAATAATTAATAAATCAATAAATATATTAATTAATATAATGTTAAGTTTCACGTGAAATGATGGATCCCAAATCAAATGTAAATGTTTTTGTAACTTTGGTATGAACCAACCCATTTATACACGATATGCCAAGATTTCTATGAAGTTTCTTTGCTCATAAAGTCATAAAAACCCAAGTTTCTGTGAAATTGTACAAAGGAAAATGAGACCTTTTTCTCGTTCACAGTTGACTTTTAAGTTTCAGTTTCACATTGGCTTTTTAACACAATTTCGCTGAGATTTCTTTGCAATTGGATCGATAAAGATTGTGGAAATTGGTCATGTCTTTTTGTAATTGATATTTTTAGTTAAAGGGAAATTTCTCTTCGGCTTTTTAACACAATTTCGCTGAGATTTCTTTGCAATTGGATCGATAAAGATTTGTGGAAATTGGTCATGTCTTTTTGTGATTGATATTTTTAGTTAAAGGGAAATTTCTTTGGGAATGAAAAAAAAAATGGATTACTTACTAACGTCTTATTTGTCATAATTTAAAAAAGTCAAAAAGTTAAAAAGTTATTATCTTATTTAAGTCACATCATCTTATTTAAGTCACATCACCTCTCTATCACATTATTTCAAACTCAACTCATATTTCATAAAAAATCAAAAAATATACTTATTTAGATCATCCCAAATGACCCTGTGAATATCATTTTGTTTTCTAAGTTTCAAATCATACGTTTAGACCTATTGACTGTAAAAATTGCTTCACCTTCATCATTCTATTTGTACAATTTTTAATTTTTTTAAATTGAGGTTTGAGAAGTTTGTTTAAATGTATTGTTTTAAATTTAATAAAAATAAAATGATATTTACTGATAATTGAAGGTATAAAGTATAATGGAAATACTATGGTACACATGTCACTAAAACTTACAATTGATGACTTTTTTTATGAAAAAATTTTCAAACTGTCGCTAAAATTTAAAAATTAGTAAAATTTTTTTGTGACGTTTTTTTAAATTGTTGCTAAAATTTATAATTAGCACCATTTTTTGTGACAATTTTTAAAATGTCGCTGAAAATTAACAATTAGTGACTTTTTTTAATAGTGTTTGATGAAAAATGTTATTAATTATCATAGGACTTATTGAACAATAATTCCATCTATTAGGACCTATACGTAACTCTCCCAAAAAAATTTGAGCTATAATGAAACATCATATGAGGTTTAACAAAATAATTTTGGATCATTACTAAAATAATGTCATAACTAACATTGCAAGGTATCGTAACTAACAACATAGTACATCATAACAAAAAACACAAAAGTCATAACTAAATGTGCATATGGTACCCACCCTAGAGGCGGTTTGTACCATAGAATTTCCCAAAGTGTAAGCAACCATGTGGAACTAGGAAGAGGGGATGTTACTGCGTGGACTGCATAGCGAAATTGGCTCATTTTGAGATCCATTTCGATAATCTGAACCGTTCATATTTTAAAATACATCAAGTAGAACATGCTTGCAAAAAATCAAGTTAATGGGATATCGTTTACTTATTCATCCACTCACATTTGTGTCTATAAAAATAAAAAATAATTGTGATTTAAAGTATTAAAAAGAATACAAATGTGAGTGGATGAATAGGTAAACGATATCCGATTAACTTGATTTTTTACAGGAATGCTCTACCTAATGTATTCCAAAATATGAACGGTTCGGATTATTGAAATGGATCCTGAAATAGACCCATTTTACTGCACAACAATTACTGCTGCGCAGCATCCCCAATGTCGTGGAACTATGGCAATTTTTTTGAATTGAACTATGGCATTTTTATTGTCTTGTTTTGTGCAACTTTATAAACTAAAAGCTGATAATTAAAAAATAAAAGTTAAAAACATATACTCCTCAACTTCTAAATAGTCAATTTCTTTTTACCTTATTTAAATTATTTTTATTTAATTAGTTATAAGTAGAAATTATATTAAACCGTTTAACACAAACTTTCAAAATAAATAAATAAAATTCAGCTATGCGAGCATTCAACTCTTCTCATTTATGTGTCATTTTTCTTATATTTGCTTGGTCTTTCTTGTATGTGATAAGTTTGTTATTTATATATATATATATATATATTGTTAATCAACGAGATATTATTATTTATAAATAGGGCAATTTATACCAGTAATCCTTATAATTTATTTCTTCTGTCATTTTGATCCTTACACTTTTAATTAGCTCGATTTGAATCCTTAATTTTAGATGTTGTATAAATTTGGTCCAATTGATAATACCGTTAGTATTTTTGATGAAAAATTATTATTGAATTAATTGATGTTAACTCACTGAATTGAAAAAATTTATAATTTTGTCCTTAAAATCATGACACATATCACTTATGTGCACATTTTTTTAATTAAAAAATGGTAACAATTGTTTTCAAGTTGATAAAATTGAGATAAAATCATAAATTTAGGGTCAAAATTGAGTCAATTGAAATTACAAAGACCAAAATGACATAAAGTTCAAAATACAAGGACAACTAGTATAATTTGCCCTTATAAATATTAAGGCCATGTATGTTTGGCTTTTTAAGGAGGGAGATAGGATTAATAGTCTGTGAGACCCACTTAAAGAGTGTTTGGTTGGTGACATGAGTGAGGGGACTCCATCCTATTGGTAGGACTACCAATTCCATGGGGGGTGGGGATTAAAAATTCAGTGAGGACATTAGTGAATCTTTAAATGATTTTTATGCAAAATTTATATTTTTTGGAACAAAAAAATAATTATAATATTAAAAAAATTTAAAAATATTAATTTTATATATTAATACTATATATTACTAATCTGATTGTGTACAAATAAATATTCTTTATCCTACATCTTCAATCTAATATCACTATATTAATAATCTTTTCACTCAATACCATCATACTATTACCCTTTTCCATCTTATAGAACTAAGTAAACGTGACTTAAAAGAAAATTACATTAAATTAGACAATCAACACACAATTTGCAAACCCAAATTAACAACCAGAGGCCTCAGAAAGATGAAGAAATAAACAAGCAGTAATCATGACCCTGACTTCTCGGACATGTCTTATATTGGAATGTTTTGGAAAGATGGTAAAAAGTTAGTTTTTGATTTTTTATCAAATTTTTTGACTTTTTTAAAAAGTGATTTGGAAAGTTTGTAAAAAGTTATTTTTGACTTTTTTTGTTAATATTTGTTTGTGCTGTCACATCATAATTAAATGACCAAAATACCCTTACCCAATTTAATAAATTTACAATGTCACCTATATGTGGTTCATTTTGATCCATGAAGGGTATAGTTGTAATTTTACCAATAACTTTTTTTTACCTCCCCAAATAATTTTCATGGTAAAAAGCCATTTTAGCTTTTTTGGAAAGAGCTGCAAAACACAGCTTTTTTGGCAAGTTGCCAAAACGGCACATTATACAATCTAATTTAGTGCAACTATATTGACCACATCATTGTTTAGTAGAGGTGTCTGTGGTTCAGTTTTGGATGGTTCAGTTTGCGATTTGGACTTGCCCATATATGTGCGGTTTAGAAAAAATTGAACTCACAATCGCCCATAATACGAGTTACAGTTCGTGCGGATAGGGTTCGCGGATGTGCGGACGGTTGCGGGTGGTTTGCAGATTAGACATTTTTCTTTAAAAATTTATCTTTGGGCATTTTTTTTTCCCATTTTGTAAATATTTATTTTGGGCCATTTTTCCTTATTTTCTAAAATGCTCAACATTAATAATTAATGAATTAAAACTTATAAAATAAAAACATTAAATAAAATATAATTAATGCTCAACATTAATAATTAATGAATCAACATTCATTAACTTTTACATTCATTCAAAATACAATAATAAAATAACAATAAATTTTTATCAAATTTCATCCAATTCAAACACATTAAATAAAATAAAAACATTTGCAAACTCGCAAACTCCATCAATCACATCAAACTTTCAAAAAATTCCAATTCCATGCATATGTTTGATGAACCCTACACAAAAACAACTAAAAAATATATAATTTAATCTTCGATCTTCATAATTCATTTGACAAAAAAAGTGTAAAAGAATAAAGTAATGAAAAGATAAACAAATGTGTATATATTGCATCTCAATATAGTAAGAAAATGTGTTGAGTATATCAAAAATTTACCAATGACCAAATGGATATTAAAGTTCAATTATAGCATCAATATTATAGTTTAAGTGTGGATATGATGAATGAAATTAACAGTTCAGGTTTTAAAAAACAAAAAACAAAAAAAAGTCCAAGTGCGGGCGGGTTCTTGCGGGTGTAGGTAAAACCCACAACTTGACAGCTTGGATAACCCTATGCTCAGCCCTATTGTTTAGTGTACGTCTTATATATATTCTGGATGACTTATAGTTATTGATTTTTACATTTATTTTGACTAGGTTATGAAGTTTGAAATTCACAGGAAGTCCATTATGTATAAAGTTTTATTAATTGTATGGGATTATAATTTTTATAATTTGGTTATAAATAAGAAACTTGTGGAAATTCCACAGGCCTTTGTAGACACATAGGTGAGAAAATAAAATAAAATAAAAAAGAGAGTTAATTATACTTAGCACTCCTAGGCCCTACTTGTTTACCGTATATAAGGGCGGATATGAAGGTGAGATTGGATATAATATGAGCAGGTCTCACATGTTTTCTCGTCTCCTTATATCTCGTGTTTGGTTGTTCTCCGGATATAGGGAGTCTGGATAGTATATGATGCAAAATGGGGATATGCAATACCAATCCCCCATGGTATCATATATTCCCACTGTTGGATATAGCGAATTTTTCATCCAAAGGTCAAAAATGATTACTCTCCTCTTATCCCATTCTATATCTTATCTTAACCAAACATAATATAAGTGACCTCACAGTATATATAATTCAACTCATATCCTACAATATATTATATCCTGTCTTTATCCTTAGGTATTACATATCCTTCTCAAGCACTTATATCCAATCCAGACAATCAAACGAGACCCTATAGTTTTACTGTAATGTTATTTTGATCATTTCACTTTCAATTGTGACAGTCAATCCCTCACACTTTATGTCAAGTTGTAATCTCACCATTTCGTTTATCTATTGTTAATAAGGTTGATGAAATTAGAAGTGAAGGGACCAAATGAAATTAAAAGTGAAGGGACCAAATGAAATTAAAAGTGAAAGTGTAAGAACTAAAGTGGGATTTTCATGAAAATATAATGATACTAATGACACGAAAAAAATATCAAGTTTAGCTCACACTACAAGTTTTGTTAGCGTTATTAACGGTAAATTGATGGAAGATCGATATTGCAACTTGACTTAAAGTGTAAGAATTGATTGTCACAATTGAAACTGAAGAGACTAAAGTGAAATTACGGTGAATATGCAAGAGTTTTGAGTGTAATTAACCCAAAAGGAGTAATTGGCATACAAAAATTTCTCACCCAAAAGAAATACTATGTATGTTAAAGTAATCTTCACAACTAACTGTAAGAATTTTTCTTGAATATGGCTTAATGTGGCTTATACATGATTATACTAGATTCATCTCATTAAGCAAGATACATGTACATCAATTAGATAATGACTAACCATTGATGAATACACCTATATATACATAATGTATAGAAGACTAATAGAGATAGTGTTAATGCATTGAATGTGATAAATTCATTATGAATGAATCTTAGAGATGCATTATGTATCTATTATGAATGTAGAAGATATATTAATCTATCTAATGAGGTTCATTAAATGAATGAATTCTTTGATGGGAAAATTACTAGTATAAATAGTATAAAGTCCCAAACCATACTCTCTGTCACAAAACTCAAGTTGTCACCACAAGAAGGATTAAAGTACGTATACACTTATTTTGTATAGTAGAAATTCATATAGTTTTCATGTATAGAATTGAATCCTTAACGGCTTTTAGTTTATGTTCTGCAAAGTTTTCTATCAATTAGTATTAGAGCTTGGTTCTCAATTCTGATGCATGAAACGCGTAAGTATGAATTTCATTTTATGATGATGTTTTGTGTAACTAGTGCATAGTCTTGATTTACACTTGTCCAATTTTATCTTTATTTTTGGTCAATCTTTTATTCTATTGATATTAAAATAAAAAAAATTGTACATTATCGAACAAGTGGTAATTAAGATAATGCCTTACGTACTTATAATGTTTTGTTACACACCTTATGAGTTGAAACATTGTTGATCAGTCCAACGGAGGTTCAACACTATATATGTTTGAACAACTGAGATGATTAGTATAATAAATATAGCAATGAGTTTTTCTGCCCAACGGTGATAAACTTCTCACGTGCTTTAGTTAATAAAATAATATAAGATATTGAGTTTTTTTACCAACGATGATAAACTCGTTACGGTCTTAATGATTATTTTATTTTATGTTGTTTATTTTTATTAGTCATCTTATTTACTTTTATGAAATTACTAAAATATATTGTTATTCGGCCCAATGAAAGGATAACTTGATTCCGTATCTAACTAATTATGTTTTCTAGTTAGATATATTTAACTTGTGGTGTTATTTTTATTCACGACATGTGAAAAATAGTTTTCTTGATTATATTAAGTTATGTAATGGATATTATGTGTTTGCAGCATTGAATCCTACTACAATTAATAGTTATTTGTCTGGTATTGAAGTTTTGAGTGGAACTAATTTTAAGAAATGGAAGGAACAAATTGGAATTATTTGGGAATTATGGATTTAGACTATGTATCAAGAGAGCCAGCACCTACAAAGCCTAATAATACAAATTCTAAGGAACACATGGCTTTATATGATAAATGGGAACGCTCTAATCGCTTAAGTTTAATGATTATGAAAGGCTCAATTACGCCTGCAATTCAAGGAGCAATCCCTGCTTCTGAAAGTGCAGTGGGCTATATGAAATATATTGAAGAACAATTCATTGGAACTTCCAAATCCCTTGCTAGTACTCTCACGATTAAAATGATGACAATGAAATATGATGGTTTGAGTGGTGTTTGTAAACATATCTTGAAGATGAATGACATGGCCTCTCAATTAAAGGGAATGTACATGAAAATTTCTGAAAGTTTTCTTATTCATTTCATTATGACTTCTCCTCTTGCACAATTTGGTCTTTTCAAGATCAATTATAATACGCAGAAAGATAAGTGGAAGACGAGCGAGTTAATTGCCATGTGTGTTCAAGATAAGAGAGGTTTAAAGCTGAAAAGCCTAATATGGCTCACCTTACAACCTTGGGTCCAACCAAAAAGATTTTCAAGAAAGGCAAAAGTAAGAAGAAGAAGAATGCAAATTATGAAACTCACAAGGCTAATGAAGAAAATAAGATTCGATGCCATTTCTGTCGAAAAAAAGGTCACATAAGAAAAGACTGTCCAAGTTTTAAAGGTTGGTCAGACAAGAAAGGCAACACTCAATGCTTTGTGCCTTATGAATCCTTTTTGGTAGATGTTCCACCAAATTCTTTGTGGATTAACACTGGTGCAAGTATTCACATAACAAATTCCATGCAGGGATACCTTACAAGTCGGAAACTAAATAAAGGAGAATGAACCATTACAGTCGAGAATAGAATAGAAGTGGACGTTGAGGCTATTGGCAACCTCCATCTAATTTTAGACTCTGGTTTCATTTTAGATTTAGTAAACACAATTTATGTTCATGTTTTTATTAGAAACCTAATTTATGTTTCATAACTTGATTCTTATGGTTATGAATTTAAGTTTGGAAAAAATGGAGTCTCTTTATTCCATAATTCTCATATGATTGGTTCTGGTACTTTATATGGTAATCTTTATTCATTGAATTTAGATTCCACTTATGTACAATCTCTTTTATCCTCTCATGTAAATGACTTGGTAAATAAAAAGAGAAAGTGAGTGAATGAAAATTCATCTATGTTGTGGCATAAGCGCTTGGGCCACATATCAAGAGAAATGATAGAATGTCTTATTAAAGATGGAATTTTAAGTTCATTTGATTTTTTTGATTTTAGTACTTGTGTGAATTGCATTAAAGGAGAATACACAAAAACAAAGAAAAATGGTGCTACTAGGACTACTGAATTATTAGACACAATTCATACTGATATATGTAGTCCCTTTACTGTTCCAACTATTTCTGGACATAAATATTTTATTACTTTTATTCGTGAAAAATCAAAAGTACTGGATATGTTCAAACTCTATAAAGTTGAAGTTGAAAATCAACTTGGTAGACAGATTAAAAGTGTAATTTCTGATAAAGGCGGTGAATATTATGGTAGATTCACTGAGTCGGGTTAAAATCCAAGTGCTTTTGCTTTATTTTTAGCTGAGATGGTATTGTTGCTAACTACACAATGCCCAGTACATCTGAGCAGAATGGTGTAGCCGAGCGACGAAACCGTACTCTTTTGGACATGATGAGTAACTCTTCTTTGCTAGATTTCTTGTGGGGTGAAGCTTTAAAACCTATTGTACATGTTCTTAATAGGGTTCCTAGTAAAGCTGTGCTTGTAACTCTTTATGAGTTATGGGTTGGTAAGAAACCTAATTTGAATTATTTACATGTATGGGGTTGTCCTACTGAAGCAAAAGTTTTCAACCCACAAATAAAGAAATTAGACCCTAGAACTATAAGTTGTTATTTTATTGGATATCCTGAGAGATCAAAGGGTTTTAGATTCTGTTGTCCCATTTATAGCACAAGAATTGTTGAAACTAGAAATGCTGTGTTCTTAGAGGATGAAGACATTAGTGGGAGTATGAATCTCAAAAATGTTTCTTTGGAGGAAAATCGTACTTTTACGCCTTCCACGATTATCCAAGAAAATGAAGTACCTGAACCTATAGTGGATAATGTTGGTACTCAAGAGATTTCTCACATTGAAAAAGAAGTTGTCCCAGTTGCAAAACAACCTTTAGTAGATCACAAAGAGAAAAGAAACCAACCCTATCAGATGACTATGAGGTTTACCTAAATGAGTGTGATATAGACTTGGAGAACGATCCTGTTTCTTATGCCTAAGCCATGAATAATGAAATGCAACTCAATGGTTAAATGACATGAAAGATGAGTTAAAATTCATGAAAGACAACAATGTATGGAATCTTGTAGAATTGCCTAAGGGAGTCAAAACTGTTGGATGCAAATGGGTTTTTAAAACCAAGCATGATCCTAAAGGCAATATCGAAAGATACAAGGCCATATTAGTTGCTAAAGGACACTCAAAGAGAAGGGATGGACTATAAGAAAACTTATTTTCCTGTTTCTAACAAGGATTCTTTGAGAATAGTCATGGCCTTAGTAGTTCATTATGATTTAGAGTTACATCAAATGGACATTAAAACAACCTTTTTAAATGATGACTTGCATGAAGTGGTCTAAATGGACCAACCTGAAGGTTTTCAAGATAAAAGTAAGGAAAATATGGTTTGTGGGCTTAATAAGTCCATATATGGTCTAAAGCAGGCATCTCAACAATTGTATCTTAAATTTCATGAAGTTCCCACCAAATTTAATTTTAAGGATAATGTGGTTGATCAATGTGTCTACCTTAAAATCAGTGGGAGCAATATTTGCATTATAGTTTTGTATGTTGATGATATATTGCTTGCTAGCAATAATTTGGAAATGATACATGAGACAAAGCAATTTCTTACGAGGAATTTTGAAATGAAAAATCTTGGTGAAGCCTCTTTTGTCATTGGGATAGA
Source organism: Camellia japonica (assembly GCA_030407325.1). Taxonomy (NCBI): domain Eukaryota; kingdom Viridiplantae; phylum Streptophyta; class Magnoliopsida; order Ericales; family Theaceae; genus Camellia; species Camellia japonica. The sequence goes on from JAPPVO010000032.1 coordinate 142,448,026, forward strand.
AATTCACCGAGATAGGTCTCATGGTATTTTAGGATTGTCCCAAGGAGTCTATATCGAAAAGGTTCTTAAAAGGTTCAACATGTAGAACTGTTCAAGTAGTGTTGCCCCCATAGTTAAGGGTGATAAATTTAGTGAATTTTAGTATCCCAAAAATAATTTAGAAAGGGAACAAATGAAAGAAATTCCTTATGCCTATGTAGTTGGGAGCATTATGTATGCTCAAGTTTGTACACGTCTTGACATAGCATTTGTGGTTGGTATGCTTGGTCGATACCAAAGCAATCTCGGACTTGGTCATTGGAAAGCAGTTAAGAAAGTGTTGTGATATTTACAAGGCACTAAGGATTACATACTTACTTATCAAATAACAGACAACCTTGAAGTAATTGGTTATTCATATGTTGATTATGCTAGATGTAAAGACACTCGAAAGTCCACTTCTGGGTACATTTTTATGCTTGCTAATGGACCCATTTCATGGAAGAGTCATAAGTAGTCTTTGACAGCCTCTTCCACTATAGAGGCTAGGGCTGTGCAAAATACCGCCCAATCCGCTAAAATCGCATCAATTCGCACCGCTTTAACCGCCAACCGCGGTTTAAACTTTAAAATTTATAATCCGCCAATCGAACTGCTCCGCTCCGCTATAGTTAATACGTATATATTTTTTAACTTCCAATGAAACCGCTAAAAACTGCCCAAACCGTAATTTGTCAATCCGCTAATCCGCTAACCTGCCATTCGATTTGTAATTTTACTCTCAAACCGCCTGAACCGCACCGCGCACACCCCTAATAGAGGCAAAGTTCATAGCATGTTAGGAAGCCACATGTCATGTAGTATGGCTAAAGAATTTCACATATGGATTACAACTTGTCAATTCAATTTCGAGGCCCTTACAGATTTATTGTGATAATGATGCTGTTGTTCGGTTCTCCAATAATAACAAAACTTTAGGAAGATCAAAGCATATTGATATCAAGTATCTAGTTGTTAAAGAAAAAGTTCTGAATCAGACTGTTTTTATCTCTTATATTGGCATTACACTCATGTTGGCAGATCCTTTAACTAAAGGTCTCACACCTAAGCTCTTTCAGGAACATGTTGTGTGCATGGGCTTACTAGAAAGTTTATCATGTTTAGACTTGAAATAAATGTATTATGTTTGTGATAAATGTTATGTTATAATCATCTTATGTTAGTAATGATTATGTTTATTGTTTTCATTCTTCATACTTGTGCACAATTTAGAAGAAGATATAAACAACGGGGCCGTTATAGATGAATTAACATTAATCACCATTATGTTGCTAATGTCATTTTTGTGATTTAAGCCCATTTTTTATTTTGTTTTGATCTATTGAATTACTTAGTCTTGTTGATTGTGCGAGGATGATAAAGTCTTGCCATATAGATTAGGTTGTGTGGTTTTTTGTTAGAAGTTGTGCACCTAATGGAGCATGTGTTGAGGTCCAAACTTGATTAATTAAGCCTATGTTAATTGCTAATATAGTTGGACTAGTATATGAGAAGGTTTAACCCTGTTTGGATATCTGATTGTATCATGTCAGTTTCTTTTACTTAGTTTATTATGAATCTACAGTAATGTTTTTTAATTATATATATATGTATTTTAAGAAATCTTCAAATTTTATAGGTGCATTGACGAAACTAAGGATTGCAGTTGAATGTTGATGGAAAATATTAATACTATAACCATTGTACAATCTTGATCAATTTGTAAATCACTAACTACAATGATTTGGTGCTAATAATTTTATTGAATAGAATCTAATGGTGATGTGCAATCTTCTAGTGGGAGAACGTTGGCCATATTATGATAATCTAGTGACGTAATATAATCATGCAAGCCAAGTGGGAGATTGTAAGAATTTTTCCTGAATATGGCTTAATGTGGCTTATACATGATTATACTAGATTCATCTCATTAAGTAAGATACATGTACATCAATTAGATGGTAACTAATTATTGATGAATGCACCTATATATACATAATGTATAGAAAATTAATGGAGATAGTGTCAATGCATTGAATGTGATAGATTCATTATGAATAAATCTTAGAGATGCATTATGTATCTATTATGAATGTAGAAGATATACTAATCTATCTAATGATGTTCATTGAATGAATTGATTCTTTGATGGGAAGATTACTAGTATACATAGTGTAAGGTCCCAAACCGCACTCTCTATTACAAAACTCAAGTTGCCACCATAAAAAGGTTCCCATCAACTAGAGAGAGAGAAGTAATTTGAAGATCTTAGACAAATAAGGAACTTGAAGATCAAGGTCTTCTATTTTTTCTCAAAAGAGGTTTTCATACTATCATACACTACAAGAATTTTCACTTTTGGCGACTAAATTTTTAGTCGCCGAATGGTTTTAGCGACTAAATTATTTGGTCGCAAAAGTAGTCGCCAAAAAATTATCGATAAAGGTAATTAGCGACTAAAATTATTTTAGTTGCCAAATGTATACAATTCCCGATTAAAATTTTAGTTGCCAAAAGGTTGGACATTAAATTAAATTAAACCCTTTTGGGCGACCAAACTTTTAGTCGCCTAAAGTCCCACATTTTTTGCTACTAAAATTTTAGTCGGCAAAGAGTTCTTCTTTTAGCTACTAAAAATTTAGTCGCCGAAAGTCCCACATCTTTGGCTACTAAATTTTTAGTCGGCAAAGAGTTCCTCTTTTGGCTACTAAATATTTGGTCACCTAAAGCTCTACATTTTTTGCTACTAAAATTTTAGTCAGCAAAAGTGTTTTTATCCTTTAGTTTTTTTGTTTTTAGCTACGAAATATTTTAGTCGCCAAATGTTTGATTTTCTTTTGGCTACTAAACTTTTAGTCGCCAAATGTCTATTTTTTATTTTAATTTTTTTTTGGCTACTAAACTTTTAGTCGCCAAATGTCTATTTTTTTTTTCTTTCTACAAAGCTTTTAGTCGCCAAATGTGTTTTCCCAATTTCTTTTTAGCTATTAATTGTTTAGTCGCCAAAAACATGATATTATGTTTTATCGCAAAATTATAATTTCTCCACAACCCGTCTATATTCAATGTAACCTGTAATACGTATATAAACAAAATGGTACATACTATCAATCATTCCACAATCTGCATCCATATACCAAAAACAAATTAAATGTCAAAGTCCATACAAATAAACTATTGTCCAAACTAAAATAAAAATTCCATACAAAATATATCATACAAAAATCAAAGCCCTCCGTATACAAAAAATACATTTACTACCAAGCGAAATTACCATTTGGCATGGTACAAATTACCATCGTAATCTGTACCACGACAAAAGGTGATATATCTACCACGACAAAAATTTTCTATAAACCATGACAAAACGTCCTATATGTACGCCGACAAATGGTATACATGTACCACGACAAAAGGTGATCTATGTACCACGACAGTCATTATCTGTTGATTGCCAAAAGTTTTTTGTATCAGTAATAATGAACTACACAAAAGTTGAGGACGACAAAAGTATTATATTAGTTCTACACAAAAGTGAAAATTCTTCTCCATACAGCAATATGGATTATCCACAAGTCCACGCCACAAAGCCATCTACAAAGAAAAACAAAAAACAAAACATTAGAATTGGTTACAAAATATCAATTCAGTCAGCCATATGGAACATGTTTTAACATGCATTTAAGGTAGAACAATCGAGAAATGTCTTCTTGGAAATAAAAGAAAGTATATATATATATATTTATATGTATCATGCAATATTTATTCCAACCAACTGCACAAACAATGTAATATGTAATTTCTTCGTCCTATAAATATATAAAGACAATTATTAGAATATGTAGATGTTATTTTCATAAAGTTGTCGCTTTTTATATGTTGGACATATAAAAAATTATAATTTTTGTTTCAGTACATTTGAATAAACTATTCATATGTTGGACATATAAAAAATTTATAAAAATATAAAATTTTAATGTGTCTCAAGCTTATTGTGTCCTCATTTTATTGAAAATTGTCGTATCATTGTTTCGTGTCATGTGTTTGTGCTACTTAGATGAAAACCAATCTATTCATGGCTCCACTAGTTGAGGGATGTTATGATATGATCCTACAACTGGGAGAGACACTTTCAAGTTGATTTAGGCTATCTCACGTTTAGATTGAAAACCTCATGGAGAAAGAGTGGATAGAGCAAGCTGGAGACATATTTTATTTGGCTAGTTGCCAATAAGGTGAGATATACCCATTGAGGGAGATAAACCTTTGTCAAATTGCCTATGTGCCTGTAGCTACTTTCATTCTGCATGATAGTTATTGAATACTAGGTTCAATAGAAAAGACCTATCTTGTGAAAATTCAAAGCAATGCCTGAACCACTCTATGGATGCCATGGGTAGCTTACTCGTGTCAAATAGGACTTGTGGGGGCATACGGGATGTAATTAGCACGCGTAGGTTGGGAGTTGGCGTCAAAATGACCATAAACTTAGCCGAAAAAGGCTTTTCAGGGCCGAAAATTCAAAGCAGCCCCCGAACCACTCCATGGATGCCATGGGTAGCTTCCTCGTATCAAATAGGACCTGTAGGGTTAGAAGGGATGTAATTAGCACGCGTACGTTGGGAGTTGGCGTAAAAAATGCCATAAACTTAGTCGAAAAAGGCCTTTCAGGGCCAAAAATTCAAAGCTGCCCCTGAACCACTCTATGGATGCCATGGGTAGCTTCCTTGTGACAAATAGGACTTGTGGGGACAGAAGGGATGTAATTAACACGCGTACATTGGGAGTTGGCATAAAAAATGCCAAAAACTTAGCCCAAAAAGGCCTTTCGGGGCCGAAAATTCAAAGTAATCCCCGAACCACTCTATGGATGCCACGGGTAGCTTCCTCATGTCAAATAAGACCTATGGGGATAGACGGGATGTAATTAGCTCGCGTAGGTTAGGAGTTGGCGTGTAAAACGCCATAAACTTAGCCGGAAAAGGCCTTCCGAAGTTGAAAATTCAAAGCAGCCCCCGAACCACTCTATGGATGCCACGGGTAGCTTCTTCGTGAAAAATAGGACTTGTGGGGATAGACGGGATGAAATTAGCATGCGTACGTTGGGAGTTGGCTTCAAAAAGGCCAAAAACTTAGCTGAAAAAGGCCTTTTGGAGCCGAAAATTCAAAGCAGCTTCCGAACCACTCTATGGATGCCATGGGTAGCTTTCTTGTGTCAAATAAGACCTGTGGGGACAAACGGGATGTATTTAGTTGTCACGACCCAAATCCGCTCCTATAGGTTTAGCATCGTAACCGGCCAGTAATCCTTGGATTACCAAAGGCCTCTGAACAAAATAACATATAATAAGGGGCTGCGGAAGCAAATATACAAAATATGTGTAGTCCATTGAGTTGTGAAGACATACATGAAACAGATAGTTTAAAACTTTTATAAACTAGTGACTGGCGTCAAAAGGTACAATATTTACACATCATTCTATGAACATATTATCAAAAATCTTGTTCGTAATTCAAAAGAAATAAAGTCTAGTACTTTCACAAAAATAGCCACTAAACTTTCCGGAACCTCCTCGAGAGGCACAAAGGTTGGCTGACAAAAACTGAGATGCCAGGTCCTCAACTCTGAGCCTGGTCACGTGCCTGATCATCTACATACATAATATAAATAAAGAGTAGAAGCCTAGTGAATAATAACGGAATAAAGGATTTAATGAATGAAGTCCATACCAGATTCAGAAATCATAATTCAGATTCATAAATAGATTCATATTCATATCTTTGTTCAACTTATACATAGAAGTCAGAGTTCATGCTTAATTATACGTGGTACATCTACTAACGCTAATAGAGCAGATACAGAACAGATGCAGAACATATGGTGGTTATGAGTAACCAATTCCATAAAGGAACCTCCAGATCTAGGTAACAGACAGATATGCTGAGCTCGATGATAGAGCCTCTGGTACGGGTAACAGATTGCAGACATATTAAATTCCATGATGGAACCTCCGATACCGGGTAACAGCTAACAGATATCACATGATGCTAAGGATACCACGAATACATTATTAGAAATCGAACAATCATTTATTGTACATAACATAACATTTCAGAAAATAGATCTTATTTTATCATACAAAAAATAAATAAAGTGGAACATAGCTTTACTAAGTTATTACTCACAGTTGGCTTAGGGTGTAGATAGACAGAGCAGACTAATCAAACGGTTTACGGTACGTGACCTACATTAAAACAAAACAAATACACATTTGAAACACACGTTGGAATATATCTAACTCATTATGTTCTATTCATAGTGTATTTCTACATTTTACCCTCATTATTATGCCTTAATCTTGGCCTAGGAATGCCTAGGATAGAATGAGGATGCAAAAATGCATTTGAAAACACTTGATCGAATTTTCTGAAAACAGGGTCCCCACTCGAGTGTAGCTTTCTTGACTCGAGCGGACATGCAAAATGTGAGGGGGCGCTTGAGTGTAACTTCCTCCGCTCGAGCGTTCTGTAAACTTTGAAAAAGTAATGGTTATGCGATTTTCACGCTTGACGAACGCTCGATGGTCGCTCGAGCGTGAGGCTCATGCCCCCGCTTGAGCGCAACTCTCGCTGCTCGAGCGGTCTGCAAAAACATGAAACTTCTGGGAGCATGCATTTCACGCTCGATCGAACTTCTGGCTGCTCGAGCGCAGAATCTCACGCTTGAGTAGAAAGCAAAATTCTGGGATTTTCAGATTGCTCTTTCTTGCTCAAAACTCTAATATAACCTGTCAAAACACAACTCTTGGCCCCAAAACTTGAGAAAACAAGTTTAAACTTTGAAAACATTAAGAATTAAAGATCATTTCACAAAATCAAGGCCTAAGAGTAAGTCAATTGAGTAAAATCAAACTTGAAACTTATAAAGCAACACATGGACTTACATGCAAGCACTTTCTTGACTTCAAAGCTTCCAAAACATGATCAATTGAGGCAAATTGATGGAAAACAAGGTGAAGTTTCATAATTAAGTTGAGAATATGACATGCATGGAGAATTTACTTGAAATCAACTTTAAAAATCACCATGAAATGCACATGCAAGCTCTACTCTTCTTTTTTCTCACTTCCTTAGTTCATTTCATGTTCTAATCTTTTATTTCCTTTGAACTCACAACTTCAATGAGGTAATTACACAATTCAAAGGTTGAATTCCTTACCTACAAGTCTCAATTCTTTGAGTTCTTTAGTGATTCTTCCCAATGACTCAAATTCTAGCTAAGTTCAAGTCAATTCCTCGAAATTCTCTAACAATCACCCTAGTTGAGCTCAAGTCTCCTCTTTTATTTCCTTTTCTCACGTTTTTATCACTAAGAATGAAGATATGAGAGCGTAAAGGTATGAATGAGGGTCTATCAATGCCTTATATAGGCTAAAGTAATGGTTTAATTAAGTGGTTGGTTAAAATACTCAATTAGACATTAAATTATTCTAATTAAATCGTTCCAAATCAAATTTCAATTGAACCTACCATAATATTCTAAAAATTCTAATTAACACATAAATCAAATCAATTTCTGAATCGGATGCTGACGAAGCCTTCAATTTGTAAACCGAAATGAAAACATGAACATATATTTCCTTCGTTAAACAGATGTAAACACAAATAATACAACACACATGTAATTAATTTAGAATTTGATCTTAATAACATATTAAACATATGAAATCATGGATTAATGTCACGACCCAAACCCGGCCCTATGGGTTTAGCACCGTAACCGGCCAGTAATCCGAGATTACCGAAGGCCTGCTGAACAGTAATACAGTTAAACAGAGTACAGGGCCTGGCGGAAGCCAATACAGTAAATAACTAGTGTCCATTGAGCTGTGAAAATTTGTATGCCAAAAACGTTTTTATGCATTCATACAGTTCAAACGGTACAGTCTATACAAATATATACAATCATTCAGTACGGGGATCAAATCCCTCGGTAACAGTACAATAAAACAGTAGACAGTCTATACGGTAGTACAAAACAGTAAGGAGACAGGTGGGGAAACAAAAACACCCCAAGCCATAGCATGGCAACTCGGAACCTCGCAGTGAGGCACATATGCTGGCTTGACAAAACTGGGGACCAACCCACGCTCCTAGCTCCGATCTGGTTGCTGAGAACCTACATATATATAAACAGTGAGCTAAAGCCCAGTGAATAACATAAAGCGTAAAGAGGTTATGAATCAATGTCCTTACAGTAATGAAAGCAGTTCATTAAACAGTATTTCAGTCTTTCAGTATTTCAGTCAATCAGTCGTATGTGGTACATCCATAAGCCTATAAACAGTAGGTCCAAAGGACCGGGTCTTAACAGACCCAACAGTAATGATGGCCAATCATTCAGTAAACAGTATGGTTCCACAAGGGAACCGACAGAGCTCTGTAACAGTAAACAGTCAGTGCTAAGGATGCCACAGTACAGTTCAGAATACAGGACATACATTCATTCAATAAACAATATCAGTTCAATAAACAGTTCAGTTTAGTATTCAAATATAATCATTTTGAACATATCTTTACACCATCGTTACTCACAGTGTTCTGGGCTAATAGCGGCTAGAGCGCGTCCTCGAGAGCCAACCCTAAACAGTAACAAATTGAACACACTCTAAGTTTAACAGTTGGGGAAGTACAATAATTAACTTCCTAATATGCCTCGGTGTGTTCTACATCTATATCCTCATTAAGATGCCTTAAACTAGGCCTAAGAATGCCTAGAATGGGGTGAGGATGCAAAGATGTGCATAGTAAACAATTTCAGAATTTTCAGTGAAACAGGGTCCCCGCTCGAGCGCACGTTTCCCCGCTCGAGCGGACCTGCAAACAAAGGGACCCGCTCGAGCGTCAACTTCCCCGCTCGAGCGGACTGATGAACAATGCAAAGTACTGGATGCTCGCTTTTCCCGCTCGAGCGTGAAAAACCCCGCTCGAGCGGACTGTAAAACAATGCAAAGAAAATGCTGGGAGCACGATTTCCCCGCTCGAGCGGCGCTTCCCCCGCTCGAGCGGACGGCCAAAATCTGGAAAATCCAGATTCGACCTCCAAGCTCCAAACCAAGTTTTCTCAACTCAAATCTCAACCTCTTGGGCCCAAATTCTGGAAAATACATCCCAAAGCAATGTATAACAAGTTTCAAAAGCCAATTTATGAATTCAAGCCCCAAAGGTGAGTCAATTAAATCCAAAATTCAAACTCATTTCAAGAACAATTTAAAACATGCAATGCATGAGTTTTAAACCAAATTCAATCTTCAAATCTTGCTCTATAGAGCTCAATAGTTGGAAAACCAAATGAAAGCATGGACTTTAGCTTAAACATGGACATGCATGCACCAATCCACCATGAATTCAACTCAAACTTCATTAATTCAAACATGCATGCAACAATGGAGTTCTAATTCAACATATTTGCACTAAATCATGGCCTAGCTCTCTAATTGGGCATGAACCATGCAAAATGAGGCTCAAAGACAACAAGAAGGAGATAGATTCACTTACCTAAGTCTCAATCTCTTTCCTAGAAGTTCAATCTAGCAATCTATGCCTCAAATCTTCAATTCTCAAGCAATTCTCCAAGATTTTCAACAAGAACAATTCTCTCTCTCTCTAACCTCTTCTTTGGTCGGTTGAAAGGAGAAGAAATGGCTGAGCAAATGTTTGATCAAGTGTATAGGCTCAAGTGATAATAATAAACAATGGTCCACTAAAGGTGGCAATTTGGTAATTAAGTTAAACTCTTCAATTGGCTTAAATTAATCTAATTTAATCATTCCTAATAAATTTTCAGATAAAAATACCATTAAATCATAAAAATTACACTGATTACAAAACACTAAACGGTTCTCCGTTCGGCCGCCGATAAGGCCTTCAATTAGCAGTTTAAACATATAAATTTAAACAGTTAATCAATCAATCAAACAGATGCAATATGCAATTCAATAAATAAACTTATTCAATTTCAGTTTCGATTTCAATCAGTCCATTCAGTACTTCAGTTAATTCGATTATCAGTCATTATCCGGTCAGTTTAGCAGTAATCAGTACGTATTTCAGTGGTTTAACGGTAATCAGTACGAGGGTTGTTACAGTCTCACCTCCTTATAAGGAGTTTAGTCCTCTAAACTCGGGTTACCTTCATTCTGGAAGAAAACAGGATTCAGCGGGAACAAATCAGGATATCGTCTAGCCATGTCATCTTCCCTTTCCCAAGTGGCATACACACCACCATGATTCTGCCAGTCAACTTTCACTAGCGGGATCTCCTTGTTTCTCAGCTTCTTGATCCGTCTGTTCACAATCTGTATAGGCCGTTCCTCGTAAGTGTAGTCATCACTCAGCACGATACGAGTAGGCTCAATCACGTGGAAGGGATCCCGAAGATAATCTCTCAACATCGAAATGTGAAAGACGTTATGCATATGCTCCATTTCAGGAGGGAGTGCAACTTGATACGCCACCGGATTAATTTTCTCGATAATCTGATACGGTCCGACATACCGCGGCGCTAACTTGCCTTTGACTCCAAAACGAGTCTGGCCTTTCATTGGTGTCACTTTCACAAACACGTGATCACCCACTTCATACTCTCTGTCCCGTCTTCTGACATCTGCATAACTCTTCTGTCTGCTCTGTGCAGTTTTCAGTCTCTGTTGTATCAGCTTTATCTTTTCAGTCGTTTCATAAACAATTTCGGGCCCAAGCAAAGGCCCATCTCCAACTTCTGCCCAGCAAATTGGAGATCTACACTTTCTGCCATACAATGCCTCGAAAGGCGCCATACCAATACTCGAATGGTAGCTGTTGTTGTAGGCGAATTCAGTCAACGGCAAATGGCTTTCCCAATTTCCTTGGAAATCAAGAACACACATTCTCAATAGGTCCTCTAAAGTCTGGATGGTCCTTTCTGACTGTCCATCTGTTTGAGGATGATAGGCACTACTCAGCCTCAATTCAGTACCCAGTGCAGTCTGTAGGCTTTGCCAGAACCTCGATGTAAACTTCGAATCCCTGTCAGAAACAATAGACACAGGCACTCCGTGCAGTCTAACAATTTCATCAATATAGATAACAGCCAGTTTATCCGCATTATAGATTGTCTTGACAGGTAAGAAGTGTGCAGATTTAGTCAGTCTATCAACAATAACCCAAATTGAGTCCATACCTTTCCTGGAGCGAGGTAATCCAACGATGAAATCCATCGTGATGTGCTCCCATTTCCACTCGGGTATGGGTAAAGGTTGTAGTAAGCCTGCGGGTCGCTGATGTTCCGCTTTGACTTGTTGGCAATGAAGACATTTGGACACGAATTCAGCGATTTCTTTCTTCATTCCTGGCCACCAGAAATTCTGTTTCAAATCTTGATACATTTTCGTATTCCCGGGATGAATCGAAAACTTCGAATTGTGGCCTTCTTGCAGAACTCTTCTTTTCAATTCAGAATCATTCGGTACACACAGTCTTTCTTGAAATTTCAGTACATTGTTGTCAAATTTGAACCCCGGTCTCGGTTTTGAATCTCTCTCATCGATGATTTTCTTCAAGTAATCATCCAGTTGTTGTTTCTCCTTAATTTCTTCAATCAATGCTGGTTGAGCAGAAATAGCAGCTAAGATTCCACCTTGTTCCTTCAAAACAATTTCAATCTCAGACTTCTCAAGGTCACAAAGCAACTCCTTCTGTCCAGTCAGCAAACAGGCTAAGTTCCCAATTGATTTTCGGCTCAAAGCATCGGCAACGGTATTGGCTTTTCCTGGATGGTACAGAATCTGCAGGTCATAATCTTTGATCAGTTCGAGCCATCTGCGCTGTCTCATATTCAGTTCTTTCTGTGTGAAGAAGTATTTCAAACTCTTGTGATCGGTATATACTTCGCCTGTTGCCCCATACAAATAGTGACGCCAAATTTTCAATGCAAAAACCACTGCAGCAAGTTCCAGATCATGGGTTGGGTAATTCTTTTCATACGGTCTCAACTGTCGGGAAGCATAGGCAATAACTCTCCCATTCTGCATTAAAACACATCCCAAACCCTTATGAGAAGCATCACTAAAAACAGTGTAACCATCCGTACCTGAGGGTAGAGTAAGGATCGGTGCAGTTACAAGTCGAGTTTTCAACTCTTGGAATGCTGATTCCCTTTGGTCGGTCCAGTCGAATGATATCCCTTCTGTGTCAACTGAGTCAGTGGTAAGGCAATCTTGGAGAAATCTTTGACAAATCTTCTGTAATATCCAGCCAATCCCAAAAAGCTTCGGACTTCGGTTACATTCGTTGGTCTAGGCCAGTTCACTACAGCTTCAATTTTCTGCGGATCAACAGAAATCCCATCTTTGCTAACAACATGCCCCAAAAACATCACATGATCAAGCCAAAATTCACATTTAGACAATTTAGCATACAGTTTCTGTTCTCTTAAGGTTTGTAGGGCAAGTCTCAGATGGTGTTCATGTTCTTCAACGGTCTTAGAATAAATCAGTATGTCATCAATAAATACTACAATGAAATCATCAAGGTATGGTTTAAAAATTCTGTTCATAAGGTCCATAAATGCAGCAGGGGCATTCGTGACTCCGAATGGCATAACTAAAAATTCATAATGGCCATACCTCGTTCTAAAAGCAGTTTTACCAATGTCTTCTGGTTTAACTTTCACTTGGTGATACCCCGATCTGAGGTCAATCTTGGAAAACACTTGTGCACCCTGTAACTGATCAAATAAATCATCAATACGTGGCAATGGGTATTTATTTTTCACAGTTACCTTGTTCAATTCACGACAATCAATGCACAGTCTCAGTGAGCCATCTTTCTTCTTTACAAACAAAACAGGTGCACCCCACGGTGAAGTACTGGGTCTGATAAACTTCTTGTCTAACAGTTCCTGCAATTGCACTTTCAATTCTTTCAGTTCAGTTGGGGCCATTCTGTAAGGAGCTTTAGATATTGGTTGTGTACCCGAAACTACATCAACGGTAAATTCGATCTCCCTGTCAATTAAATCCCCTGGTAGATCATCTGGAAATACATCTGGGAATTCTCTAACTATAGAAATGCAATTCACATCAGTTTTAACACTATCATCAGTGGGCACAGTCAGCACAGAACACAGATATCCTTTACACCCCTTTCTAATTAGTTTAACAGCTTTCACAGAAGAAATCAGATACGGAGGAGGTACTACTCCAACCCCATCAAATACAAATTCAGGTAAACCCGGTGGACGGAAAACAACTTGTTTGGTCACACAATCGATAGTAGCATGATATTTTTGTAACCAATCCATCCCCAATATCACATCGAAATGATCTATGTTCAACGGTAGTAAATCAATAAACAGATGCATATCCCCAACAATAATCTCACAAGCAGGATACATATATGCACATGTCATGGATCCCCCAACAGGTGATGATACAGCTAGCAGATAGTTCATGGGTTCTAAGGGTCTATTCAATTTACGCGAAAAAGCATGCGACACATAAGAATGTGTAGACCCCGAATCAATCAATACATATGCATTTTGAGCACAGATAGAGAGGATACCTGACACAACGGTCTCGGTGGTTTGTACATCTCCCGGTACTAGGGCAAACACTCGGCCCTGCCTCATAGGCTCTTTCCCGGTAGCTTTGGGGTTAGGCTTCGGTGCTACATTTGATGCTGCTGCGCTTGGGGCAGCTTTACCACTGGTTTGCAGGGCAGAGGGACAGTCTTTAATTCTGTGGCCCACCTTGCCACACCTGAAACAAGCTCCAGAAATCTGATAGCAAACCCCTTTGTGCTTGTTGCCACATACGGAGCAGGGTGGAGTAAGTCCACTCCCTTGGCTGGGGCTAGTCATCGACCCCGTATTCTGTTTCTTGGTTGCTGGGTTAAGCTTGCCTTTCTTAAATTTGAAACCCTGCCTTTTTCCTTGCCACTCAGTCGTTGGTGTTTCAGATTGTTTCACTGCTGCAATATTCGTCTCGGCCATCAACGCCCGGTCGAGAACACCTACATAAGTTGGCATTTTCAAACACTTATTCGATCCTGTATAGCAACACTAAGGCCGCCTTCAAACCTCCTGGCCTTCTTATAATCGGTATCCACCATATGTGGTGCATACCTAGCAAGTTCGGTAAATTGCTTCTCATACTCGGCAACAGACGTTTTGCCCTGTCTTAGCTGTTCAAACTCAGTCACTTTTCTGTCTCTGATGCACTGAGGAAAATACTTTTCAAAGAAGGACTCCTTGAACTGAGCCCAAGTCACAATAGTGTTCGCATCACGGGTCAACATCCACCACCTTCTTGCTTCTTCCTGAAGGGTGAAGGTTGCCAACAATACTTTGTTTGCTTCGGAGCACGGAAAAACCTCAAACAACTTTTCAGTCTCAAGGACCCAAGCTTCAGCCTTTAATGGTTCCAAGCCTCCCTGAAAGGACGGCGGTTTCATCTTGCTGAATTTCTGAGTCAGTGCAATAATGTCCACCTCATTAGCATTCACATTCTGTGCATTCTGTTCCGGTTGCACCGGAGGAGGAGGAGGTGGGGGCTGTTGGTTCGGTTGTTGATCTAGTCGTTCAATTATCAGTCCCATCATTTGTTCAAGTCTGGCCATTCTGGCCTCAGAGGATGATGATTCAGTTTCATTGGCATTGTCCATGTCACTATAAGCAGTTATAGTAGTTATCATTATAAGCAGTTGTATGATTAAACAGTTTGACATTTTAACATATAATCAGTCAGTCATAAGCACACACTTTTCAAATTCATGAGATGCCCTAATTGCTTTTCTAGGACACCCTATAGCTCATTTGGACACGTGTGTGCGGTATAACTCGTGGTTAAGTATCGCTCTGATACCACTCTGTCACGACCCAAACCCGGCCCTATGGGTTTAGCACTGTAACCGGCCAGTAATCCGAGATTACCGAAGGCCTGCTGAACAGTAATACAGTTAAACAGAGTACAGGGCCTGGCGGAAGCCAATACAGTAAATAACTAGTGTCCATTGAGCTGTGAAAATCTGTATGCCAAAAACGTTTTTATGCATTCATACAGTTCAAACGGTACAGTCTATACAAATATATACAATCATTCAGTACGGGGATCAAATCCCTCGGTAACAGTACAATAAAACAGTAGACAGTCTATACGGTAGTACAAAACAGTAAGGAGACAGGTGGGGAAACAAAAACACCCCAAGCCATAGCATGGCAACTCGGAACCTCGCAGTGAGGCACATATGCTGGCTTGACAAAACTGGGGACCAACCCACGCTCCTAGCTCCGATCTGGTTGCTGAGAACCTACATATATATAAACAGTGAGCTAAAGCCCAGTGAATAACATAAAGCGTAAAGAGGTTATGAATCAATGTCCTTACAGTAATGAAAGCAGTTCATTAAACAGTATTTCAGTCTTTCAGTATTTCAGTCAATCAGTCGTATGTGGTACATCCATAAGCCTATAAACAGTAGGTCCAAAGGACCGGGTCTTAACAGACCCAACAGTAATGATGGCCAATCATTCAGTAAACAGTATGGTTCCACAAGGGAACCGACAGAGCTCTGTAACAGTAAACAGTCAGTGCTAAGGATGCCACAGTACAGTTCAGAATACAGGACATACATTCATTCAATAAACAATATCAGTTCAATAAACAGTTCAGTTTAGTATTCAAATATAATCATTTTGAACATATCTTTACACCATCGTTACTCACAGTGTTCTGGGCTAATAGCGGCTAGAGCGCGTCCTCGAGAGCCAACCCTAAACAGTAACAAATTGAACACACTCTAAGTTTAACAGTTGGGGAAGTACAATAATTAACTTCCTAATATGCCTCGGTGTGTTCTACATCTATATCCTCATTAAGATGCCTTAAACTAGGCCTAAGAATGCCTAGAATGGGGTGAGGATGCAAAGATGTGCATAGTAAACAATTTCAGAATTTTCAGTGAAACAGGGTCCCCGCTCGAGCGCACGTTTCCCCGCTCGAGCGGACCTGCAAACAAAGGGACCCGCTCGAGCGTCAACTTCCCCGCTCGAGCGGACTGATGAACAATGCAAAGTACTGGATGCTCGCTTTTCCCGCTCGAGCGTGAAAAACCCCGCTCGAGCGGACTGTAAAACAATGCAAAGAAAATGCTGGGAGCACGATTTCCCCGCTCGAGCGGCACTTCCCCCGCTCGAGCGGACGGCCAAAATCTGGAAAATCCAGATTCGACCTCCAAGCTCCAAACCAAGTTTTCTCAACTCAAATCTCAACCTCTTGGGCCCAAATTCTGGAAAATACATCCCAAAGCAATGTATAACAAGTTTCAAAAGCCAATTTATGAATTCAAGCCCCAAAGGTGAGTCAATTAAATCCAAAATTCAAACTCATTTCAAGAACAATTTAAAACATGCAATGCATGAGTTTTAAACCAAATTCAATCTTCAAATCTTGCTCTATAGAGCTCAATAGTTGGAAAACCAAATGAAAGCATGGACTTTAGCTTAAACATGGACATGCATGCACCAATCCACCATGAATTCAACTCAAACTTCATTAATTCAAACATGCATGCAACAATGGAGTTCTAATTCAACATATTTGCACTAAATCATGGCCTAGCTCTCTAATTGGGCATGAACCATGCAAAATGAGGCTCAAAGACAACAAGAAGGAGATAGATTCACTTACCTAAGTCTCAATCTCTTTCCTAGAAGTTCAATCTAGCAATCTATGCCTCAAATCTTCAATTCTCAAGCAATTCTCCAAGATTTTCAACAAGAACAATTCTCTCTCTCTCTAACCTCTTCTTTGGTCGGTTGAAAGGAGAAGAAATGGCTGAGCAAATGTTTGATCAAGTGTATAGGCTCAAGTGATAATAATAAACAATGGTCCACTAAAGGTGGCAATTTGGTAATTAAGTTAAACTCTTCAATTGGCTTAAATTAATCTAATTTAATCATTCCTAATAAATTTTCAGATAAAAATACCATTAAATCATAAAAATTACACTGATTACAAAACACTAAACGGTTCTCCGTTCGGCCGCCGATAAGGCCTTCAATTAGCAGTTTAAACATATAAATTCAAACAGTTAATCAATCAATCAAACAGATGCAATATGCAATTCAATAAATAAACTTATTCAATTTCAGTTTCGATTTCAATCAATCCATTCAGTACTTCAGTTAATTCGATTATCAGTCATTATCCGGTCAGTTTAGCAGTAATCAGTACGTATTTCAGTGGTTTAACGGTAATCAGTACGAGGGTTGTTACAATTAACGTAAATCATGGGTCGGGGTTGTTACAGTCTTTCCCCCTTAAAGAGTTTGGTACTCCAAACTCGAATTACCTTCATTTTGGAAGAATACCAGGTCCAAAGGGAACAGTTCAGGGTATCTTTTCATCATGTCTTCTTCTGTTTCCCAAGTTGCATAGGTTTCTCCATGATTCTGCCAATCGACCTTCACTAATGAAATTTCTTTGTTTCTCAATCTTTTGATTTGGCGATTCACAATTTGCATTGGCCTCTCCTCGTATGTATAATCATCTTTTAGAAGTACATGAGTCAGCTCAATCACATGTAGTGGATCTCTCAAATACTCTCAAAGCATAGATACGTGAAAAACATTATGCATATACTCCATGACCGGAGGTAAGGCTACTCGGTATGTTACCGAATTGATCTTTTCAAGAATTTCATATGGTCTTATGTATCTCGATGCCAATTTGCCTTTCACTCCAATCCGCATTTGCCCTTTCATTGGAGTCACTTTTATGAACACATGATCCTCCGACTTCGTATTCTGTATCTCGCCTTCGGACATTTGCATAGCTCTTTTGGCGGTTTTGTGCAGTTTTCAACCTCTGTTGAATTAATTTCACATTTTCAGTTGTTTCTTGCACAAGTTCTGGTCCCAATAATGGTATATCACCTATTTCAGCCTAACAGATAAGAGAACGACATTTCTTTCCATACAGAGTTTCATAAGGAGCCATCCCAATACTTGAATGATAGCTGTTATTGTACACAAACTTGGCTAAAGGTAGATAAGTCTCCCAATTTCCTTAGAAGTCCAACACACACATCCGCAACATATTTTCTAAAGTCTGATTGGTTTTTCAGATTGACTATCTGTCTGTGGATGGTAAGCACTACTCAATCGCAATTTTATTCCCAAAGCCAGTTGCAAACTCTGCCAGAATCTTGATGTAAACTTCGAATCTCTGTTAGATACAATAGATACTGGTACACCATGTAATCTCACAATTTCATTCATATACATGTTAGCTAATTTGTCTGTATTATAAATGGTTTTAACAGGAAGAAAGTGGGCAGATTTAGTCAAACGATCAACTATGACCCAGATAGAATCTGTACCACGAGAAGAGCGAGGTAGACCGACAACGAAATCTATAGTAATACGTTCCCACTTCCATTCTGGTATTGGAAGCGGCTGAAGTAATCCAGCGGGTCATTGATGTTCAGCTTTAACTTGTTGGCAGTGCAAACATTTAGCTACAAAGTCGGCAATGCTTTTCTTCATTCCAAGCCACCAGAAGTTCTGTCTCAAGTCATGATACATCTTTGTGTTCTCCGGATGCATGACAAATTTGGAGCTGTAAGCTTCAGTCATAACATGCTTTCTTAAATCAGAGGAATTTGGTATACAAAGTCTATTTTGAAATTTCAACACATTATTCTCAAACACAAACCTCGGCCTCGGCTTTGAGTCAAATTCTTTCATAATCTTTTTCAAGAACTCATCTTCAAGTTGTTTCTCTCTAATTTCTTCAATGATTGCAGGTTGAGCAGAAATAGCAGCTAAGATTCCGCCCTATTCTTGTATCACAATCTCAATTTCATTCTTTTCCAGGTCACATAACAATTCTTTTTGGCTAGTGAGCAAACATGACAAAATCCCAATGGATTTTCGGCTCAAAGCATCTGCAACGGTATTTGCCTTCCCTAGATGATACAAAATTTGCAGGTCATAATCTTTGATTAACTCTAACCATCTCCTCTGTTTTATGTTCAATTATTTTTGGGTGAAAAAATATTTGAGACTTTTATGGTCTATATATACTTCACAAGTCACACCATACAGATAATGTCGCCAATCTTCAAAGCAAAGACGACAGCTGTTAATTCAAGGTCATGAGTTGGATAATTCTTTTCATGTGGACGAAGTTGCCCGGAGGCATAAGTAATTACCTTCCCATTCTGCATTAATACACAATCCAACCCTTTATACGAAGCGTCACTATAAATCTGAAACCCATCAGTATCATTAGGTAGAGTTAAGATTGGTGCAATCACTAATCTGGTTTTTAACTCTTGAAAAGCTGTTTCACGCTAATCATTCCAATCAAATGGCACATTTTTCTGTGTCAACTACGTCAATGGCATAGCAAGTTTCGAGAAATCTTTCACAAACCTTCTGTAGTAACCTACAAGTCCTAGAAAACTTCTCACTTCTGACATATTAGTTGGTCTTGGCTAGTTCACAATGGCTTCAATTTTCTGAGGGTCAATCAAAATACCATCTCTGTTGATTACATGCCCCAGAAACGCTACATTGTCAAGCCAAAATTCATATTTGGAGAATTTTGCATATAGCTTCTTTTCTTTTAGAATCTGTAACACAGTTCTCAAGTGATTCTCATGATCTTCCCTACTTTTGGAGTAAATCAAAATATCATCAATAAATACAACAACAAATTCATCCAAAAATGATTTAAACACCCTGTTCATAAGATCCATAAAGGCAGCAGGTGCATTAGTCACCCCAACCGGCATTACCAAAAATTGATAATGTCCGTATCTAGTTCTGAATGCAGTTTTCTTTATGTCTTCTGCCATAACTTTTAACTGGTGATACCCGGATCTATGGTCAATCTTGGAAAACACTTGGCCTCCTGAAGTTGGTCAAACAAGTCATCTATTCGGGGTAGAGGGTATTTGTTCTTGATAGTTACTTTGTTCAATTCCCGATAATCTATACGTAACCTCAAAGATCCATCTTTCTTCTTGACAAATAGAACTGGAGCACCCTAAGGTGAAGTGCTCGGACGGATGAATTTCTTGTTTAACAATTCTTGAAGTTGAGTTTTCAATTCTTTCAATTCTGAAGTTGACATTCTATAAGGGGTCTTGGAAATTGGTTGTGTTCCCGGAGTCGCGTCAATAGTCAATTCAATTTCTCTATTAACTATGTCTACAAGCAAGTCACTCGGAAACACATCGGGAAATTCACAAGCAACAGGAATAGTTTCCACATTAGCACTATCAGATGATGCAGTTAGTGTACAACACAAGTAGCCCCTACATCCCTTTCTAAGCAATTTAACAGCTTTCATGGCCGAAATCATGTATGGGGGAGGAACTACCCCATTTCCAGTAAAAATAAATTCAGGCATACCAGGTGGTCTAAACACAACAGATTTACTTGCACAGTCAATGGTGACATAGTATTTAGTCAACCAGTCCATATCCATAATACAATCAAAATGATCAATGTTCAAGGGCAACAAGTCAACATACAATGTCATATTACCAATCATAATATCACATGCCGGATAAACATAATCACATATCATAGAACCCTCAGACGGTGTAGATATAGATAACACATATGTCATAGGTTCTAGTGGTCTAGTTAATTTCCGATAGAAAGCATGCAATATGAAAAAATGCGTAGAATCAGAATCTATCAGTACACATGCATTTTGAGAACATATAGGGAGTATACCTGACACCATAGCTGCGGTGTTCTCTACGTCACCAGGCACTAAAGCAAACACTCGACCTTTTCTCAGAGGTTCTTTCCCAGTATTAGCTTTTGTATTTGTTTTGACTATAGAAGCGGACCCAACTGAACTTGCCATAGGGCGGTTGGCATTATTAGACCCAAGTGGGAAATCTTTGGCTACATGACCTGTCTTACCACATTGGAAACAAGCACCGGATGCTCGGTAACACACCCCTATGCCTCCTTCCACAATCAGGGCAAACTGGAATAGACCCACTGCTCTGACTCGAGCTGCTTGAAGACCCTGTGTTTTGCTTTTTACTTACATGAGAACGGCCCTTTCTAAAACCATACCCAAACCTTTTTCCTCTCTATTCAGTTGTTGTTATTGTTGGGGCCTTACTCTGTCTCATAGCGGCTAGGATGGCTTCCACCAATAAGGATCTGTCAAGAACTTGCACATATGTTGGCAACTTTAATATGCCTACTCGATCAAATATGTCTAAATCCAATCCTATTTCAAATTTGCGAGCTTTCTTATAGTCCGTGTCTATCATGTGAGGAGCAAATCTGGCTAACTCAGTGAACTTAGCCTTGTACTCAGCTACAGACATTTTGCCTTGCTTAAGTTCTTAGAATTCAGACACTTTTCGGTCTCGAAAACACTGAGGGAAATACTTTTCATAAAAGATTTCATTGAATCGAGTTGATGTCATGTTTTCATTGGTATTCCGAATCAGTAACCACCACCTCCGAGCTTCGTCTTTAAGAGTATAGGTGGCTAATAAAACCTTTTGAGTCTCGGTACAAGGAAAAACTTCAAACAGCTTTTCCATCTCAAGCAACCATGTTTCCGCTTTCAACGGTTGAATCCCATCCAAGAAGGTTGGCGGTTTCATCTTCATGAATTTCTGTGTCAGGTTAATAATGTCATTATTATCGGGTTCAACTTGTACCGACAGAGGCGGAGGGGCAAAGGTTGTTTTCTCTGTTGTTGTGTCATAGCTTCGGTTAATGCTGCAAGCATCTGTTCCATTTCCTCATGCGAGCCTCTGAGGATTCACTTGTATCAGTTCCTTTTGCATTCTCCATGTTGCTATAGAGACACCAAATAATAATAAACATAGGAATAATCTCGTTCATTTCTTTCAATTTAGTTGTCCAGATTTCAAATTCAGTTTTCATATTTTTTAAAGATTACCACACACTCACACATGCAGATGGAATGCTCCTACTTCTTACTAGGACATCCTAAGCTCATATGGACTTGTGTATGTGGTAGAACACGTGCTCTGATACCACTCTGTCACAACCCAAACCCGCCCCTATAGGTTTAGCATTGTAACTGGCTAGTAATCCTTGGATTACCAAAGGCCTCTGAATAGAATAACATATAGTAAGGGGCTGCGGAAGCAAATATACAAAATATGTGTAGTCTATTGAGCTGTGAAGACATACATGGGATAGATAGTTTAAAACTTTTATAAACTAGCTAATGGCATCAAAATATACAGTATTTACACATCACTCCATGAACATATTATCAAAAATCTTGCCCGTAATTCAAAAGAAACAAAGTCTAGTACATTCACAAAAATAGCCACTAAACTTTCCAGAACCTCCTCCGGAGGCACAAAGGTTGGCTGATAAAAACTAAGATGCCAGGTCCTTAACTTTGAGCCTGGTCACGTGCTTGATCACCTACATACATAATATAAATAGTGAGCAGAAGCCTAGTGAATAATAACAGAGTAAAGGATTTAATGAATAAAGTCCATACCAGATTCAGAAATCATAATTCAGATTCATAAACAGATTCATATTCATATCCCTGTTCAACTCATACATAGAAGTTAGAGTTCATGCTTAATTATACGTAATATATCCATTAGCGCTAACAGAGCAGATATAGAACAGATGTAGAATATATGGTGGTTATGAGTAACCAATTCCATAAAGGAACCTCGGGATCCGGGTAATAGACAGATATGCTGAGCTCCATGATGGAGCCTCCGGTGCGGGTAATAGATTGCAGACATATTAAGTTCCATGATGAAACCTCTAATACCGGGTAACAGCTAACAGATATCACATGATGCTAAGGATGCCACGAATACATTATTAGAAATCGGACAATCATTTATTGTACATAACATAACATTTCAGAAAATAGATCTTATTTCATCATACAGAAAATAAATAAAGTGGAACATAGCTTTACTAAGTTATTACTCACAGTTGGCTTCGGGTGCAGACAGATAGAGCAGACTAATCAAACGGTTTACGGTACGTGACTTACATTAACACATAACAAATACACATTTGAAACACATGTTGGAATATATCTAACTCATAACGTTCTATTCATAGTGTGTTTTTACATTTTACCCTCATTATTATGCCTTAATCTTGGCCTAGGAATGCCTAGGATAGAATGAGGATGCAAAAATGTATTTGAAAACACTTGATCGAATTTTCTGAAAATAGGGTCCCCCGCTTTAGCGCAGCTTTCTTTGCTCGAGCGGACATGCAAAATATGAGGGGACGTTCAAGCGCAACTTCCTCTGCTCGAGCGTTCTGTAAACTTTGAAAAAGTAATGGTTATGCGATTTTCATGCTCGACGAACGTTCGATGGTTGCTCGAGCGTGAGACTCATGCCCCTGCTCAAGCGCAACTCTCGCCATTCGAGCAGTCTGCAAAAACATGAAACTTCTGGGAGCATGCATTTCACGCTCGATCGAACTTCTGGCCGCTCGAGTGGAGATGCAAAAACAAAGGTGGAAGCTCAAGCGCAGAATCTCACGCTTGTGCGGAGAGCAAAATTCTGGGATTTTCAGATTGCTCTTCCTTGCTCAAAACTCTAATATAACCCGTCAAAACACAACTTCCTAAGAGTAAGTCAATTAAGTAAAATCAAACTTGAAACTTATAATGCAACACATGGACTTACATGCAAGCACTTTCTTGACTTCAAAGCTTCCAAAACATGATCAATTGAGGCAAATTGATGGAAAACAAGATGAAGTTTCATAATTAAGTTGAGAATATGACATGCATAGAGAATTTACTTGAAATCAACTTTAAAAATACCATGAAATGCACATGCAAGCTTTACTCTTCTTCTTTCTCACTTCCTTAGTTCATTTCATGCACTAATCTTTCATTTCCTATGAACTCACAACTTAAATGAGGTAATTACACAATTCAAAGGTTGAATTCCTTATCTACAAGTCTCAATTCTTTGAGTTCTTTAGAGATTCTTGCCAATGACTCAGATTCTAGCTAAGTTCAAGTCAATTCCTCGAAATGCTCTAGCAATCACCCTAGTTGAGCTCAAGTCTCCTCTTTTCTTTCCTTCTCTCACGTTTTTATCACTAAGAATGAAGATATGAGAGTGTAAAAGTATGAATGAGGGTCTATCAATGCCTTATATAGGCTAAAGTAATGGTTTAATTAAGTGGTTGGTCAAAATACTCAATTAGACATTAAATTATTCTAATTAAATTGTTCCGAATCAAATTTCAATTGAACCTACCATAATATTCTAAAAATTCTACTTAACACCTAAATCAAGTCAATTTCTGAATCGGATGCCAACGAAGCCTTCAATTTGTAAACCGAAATGAAAACATGAACATATATTTCCTTCGTTAAACAGATATAAACAAAAATAATACAACACACATGTAATTAATTCAGAACTCGATCTTAATAACTTATTAAACATATGAAATCGTGGATTAACGTTAATCATGGGTCGGGGTTGTTACATTAGCTCGCGTAGGTTGGGAGTTGGCGTGTAAAACACCATAAAATTAACCGAAAAAGGCCTTTTGGGGTCGAAAATTCAAAGCAGCCCCCAAACCACTCTATGGATGCCATGGGTAGCTTCCTCGTGACAAATAGGACCTCTGGGTACAGACGGGATGTAATTAGCACGCGTACGTTGAGAGTTGGCGTGAAAAACACCATAAACTTAGTCGAAAAAGGCCTTTTGGGGCCAAAAATTCAAAGTAGTCTCCGAACCACTGTATTGATGCCACGGTTAGCTTTCTCGTGTGAAATAGGACCTGTGGGGACAGACGAGATGTAATTAGCATGCGTAGGTTGGGAGTTGGCGTCAAAAACCCTATAAACTTAGCCGAAAAAGGCCTTTTGGGGCTGAAAATTTAAAGCAGCCCCTAAACCACTCTATGGATGCCACGGGTAGCTTCCTCATGTGAAATAGGACCTGTGGGGATAGACGGGATGTAATTAGCACGTGTAGGTTGGGAGTTGGCATCAAAAAGGCCTTAAACTTAGCCGAAAAAGGCCTTTTGGGGCCGAAAATTCAAAGCAGCCCCTGAAATACTCTATGGATTTCACGGGTAACTTACTCATGTCAAATAGGACCTGTGGGGTCAGACGGGATGTAATTAGCACGCGTACGTTGGAAGGTGGCATGAAAAATGCCATAAACTTAGCCCAAAAAGGCCTTTCAAGGTCAAAAATTCAAAGCAGCCCCTGAACCACTCTATGGATGCCACGGGTAGCTTCCTCGTGTCAAATATGACCCACGAGGATAGAGGAGATGTAATTAGCACGCGTAGGTTGGGAGTTGGCGTGAAAAATGCCATAAACGTAGCCGAAAAAGGCCTTTCGGGGTTGAAAATTCAAAGCAACTTCCGAACCACTCTATAGATGCCACGAGTAGATTCCTTGTATCAAATAGGACCTGCGGGGATAGACAGGACGTAATTAGCATGCGTAAGTTGGGAGTTGACGTGAAAAACGCCATAAACTTAGTCGAAAAAGGCCTTTTGGGGCTAATTATGTTGCACAATCTTACATTGATTGCAATTGTTTAGGGGCTACATGTTTTCTCATCATTGCTGAATATGCTGCACAACCTTAAATTGATTGTCATTTTTAAGGGGCTACATTTTTTCTCATAACTGTTGAATATATATGCTGCACAATCTTATATTGATTGTCATTTTTTGGATGCCAATGGAGTTTTAATCCTGTGCACTTTGCGTTGTTTTGGTTCCTAACATTTCAATAATGTTAATTTCATTTTCAAAATGTTATGATTGAGGGATGAAACCACCTCAGCCAAAAAATAAAAATACAAAACGGAAAAATTCTTTTACAGATCTATTAATTTTTTTTTTTTTTTTTTTTTTGTGGTCTTATGTTCAAATGTTATATGGAACTAATGGGTGTAATTTTTTGTTTTGTGGATGACTTTTGGCATTGACATGTAGATCTTCCAATTTTTTTGTACGAAGGATAATTTGCACTTTTGAACAGTTAGGAAATTTTTTGTCGTCCTTTGCTTGTTGTGCAGAATTTGGATGAATTGTACATATAATTTTTGACGGGGTACATAATACTTTTAACATGGAACTCGTATTTGTTACCGTGGTATATAGATTACCTTTTGTCGTTGAACATATTACCATGGTAATTTGTACCATGCCAAATGTTTATTACAATGCATAGTAGAAAAAATATTTGTGTACAAAGGACATTGTTTTGGTATGCTTATTTGTTATGTATGACATATATTGTTTCTAATTGGAATATATATAGTTGGTTTGTATATAAGTTTACATTAAAAGGTATTCTTTTTTATTTGATGGTTGTAAGTGAAATATGCGTTATGGAATCGGTGATAATATATACATATTGTTTTGTTTGTATATTTATTACAGGTTGCGGTGGATACGTACAAGTTGTGGAAAAATTTATTAAAATGAAAAAAAATAAAAACATAAAATGATATTTTTGGTGAGAAAACAATTCGTAGCCAAAAATGGAGTTAAATATGTTTAGTGACTAAAAAGTTAGTAGCGAAAAAGAATTAAATCTTTTGGCGACAGGCTAATTTAGTACCAGGCTAATTTAGTAACTTTTTGGCTATTTGGCTAAAATATGAGCTAAAAAAAACTAGTATGTTTGGGATGATTTTTTGGCTTTTTACGAAAAGATGTGCAAAAAGTAGAGAGAAAAGAGAATCTTTGACTTTTTGATATGAGTTGTTGGCTTTTTGGCTAATTTAGTAACTTTTTGACTTTTTGACTAAAAATGTTGGTTCCCAAACGAGGCCTAAATATTTAGTAGCCAAAAAAGAATTAAAAACAGTTTACGCGACTAATTATTTAGTAGTCAAAAAAAGAAAAAAACACTTTTGGCGACTAAATAATTAGTCACAAAAAACATAATTATATCATAGGCGGCAAAACCTTTGGTAGCTAAAAAAAAAAAATTAAACTTTGGCCAACTAACCTATGTAGTAGCTAAATAAGAAATCAAACTTTTGGCGACTAAACTTTGGTCGCCATAGATACTTAAAGTTTTGGCGACCAAAAATTTTAGTATCTAAAAAAGTGATTTAAATTAAATTAGTAGCCTTTGGTCGACTAACAGATTAGTCGCCAATTTGTCTCATCAGTAACTAAAGGTTATTTCGTCGCCAAAACCTTTTACTTTTACCTACTAAAACATTAGTCGCCATTTTATAGACTTTTGGCAACTAAATTTTTTTTAATCGCCAATACCTTCTTCGACAATCTTCCCGCAACAAATCCAGCAACTAAAAATTTAGTCGCTAAAAATGCTATTTCTTATAGTGACACACACAGAAAAGCCGAGTAATAAAATCAAAAAACCAAAAGGTTATACAAAAAAAATCAAAATATTTTTTATTATCTTTACTTTTTACACGTCTTTTTATAAAAAAATAATAATAATTCTCAAATAATTTAATTTTTTTTACATTATATTTTAGCTGAAAAATGACTTTTCAAACACATCCGTTATTATAATATGAGGTGTTTTGGGGAGATGGTTAAAAATTAATTTTTTGACTTTTTTCACTATTTTATATGAGAGGTAATGTGATTCGAAATGAGTTAAAAATTAATTTTTGACTTTTTTTATTGCGTTACCAAAATACCCCTATGAGATGTCAAATAAATCGTATCCAAATATTATCAACCAAGTAGAGTAAAATTGACCAAAATTGAAACAAAAGACAAAACATCAACTTTGAGAATCAAATCTTTGTCCAGCACATGGACCTATAAAAATGAAAATAAAATAGGAATATAAGGCTTTGTTTGGGATTTAGATTGATTTCTTGACTTTTTAATTATTTTAGTTTGGGTTAAAATGTTTTGTTTGTGATAGGTTTTTTTAACTTTTATGAGAGAAAAAATAAAATGATTATAGTTTGGATATGACATTTTATCTTTTTAATTTTTTAATCTATTTTATTTTTTTATGATTATTTTAGCCAAAACAAAATCTCAAACTTTTTCATGACAAGCGAGCACTAACAATGATTTCGTATATGGTTTTTTTATTTTATTTTATTATAGAATTATATTGAATCCATGGTCAACAAAGCTGGCCATTGTGTGGGAAAAAAAAATGAATTACATTGAATCCATGGTCAACAAAGCTGGCCATTGTGTGGGAAAAAAAATTATATACAAATGTTGGTGTAGGAATTTCTTAATATGAACTTTTTTTTTAGTCGAGAGACTTTTCTCAATATAATTTTAGACAGGAAAGAAATGGATATTTCTTGGTTTCTTAATGAAGTAATTATTCTGTTAAGTTGTTGAATGGCAATTTTTATAAAGTAATGTTTGGCATGGTTTTTTTATTTTTTTATTTTAGTCACAAAAATAGGTTAAAAAGTCAATAAGATAAAGGCTTTATTTGTCATAATTTAAAAAAATCAAAAAGTCAAAAAGTTACTATCCTATTTAAGTTACATCATCTCTCTACTACATCATTTCAAACCTAACCCATACCCAATCCATATTTCATAAAAAGTCAAAAAGTGCACTTATTTAGAACATCTCAAACCACTTACATTCAAACCATAATCATTTCATTTTTTTCTCGCAAAAATCAAAAAAGCCAAAAAGTCCATCTCAAATAAAACTTTTTAGCCCCGGATTAGCCTTGTTTGTCATAACCTAAAAAAATCAAAAAGTCACTATCCTATTTAAGTCACATTATCTTATTTAAATTACATTGCCTCTCTACCACATCACTTCATACCCAACCCATATTTTATAAAAATTCAAAAAGTACACTTATTTATATTATTTCAAACCATCTTTAAAATAACTAAAAAGCCAAAAAATTAACACACCTCCCAAACGAAAGCTAAGGCTAAGTTTGGGATGTGCAAAATAATCTAAAAAGTCAAAAAGTTACTCAAAAAGTTAAAAAGTTAACACTATTCACCAAAAGTCAACAATTACGACTGCACAACTCCCAATTCAAATTTTCCTCTAAAAATCAATTTTTACAATTTTTTATTACACATTTTTCCATAAAAAGTCAAAAAGTTAACCCAAACATCCATATTTTCAACCTCACTTTTTTAGTCAAAAAAGACAAAAAGTGCACTTATTTAGTCTTCCCAAACAAGGCCTAAATATATATATACACACCCAAAGAATTTTTCATTAAACTGTTGGTCCCATCTGATGTCTCCAGAAACTTGATGGAAAAGAAAAGGACATTGCCTCAGTAAAATGAGTTTTGCGCAAGGTACAAAGGCTGAGAAATTTTTGTTCTACGCGGTGAGAGAATATTCATTTTTTTTCCTCCTCAATTTCACCCAAATTTCCATGAATCAACCTAGATGCTTTGCTAATTCCATACCTTTGATGGCTTCATCATTACTATACATATATATATTAAACCCTTAAAGCTTAAGCTCTACTTCTAGGGTTTGCTAGACCAGCTTAATAACCACCCATGTCTGCCCTCACCTAGCTGCAAAACGAGCCACGATTCTTCAGTTAGACTTGTAAGTTAAATTTGAACAACCCAATACTCAACTCATTTGAAACCCTATCCCAGCTCAACCAAAGGAAATCAGTAAACCTTAACCCTATATGGCTGAGAGGTTTCTAGAGGCTATTCAACATGATGACATTGCTGAATTGGGACCAAAACTTGAAAGTTTCTTGGCACAAGAAGATGGACCCTGGCAGGGCTGCAATCCTCTACTCATTGCATGTGAGCAGAGTAAGGTGAAGTGTGCAATGGAGATCATCCGGCTAAAACCCGAATTGGTCTGGGGGAAAAACCAGGAGGGTTACAGTCCCATGCATTTTAGTAGTGACGATGGGCTCGTTCCGGTGGTTAAAGCACTCGCTGAGCTAACTGTCGGACTGTGTCATGTGAGAGACAATAATTCTAGAACTCCTCTCCATGTCGCTGCGTTGAAAGGGAGAGAGGAAGTTGTGAGGACATTGGTCATGTCATGTCCAGAGTCTCTCAAGAGGATGACTTCTCTTCAAGAGACTGCTCTTCACCTTGCACTGAAGCAGAACCAGTATGCTGCCTTTGAAGTTTTGATGAAGGAAATTCAGAAGCACAAGCAAGAGGAGCTACTGAATTGGAAGGACCATGAAGGCAATACCCTCCTTCACATTGCAACTTCCCATAAACAACCCCAGGTATTGGTTCTCTTGCCCTACCCAATCAAATTTAGATACACGATGATATATATTTGATGCTTGGTTTAGTTAATTTCCTAATACAACTGCATTAGAAATAGAGAAAATTTTTACAAAATGGAACACATACATGAGTTAAATAGTGAGACTCATCTTACATCTATCTCTTCCTAATAAAGTTATAAGATTGGTTTCTAACTTGGAGTCCATCTTACATCTAGTTAGATAATGACCGGATATTTTAATTCAGACATGTCACCTTAGAAGGATTAAAATAAAATTTAAAATAAACTATTAGGATTACCGGTGTAATTTATTCATTATATTAGGGGTTCCTATAGTTTCTTTTGATAAGTGACAGAAGAACTAGATTATAAGAAAATTAAAGTGTAAAGATCAAACAGTTCAAATTGAAATTATGAATTTCGATTTCAAATTAGAAGGACCAACGGTATAATTTACCTAATTTCTTACTATTAATATAAAGGGTAAATTACAAATGCACCCTTTGAAGTTTGCTTAAAATACAGATTACCTCCTGTAATTTGAAAAATTACAAATACTCCATTTTCAAAATTTTCTATTTAATAAAATTAATTTAAAAAAATGAAATTCCTTACTGTTCTATATAACAATAATATTACTTGAATTATTAATTGAAATATAATTAACTTGAAGGGGTGTATTTGTAATTTAGCTTAATATTTAAAAGGGCAAATTACACTGGTGGTCCCTATATTATATTTTACCCCTTGTGTCATTTTGGTTCCTATACTTTTAATTAGCTCAATTTTGATCCTTAATTTTAGATTTTGTGTCAATTTAGTCAAATTGATAATATCATTTAGTGTTTTTTTTATTTATTTAAATTATCACTAAATTGGTCGAGGTTAACTCACTGAGTTGAATAAATTTATAATTTTATCCTTAAAAATATAACACATGACACTTATGTGCGTATTTTTTATAAAAAAAAAAATGTTAAGAGTTGTAATTAATTGAACCAAATTGAGACAAAATCATAAATTCATGGTCAATATCAAGTCAATTGAAATTATAGAAAGTAAAATAATACAATGATCAAATTACATAGACTACCATTATAATTTGTCATATTTAAAAGGTTGCAGGGTCTCCGTTTAGAGTATAGTGTTCCTTATGTCTAGAATGTGATTTCAGTTCTAATTGATTACTAGTTAAATGTGATGTAGATTGTGCAGCTGATACTCAATTCTACAGAGGTGCAAGTAAATTTACAGAACATGAAAGGTTTCACAGCCTTAGACCTCCTTAACCAAAATTTCTCTGATAGCATTGACAATGATATTAGTCAACTACTTCTTCAAGCTGGAGCCAAAGAAGGATATGCACTACAAAGTTTTGACATCCAAACACATCATCATCCCCAACCACCACCACCTCCAATCCCAAAATCACCCAAGTTGAAAGAAATGATGGTCTTATCTCTCTCCTCAATGACCAAATCTGTGTTGTTGGCCGTCTTCATCTTTTTAGCCGGGGCTACCTACTCATGTCTGTTCAGTTTGACAAATATTTATCCACGGGAAAACCGTGGTGTTGAGTTGGCAGCAATAAGCTTTAAAGATCTTATATCGGCTTCTCATCGATTACCAAAAATCTTCTACTTCTTGGTGTTCAATACTGTCACCTTTGCCGGGAGTATGATTGTGATACTGCTAAACACATGGTCACTGGTCAATGAATGGTCACTTTGCTTTAGAGCAATTCCAATGTTTGTCATGGGAGCGCTGTTGGTGAGTTATGCTCTGATAGTGAAGGAGATGATCCCAAAGTTCTGGGTTATTATTGGCACCTACAAGATTTCTAGCTTCTGTGTTGTTTGGCTGTACAATTTGCCCGTGATCTTGTTTATAGTTTTGGTATGGGTTATGGTGAAACACATTCTTTCTACTTTTTCGAAACTGAGGAAGGGGCTGAGGACCAACAAATCATCCAACAACTAAAAAGTTTGACTGAGCATGTCTCCTACCTAGCCAACAAAGTGATAGTTTCATTCACTAATCGAAAACATTAAATGAGACGTGTGAGAATCACTTTGTTGGTTAGGTACGGCTGAAGGAGTTATCCCATTATCACCATCTCACAGTAAACTTGAGCTGTAGCAATCACCATCTCACAGCACACCTGAGCTGCGGCCTTTGCCTGTTATAGCTTGTTCATCACAGACCTGTAATAATAATGTTAAGATGGCGTGCTACAATACAATCCGTTGGGGAGGTTAGATAGTTTGTTATATAGTCGGTTAGACTAAACATGAGTTGGGTTGGTTAAAGAGAGTTAGTTAGGATTAAATATTTTGTATAGATTAGATATTTTGTTTACTGTATGAATCCAAGTGTAAGCCATAGTTTTGAATAAGATGAAGAGTTATAAGGTTCTTAATATGGTATCAGAGCTTTGAGCTCTTGTGAGCAAGATCCACGGCCTTTCAACGGCAGATTCTTCTCTACCATCAAATCTCAATTTACTAATTTCAAATTTCGATTCTCTCATCACAGTGAAGCTCGAATCCAACAATTTTCTCATATGGAAGACACAAATGACGAATGTGCTTAGAGCAACTGGATTTCTTGATTATGTAAATGGATCAATTCCATGTCTATCTCCGGAACTCATTGATGCATCTGGAAAATCTATTCCAAATCCAAGTTATGCAAAATGGCAACCAATAGATGCACATTTGCTTACTTGTCTGACTACAACTCTATTTTCATCCATTTATTCTTATGTTCTTCATCTGACTCACAGTGATCAGGTATGGCAGTTTTTGGAGAAGCAGTTTACTTCTATTTCATGTTCTCATACTCATCAACTTAAAACCAAACTCCAAACACTCTGTAAGAAATCATCTTCAATGGAGGTTTATCTGTCTCAAATCAAAGAACTTTTAGATCAACTGGCTTTAGCCTCTGCAAAAGTTGATGATGAGGATCTGGTATTTCTAACCTTGAATGGATTACCAGAGGAATATGATGCTTTTAAAACCTCTATTCGTACTCGATCTAAGACTGCCAAAATGGAAATTTTGTGTTCCTCGTTATGTTCAGAGGCCATTCATATTGAACAAAAACTTAAACATTCTACTGGAACTGATCTTCACATTGCCTACTCTGCTTCATGAGGATCTTCATCTTCCTCTTAGTCTGGTTATGAATCTTCAAGTTCTTCTAATCGAGGTTTTCATTTTGCAAGGGGCAGAGGTCAATATTGAGGTTCCAGAGGAGGCAGATATAATAAATTTCGAGGAGGCAGATCTAATAATAGATTCAATAATAATAGATCCAGAGGCAATTTCTATTCTAACTCTGGATGTCAAATTTGTGGAGGTCTAAGTCATACTGCTCTTAAATGTTGGCATCGACTAGATCCTAATTTTCAACCTTCCTCTCACAGTAATTCCTTATAGTCTTCTTTGTCTCAGTCGAAGGCCTATGTTGCTTCAGTGCCCCAGCCTTCCTCTGATCCTCCCATACCCCCTTGGTATGTTGACTTTGTTGCCACCAACCATCTAACAAATGACTTGACTAATCTTCAACAGTTTCAACCTTATCAAGGTTAGGAACAGGTTCAAGTTGGTAATGGTTCCTCTTTACCAATCAGTCACA
This sequence comes from Camellia japonica, assembly GCA_030407325.1. Lineage (NCBI taxonomy): Eukaryota > Viridiplantae > Streptophyta > Magnoliopsida > Ericales > Theaceae > Camellia > Camellia japonica. Next base: position 142,481,956 of record JAPPVO010000032.1, read on the forward strand.
TAGGTAAAGGTCTCTTGCCCACTCCACATTATTCTTTTCAACGATTGGATCTAATTTTTAGCCTTTCTCTCACAGTAATTCCTCACAGTCCTCTCTGTCTCAGTCGAAGGCCTATGCTGCTTCAGTGCCCAAGCCTTCCTCTGATCCTCCCATACCTCCTTGGTATGTTGACTTTGCTGCCACCAACCATTTGACAAATGACTTGACTAATCTTCAACAGTTTCAGCCTTATTAAGGTCAAGAACAGGTTCAAGTTAGTAATGGTTCCTCTTTACCAATCAGTCACATATGCAAAGGTCACTTGCCCACTCCACATTATTCTTTTCACCTCTTAAATCTTCTTCATGTTCCTACCATCTCTTCAAATCTCTTATCTGTGCATCAACTTACCAAAGATCATAATTGTCTTGTTATTTTTTATGCTAATACTTTTGTCATTCAAGACAAATGCACGAACAAGGTTCTGCATAGAGGTGTTAATGTCAATGGCCTCTACCAATTCATTCCATCTTCTGAGCAATTCTTTCCCCAAGTTTTTCAGTCTAGCACTACTGCTCCGGTTTCTGATATGCTTTGGCATCACAGATTAGGCCATCCATCTTCTCTAAAGCTTCATCATATGGCTGCTCTTTTACCAAATAAAATTTCATTGAATAAGGACTCATCTTGTATTGATTGTAATGTGTCTAAAGTTCATAGGCTTCCTTTCAAATTGTCTAATACTTCTGCTAATTGTCCATTTTCCTTGGTTCATAGTGATGTGTGGGGTCCTTTCACAGTGGCTAATGCCCCATTTCATTTCTATGTTTTGTTTGTGGATGATTATAGTAGATTCACTTGGGTTTATCCTTTGAATTACAAGAGTGAGGTTTATGATAAATCACTTGTATTCAAAGCCTATATTGAAACTCAGCTTCAGACTTCTCTTAAGATCCTTACGACTGATTGTGGTACTGAATTTGTTAATAAAAGAATTGATACTTTGTTGTCTTCTCATGGAATTGTTCATCAAAGCAGTTGTCCCTATACTTAGGCTCAAAATGGCATAGTTGAACGCAAACATAGACATCTTTCTGAAACTGCCATAGCCCTGCTTCATCACTCTTTTGTTCCTATTACTTTTTGGTTTGATGCTATTGTCACAGTTGCTTTCCTTATTAACAGAATGTCCTCTAGTGTTTTACATCACAAGACTCCTTTTGAAATGTTGTTTTATACCTTACCTGATTTTTCCTTTTTTAAAGTGTTTGGCTACCATTGTTTCCCTTGGTTAAAGCCTTATACTACTCACAAGCTGGAACCTAAATCCATTTTTTGTGTTTTCTGGAACCTCAAACTGTTAATGCATTGGAATACTTAAAGGCTGTTGAAGATCGATTTAGATCTGCTGACAAGTCACTTGCTGGCACTATTATGACTGAATTGACAACAATGAAATATGATGGCAACCGAGGAGTTGAGGATCACATCCTTAATATGACTGACAAAGCTGCAAAGCTTAAAATGTTAGGGATGCAAGTTGATGAAACTTTCCTCGTGCAGTTTATTCTCAACTCACTTCCATCAAAGTTCGGGGCATTCAAAATTCACTATAACACGAATAAAGATAAGTGGAATTTGAATGAGCTGACTAATATGTGTATTCAAGAGGAAGTGAGGTTGAGGGAGGAAGGACGTCAAACTGCATTGATTGTAACTCATGGAGCTCTAAAGAAAAAGAAGGGCAAGTTTGTAAAATCAAAGAAAAATCCACTCAAGAAAAAGAATGAATCTGGGGAAGAAAATTAGGCTCATAATGGTTTCACTGTCAAGTGCTACTTTTGTGGCAAGAAGGGACATGTGAAGAAAGACTGCAGCAAGCGAAAGGCTTGGTTCGAAAAGAAAGGTAAAAAATTTTCTTTTGTTTGTTATGAATCAAATCTTGCTGAAGTACCTTATAATACTTGGTGGATTGACTCTGGGATTACAAATGATATGTAAGGATACCTCTCAATCAGGAAACCGAATGAAAGTGAAAGATTTGTCTATATGGGGAACCGTCTCAAAGCTGAAGTCGTAATTGTAGGAACCTATCGACTGATCTTAGAGACGGGTCATCAAATGGATCTAGAAAACACTTTTTTATGTTTCTTCAATTTCTAAGAATTTAGTTTCGTTATCCAAATTAGATCGTGTTGGATATTCAGTTTTATTTAGTTGTGGAAAACTCAATTTAATGTTTAATTCAATAATGATTGGATCTGGTGATTTATGTGATGGTTTATATAAAATTACCTTAAATAATGAGTTTGCACAATCATTAGTAACTCTCCATTTGAATATTGGTTTAAAACGTGGTCTAATTAATGAAAAATCCTCAATCTTGTGGCATAGACAATTTGGGCATATCTCTAGAAATAGAATTGAAAACTTGGTGAAAAATGAGATTTTGGAAAACCTAGACTTCACTGATTTTGAGATATGTGTGGATTACATTAAAGGAAAGCAAATCAAACACACCAAGAAAGGTGCCACAAGAAGTAATGAGCTTCTTGAGATAATTCATACAGATATTTGCAGGCCAGTCAACATCCCATGTCATAGTGGTGAAAAATATTTATCACATTTATAGATGATTTCTCACATTATAGATATGTGTAACTAATTCATGAAAAGTCTCTGGCTGTTGACATCCTTGAGGTGTACATAACTGAAGTCGAAAGACAATTAGATAGAAAGGTTAAAATAGTGAGATCAGACAGAAGTGGTGAGTATTATGGCAAATATGATGAGTCAAGCCAAAATCCTGGCCCATTTGCCAAATTCTTAGAAAAGAAAGGCATTCGTGCTCAATATACAATGCCTGGTACGCCACAACAAAATGGAGTTGCTGAAAGGCGTAATCGTACACTTAAAGATATAGTTAGGAGTATGTTAAGTTACTCAATTGTACCCATTTCACTGTGGGGTGAAGTTTTAAAGACTGCAATGTATATCTTAAATAGGGTTCCTAATAAGGCGATCCCAACAACTCCTTTTGAGTTGTGGACTGGTAGGAAACCTAGTTTGAGACACTTACATATTTGGGTTGTCCAGCAGAGGCAAGAATCTTCAACTCACAAGAGAAAAAGTAGGACTTAAGAACAATATCTGGATATTTCATTTGTTATCCAGACAAGTCTAAATGGTACAAATTTTATTGTCCTAATCACAGTACGAGGATAGTGGAGACTGGCAATGCTAGATTCCTAGAGAATGGTGAAATTAATGGGAGTGAGAAAACATGAGTGGTGAATTTTGAGGAAATTAGGGTGGATGTGCCAACATTTGACCCTTATTGAAAAATTGTTATTCCTCAGACTATTCCACAGGCTGAGAGAAACGAACAACATAACGAAAATCCTTCACCACCTTATGTTTCACCACTTTATGAAGATACCACTATTAAAAATATTGTAGAACCACTACAATCGGCAGTTTTGAGAAGATCTCAAAGGGAAAGAAAGTCTGCCATTCTAGATGATTACATAGTGTATCTACAGGAATCTAATTTTGATATTGGGATTAACAAAGATCCAGTCTCATTTTCGTAAGTCATGAATAGTGATGATTCTACTAAATAGGTCAATGCTATAAATGAAGAGTTAAAATCCATGGAACAGAATAGTATTTGGGATCTCGTCGAATTGCCTAATAATTGTAAAAAAGGTCGGGTATAAATGGGTCTTTAAGACCAAGCGCGACGCGAAAAGCAATATCGAACGATTTAAAGCTAGACTTGTTGCCAAGAGTTTTACTCAAAAAGAAGGCATAGACTATATAGAGACCTTCTCTCCAGTATCTAAGAAGGACTCGCTTAGAATCATCCTAGCACTGGCAGCTCATTATGACTTAGAGTTGCATCAAATGGATGTGAAAACTGTTTTTCTAAATGGGAATTTGGATGAAGAAATTTATATAGGGCAGCCAGAAGGATTTGCAAAGAAAGGTAAAGAACATTTAGCTTGCAAATTAAAGAAATCCATATATGGCCTTAAACAAGCTTCCAGGTAATGGTATTTAAGGTTTAATAATACCATTACCTCCTTCAAATTTAAGGAAAATACAGTTGATCAGTGCATATATCTGAAAGTTAGTGGGAGTAAGTTCATTATTTTGGTGCTATATGTGGATGACATTTTGTTAGCTAGTAATGACCTTGGCTTATTGCATGAAACCAAGAAATATCTTTCCAAGAACTTTAAAATGGTCGATATAGGTGAGGCAAACTATGTTATTGGCATAGAGATCTTTAGGGATCAATCTCGAGGATTGTTAGAACTATCTTAGAAAGGATACATTGATCATGTTTTGGAGAAATTCAATATGCAGTTTTGTTTAGCCAGTGATGCACCCATCATGAAGGGTAATAAATTAAGTGAAAAATAGTGTACAAGGAATGATTTGGAAAGAAAACAAATGAAAGACATTCCATATACATCAGCTGTAGGGAGCTTGATGTATGCCCATACATGTACCAGGCCACACTACAACAAAATGGTACTTTAATGACAAAATCAGTTCGTCTCCAATAGTGAAATTTTCGTCACCAAATTGATCCGTGACAAAATAATTTCGTCACCACGTTCGTCATCAATTCGTCGTCACTAAAAGCACCTGATGACGAAAATTTATTTTGTCACCTATTATTGGTATTTGGTGACGAAATATTTCGTCACTAAATGTTAAATATTTTGTCACCTATAATGTCCATTTCGTCACTAGAATTAAATAAACTTCTATTATATTTGTTTTGGGTGACAAAATATTTCGTCATTAAAAATAGCGATAAAATTTTTAGTGACGAAAATATCGTCACCAAAAGATGGAAAAAAAAGATCTTTCAATGACAAACTTTTGTCAACAAATATTTTAATTTAGTGATGAAATAGTGAATATGTGTGACGAAATTATTTGTTGGGATTAGAAAATTTTAGTGTCAATTTTTTTTCGTCGCCAATAATAAATAAATTTTAAACATTGAGGGGAGGGTTATATTTGCAATTTATATATTTTTTTCAATAAACAATACCTGTACATTTTAATAATCTATTACATAAAACATCTAATACAAATCAATATAAAATTAAACTGTTCATTATCATAAAACAACCCAAGCAAAATACATGTCTCATAGTATCAAGAAATTAATATATAACATCCAAACTATAACATCTATTCTAGTAAAATCAAAAACTACAACACAAACAAAATAACTTGTGCATTTTAATAACCTGCTGAATATAATATCCATTACAAATCATTACAAAAACTTGTTCATTTTGTAACATCAACAAAAACCTCTTCATTTTAATCTATTCAATAAAATATCAACAAAAAGATAAGATCCATCACAATATAATCATAACCCACAACAACATAGTCAAAATACATGTTTGGTAATATCAAGAAAAAGTACAACTACACTGTGATGGATGTGTCTGGTAATATTAACAAAAAACTCTTGCTGTGCAGATTACCAAATTCGTTCATCTCCAATCTGCCATTTAAAAAAGAAAAAAAAAAAAAAAAAACAACAACAACAACAACAACAACAAAAGGTTAAGGTAACCATTCACTAAATATGTTAATATGCAACCTAGTAGAGAAAAAATAAAAATTTCAAAGTAAATTTTAAACCAAATTTTACCGTGCTTGTTCTGTAAATTTTTACAACTTACATTAGTGAATGTGAATCCTCTTGAGTGCAAGTTTCAGAGCTTCAAGACATTGTTTCATTGACCTGATATCTGGAAGTCCATTACCAAGCTCAACCTCACCCTGTTTCCAAAGAAATTAAGTTTGTCTTCCGACAGAGAAAGCAAGTCAAAAGGCATATTGAATCAGTAGAACCTTGATTCTCTGGTGCTCTTCATTGTTGGGATCAAAAGAATCAGTGATGCACCACTCATAAGCAGCAAAACATTGGCCAGGCTTCAACACTCCGAAAATCTCTTTGTAGCAATCCACCTAGTTAACACCCACCCACCCACACACACACACACAAAAAAGGATTAAACAAATTATATATAAATAGAGGGACCTATACAACCCGATATGTAAGATTAGACAAATTTACACATGAACCTAATGAGCATTCTGACAGCATACCACATCTGGTGCATGACAGGTAGCTTCTATTGCAAATATTGCATCAAAACTGTTGTCAGAAAATGGCATATTCATGAAGTCAGCCTTCACATAGCTGCAGTTGTTGTCCACTCCTGCAATGCGGTTCAGTTCCTGCAGAGCAACCAAAGCACTCAAAGCATATAAACAAGCAAAAAACTCTTAACTGTTTTAGTGGTTATGAACAGGAAAGATAGTTGAATTTTAACTAGGAGATTCCACTATAATAGTATGTATTCAAAATCAATGCAGATATGAAGAAATAGTTCTGTTATACACCAACATGAAAATTACTTACTGTTCCTCTTGTTATTTGATGCTCATTGTTGTTTATCCCTGTAATGTATGTATCACTATAATGCATTACAATAGGATTTTCTCTAAACATATGTATGTTTTCAACTAATCTATCATGTTATTCTTTATTTGTAATAGCTATCTCTAACTCATTCGGCTTTGGAGGACACAATGCGGTGATTGCTTTCACTCCATATTTACAACCTAAAAAGGACTCAAGGAAAGAAATTCCCTGCAAAATGAACATAGAACAGAGGGTCAGTTTATAGAACCTGTGCATGTGCATATAATCTTTCATGTGTTCTACAAACAAAACCTGTGTTTCTTTTTTCTTGACAAGTATACATGTCATACATAACTTGTCCATTTATATATATACATATATTACAAAACTAAAATCACTTCCTACCATGTCGCATTTCAGACAGCTGCAGCCAGGGCTCACTCAATGTCAACTAATTAGCAAGTTTTTTATTATGTAACCCCAAATCAGAACTGGTCAAATCTCCTCTTCAATTCTAGCACATTACCCATATTCAGTGTTTATTCGCTTTGTACACAAAATATATAGGTAGTGGGAACCCACGTCCAGTAGTTAAAGTAATATAATTTGTTAAGAGGGAGAAAGCTTCAATAAACTACTAAACAAATACCTACACTGATTGAAGGGCTATAAAAAGGGTTAGCATTCCCTTTCTAGAAGTATCAAGTAGTAGTAATTTTGGGTATTACAAACAAAGCCTAAGAAGTGCATCTGAAAATGGCCACTTCTTTGCCAATGGCACAATGTGCCTTGGCAATATGTTTGTTAGCTACACATGTAGCAGCTGACTACAAGCCTTACACTTATGCATCTCCACCACCATCACCTTTCTATTACAGCTCCCCAAAGCCACCACACCAGATGGTTAAAGCAATCAATAACATGTTTGTACGAATTCATAACATAGATGTAAATAAAGCAATTAAATTGGACATCAACAACACCTTTGTTTTCTCTCTTGAAGCACTACTGAGTCTTGGCATTAATTGAAACCTTCATAGATACGTACCAGTGACACCAAAATAGAAGCCATCAAAAAAAAAAAAAAAAAAATTTTACAAAATCAATACCAAAAACAATTGAAGTTAAGAGACTTGGTAAATTGACATTATTAAGTCCCATTTAAACATTCATAACAAGCATCCAAGTTAAACACTAAACCCCAAATTGAAAAGCCCCAAATTTTGAAATTGAAAAACCCTAAGCCCTAATTTTCAAATTGAAAAGCCTCAAATCAAAACTCAAAGCCCTAGTATCTAAACATGCACCTGAAATTGGACGGTGGGAGGGAGAGGTGCGAGAGCTCCGGTCGGAGGGAGAGGTGAGACGGCTCCGTTTGCTTCGTTCGCGGGTCTTCGTCGACCAGAGGAGAAGCAAAGACGAACCGGGCTGTGAAGGAGGTAGCTCCGAAGGACTGCTCGAGCAACGCAATGGCCGTCACGAGCGAAGCAATGGCTGTTGCTCCGAAGGACTGCTCTTCCCTCCGTCTCTCTTCATCGTCTCTTTTCCCGCCATCTCTTCTTCGTCTTCTCTCGAACACATCTCCCCTGTCAGTCTTTCTCTATTTTTCCCTTTTTCTTTTTTTTGGAACCAGGGAGTAGAATAGACAAAATTTTATGAGGAAATTTTAATTGGGGCAAAATTTTGAAGGGCTTGTTTCGAATATTGAGAAGAAATTTGAGACAAAATTTTGTAGTAAAAATTGGTTTTAATTTATATTTTTTTAAGTTTTATTATTTATGTTTATAATTTTACTTTTATTAAGGTTTAATTAATATTTTTAAGTTTTATTATTTATGTTTATAATTTTACTTTTATTAAGGTTTAATTAATATTTTGAATGAAAATATTTTTTTTTAAGGTTTAAGAAATTTTATGATTTTAATCAATATATAATAATTCTATTAAAAAATAATTATTATTATATTCTTAATAATTTATTATTTAATTATTAATATTTTTTTTTAACTGATTATTAATAGTTATTTCAAATCGTAACAAAATTAGTTAATACTAGGAAACATTCAAAACTATGTAGTTTTGATACAAAATATGGCAGAGAGAGAGAGATACCTGTTGTAGCGAGCGCCGGCCGGCGACGTACGGGTTAGCCGGTGCGACAAAGATGGACGAACGGTGTGACGGAAATGAATGGGTGAGGGGGTGACAGAGAGATATAGAAAGTAAAATACATGCATCTAAACAGAGAGATATCTATCTGTTGGTTCAATTTTATTTTTTATTGATTTTAAGCATTTGGTAACGAAATTTGATTTTCCTTTCTAAAAATAATACATTTGGAGATGAAATTATTTCCTTTCTAAAATTTTTTTACAATGGTGACGAAAAATTTCATCTCCAAAATGGTGCCAAATCTTCTGCCAAATTTTCCCAGAGTGAGAAATTGTTTTGTGACGAAAAATAAAATTTAGAGACAAATAATTTTTTTTTCACCAATTGTTTTATTTGATTTTAAACATTTGGTGACGAAATTTGGTTTTCGTCTCTAAAAATAGTACAATTGGAGACAAAATCTTATTTTTATCACTAAAACATGTATATTTGGAGACGAAATATTTTTTCGTCATGCGTTTTCGTCACCATAGACCTTTTTTATTGTAGTGCCAGATATTAGTTTTACAGTTAGAATGTTGGGAAGATTCCAAAGTAATCCTGGAATGGAACATCGGAAAGCAGTGAAGAAGGTTATGAGATATCTTTAGGGAACAAAGGATTATATGCTCATCTATAGGAAATCAGAATAGTTGGAAGTGACCGGATACTCAAACTCAGATTTTGCTGGTTGTCTTGATAGCAGAAAATCTACATCAGGTTTTGTTTTTCTACTAGTTAGTAGAGCAATTTCATGGAAAAGTGTGAAGTAGTCCACTATTGCTTCATCAACTATGGAGGTTGACTTTATGACATGCTTTGAGGTTACAAATCATGCTTTATGGTTGCAAAATTTCATCTTAGGACTTGGTGTTGTTGACTCAATTGCCAGGCCGCTAAAGATATATTGTGACAATACCGCAACAATTTTCTTCTCTAAAAATGGAAAGTACTCCAGTGGTTCCAAACACATGGAAGTAAAGTACTTAGCTGTTAGAGAAAGAGTCCAAAAACAACAAGTGTTAATTGAAAATTTAAGCACCTCTCTTACGATTGCTGATCCATTCACAAAGGGATTGCTACTAAAGACATACAAAGAACATGTTATCAGGATGGGTCTTTTAAACAACCCATGATGTGTATGGATAATCTTGAGTGCTTATTTTTATTTGACACTATTTGCGCGATAATAATTTTGTTTCTATTTTTCCTATTTCTAAAAGTGTGTGTACACATTAATTTGAATATTGATAAATAGGAAATGTCTTAACAAGATAAATTATTTGGGCTTTTCAGGCAAATAATTACATATCCCGATAATGGACTGGATTAGTGAAGGTTATCGATGGTGTGGTGCATAGAAGGAAATATGACATAAATGTTATATAACCGCTATGACTTACATTAGTGATCTGAAATAATCACAGTATTATAGTTTCTAATATATCTGAACTTATTGACTATTTTTAAAAAAATTCGCAATCACGTGTCAAAGTTTTTAGTGTGGAATCCAATGAGTCAAATTTTTATAAATTGCATATTTTGGAAAAATTCATAATTGCATCATAATCGGCTTAATGAGCCAAGTGGGAGAATGTTGGATTTATTTCCTAGTATGGCTCAATAGCCTACATATTTTTTATATGCTTTATTTTATTTGGACTCCACAAGTAGATAAAGCCAATATTTGAAATAAAATTCAATAATTAAAATTTTAATATAATTACTCTTCTAAGATAAGAAGGAAACCTTGATGAACAAGAATTTTTCTAATAGAGTTTATCTGGCCCTCTTCTCTCCTCTATATAAAGATGGGTCTCCCTTTTTATATCATAAATATTTTTCCATCACTCTAAATTCTATAGTCATCCTAATTAAGAGAGACAGAGAGAAGAAGGTGAGCCAAGAATTTAAGGTTCAACCATTAGAGGTATTTTCTCAACTTCTCTAATTCAATGGTTGACAAAGGTACGTTTGTTTTATTCTTGAATTGTATTGAATTCAAAATCCTATAAGTTCAATTCTGCATTATTATTATAGTTATATGTACATTAATTACTTACAAAAACAACCCAAATAGCAAAAATAGTACCCATCCGATTCAAAATCCCTTTTCGTAAGACCCACTCTACCACTCTTATTTTTTAGCTCTGGTAACAAAATATGAGTAAAGTCACAACACGATATTTCTACATATATAAAATGAGGTAAGAAATGGGATTATATATAGTATTTTCTAATCACAAAAAGTGTCGTTTTTTATGCGTCTCTATCTCTGCATCCTGCATAAGGCCTCTGTCGGCCAAGGCCACAAAATTTTCCTCCAGCAGCCAATAACAAGAAGGGGATTGCTAACCAGAGCATAGCCCATGCCTCATTTGGAGATACTGCCATTATTGAGCACATATAAGCACCAAACATGGCTAATACCGAGATTTGTGGCCACGGTTTCAATGGGAATTCATGTAGGTGGAAAATAACCAATGCCCCGGATGAGATGAACCCTGTGGAGTTGAACAATATGAATAACCGAGTCAGAATTGATTCATGTTTCTTCAGTTGCAGGGTACCATTTGGATTGTAAAACCCACCAAGGAATGTTATTGTTGTCAAAAGTGTGGCTGTGACTAAAAGTATTGCGTCGTATGTTTCTCTTTTGAATTTGAGAATTGACTTGATGGTGCTCATATGTGGTGGTGGTTGGGAATAGTTATCGTCCCCACAGTTGATGCTTTGATCGGCTATGTCACAGGCCCTCATGGCGCCCGCTTGTCGAAGAATTTTGCTGATTTCCATGCCGATCTTCCTGGAATATGGGAGGACATCTAGGATGTCGAGAGGGGTGAAACCGCCGGAGTTCTTTGCGTTGACTTCCACCATTTTGTGAAGGCTTTCATTGTCAAGCAGTATTTTTAATGTCTTCATCAAGAATCAAGTTAGTTGAGTACAATTATGGTTGTTAAAAACTAAAAAGAGGACAATCCTTGAAAAATAACAGGCATCAAAGGATGAAATTAGAGTGGAGATAAGCATATATATATAGTCGTTTTTCCATATATCTGTATACAATTATGGTTAATCCAAATTTCACTTTAGTTCTTATTCTTTTAATTTGAATAATTTGGTCCATATACCTTAAGTCCAGTTTTAATTTAGTCATTTTGTTCAAATCGAACGTTAAAATTAATAATTTTGTGACAAGTGTCAATCTCCTTAAGTGCACATAAAAATAATTGACGATAATTTGAAAGCAAGAACCAAATTGACACTAAAATTAAAGTATAGGAACCATATAGTTCAAATTGAAACAATAAGGGCAAAGTAAAATTCGAGTCAAACCAAAGCTAGAGACCATGAATGAATAAAAATAAAAAATAATGTTAGAAAAACTAACTAGTGTTGCCAGCTAGACTTGATGTTAACTGAGTCTCATATCAAGTATGCATATCTTCTGTATTGGTGAATATGTTTGTTGGTAGTGTTACTAGGATTACTCGGAAACAAAACTTGGAACTTTTGATTATGCCATGAAACTGGGTCTGTTTCCTTTTAAATTCATTATTTTACTTTTTCTTTTTGTTTTTCTTTCTTTTTTTTTTTTTTTTTTTTTGGGTTTGGAGGGTGATGGTGGTGGTGGTTGTTAGAGTTCATACCTTCAAAATTAATCATTCACTACTACAAAAATAGATAAATATCACATTTTTTTTTGTGTGATGTATGTTATTTAATCACACCTTTTAAGTTTTATTAAAGTGTGATCTTCGGAAGTGTGATTAATAATATTTAGATCACACATTTTAAGTGTGATTAATAACAAAGTGTGATTAATAACATTTAGATTACATCTTTTAAGTGTGATTAAAAATATTTAGATCACACATTTTAAGTGTGATTAATAACACACTCATTAGCTTCTCATTTGCTCTTGTGGAGATCCGAACCATCAACCCTCTCACACCATAAACCTTATACAATACACTCTTTCCACTACACCTCTATAATACCATATGATTATATATGCAACATATATTATTTATATAGTACATAGACCCGTATTAATATAAAAGTATATATATAAAGATAATTATTTTTTATTGAACATAATTTATGTAAAAATAAATTATTTACTTGAAAAAAAAAAGAGACCACTTTTGGCGACTAAACATAATTTTTGTCGCCAATTCTATACTTTTGGCTACTAATTATTTTTTAGTCGTTAAAAAATTTAATTTCCGGGCTAAAATTACTACTTTTGGCGACTAAACTTCTTTTTAGTCGCCAAAAGCCTCACTTTTGGCTACTAAACATCTTTTTAGTCTCCCAATACCTCAGTTTTGGCTACTAAATTTTTTTTAGTCGCCAAAAAATCTCACTTTTGGCTACTAAATTTTTTTAGCCGGTAAAAGCCTCACTTTTGGCGACCAAACATCTTTTTAGTCACCCAATACCTCACTTTTGGCTACTAATTTTTTTTTAGTCGCCAGAAAGCCTTACTTTTGGATACTAAAATTTTTTTAGTCGGTAAAAGCCATATATGGGCAACCAAATAGATTTTTAGTCGCCAAAACCTATACTTTTGGCTACTAAATTTTTTTGATCGCCAAAAATCTTTATTTTGGCTACTAATGCTTTTTTAGTCGCCAAAACCTATACTTTCAACGACTAAATGTGCTTTTTTAATCGCCAAATATGCTTTTTCTTGTAGTGGAGTGTGATTAATATATATATATATATATATATAATTACACTTATTTAAAAAGTGTGATTAAAAAGTAGTAATGTATATATAATCACACTTTAATTAGAAGGTGTGATTAAAAAATATATAAATAATCACACTTTAATTAGAATGTGTGATTAAAAAATATATATATAATCACACTTATTTAAAAAATGTGATTAAAAAGTAGTAGTGTATATATAATCACATTTTAATTAGAAGGTGTGATTAAAAAATATATAAAGAATCACACTTTAATTAGAATATGTGATTAAAAAATATATATCTAATCACACTTATTTAAAAAGTGTGATTAAAAAGTAGTAGTGTATATATAATCATACTTTAATTAGAATGTGTGATTAAAAAAATATATATATATAATCACACTTAATTGAAAAGTGACATAAAAAATGAATATTATCACACTCAATCAAATTAAGTGTGATTAAAATATCAATTTAATTTTTTTTATCACACTTCCAATAGAAGTGAGATATTTTTTTTTGTTAAGTGTGATCTTTAACTATTTTTGTAGTAGTGATTAGAAGTGTAATCGGTTTAATTGGAAAGGAAAATATAGCATGAAATCGAACTTTTCGGTTTTTTAGTTGAAAAATCGAAATCAATCACATGGTGCAGTTTGGTTTTGTAAATCTTTCAATTACACGAACTTTTGAGAGTTTTATAGATACAGTAATAAATATAGAGAGAAGATACTCCCTATTTTTATTAGAAAATGTGTAGCATTAGTCATTTCTATTCTACTACTAAAAAAATTAAATTATAATTAAAAAAAATTTAATATAATATTTCAGTTGGTTCGGTTTCACCTATTTCTGGAACTAGTAATGGTAGAGGGTCCTAATTTTTGTGGCTCAAATGGCTCGAATTTGCCAAAACGACGTCGTTTTGAGTACAAAATAACATCAAAATTGTCAAAACAACGTCGTTTTGACAATTTTGAGCCATTTGAGCTACAAAAATTAGGGTCCCCAAACATTTTTCTTTCTGGAACATACAAAATGAGCAACCAAATGGAGAAAAACAGAGTTACCTGGAGTTGTTTTCTCGATGTTGCAAGGTGTAAGACCGTGTTTCCACCTCTACCCTTTCTGTTAATCAAATCGCCATTGTCGATCCTCTCCTCGAGCCATTTCACCAAGTACTGGAACACCTTCACCTTATTATACACAACAGCAAGATGAAGACAAGTCTCTCCCATTGCAGTCGCTTCTTTCACCGACTCAGGGCAAGCATCAACTAGCAGCTTGACAATCTCAACCTTGCCTTTCATTGCTGCAATGTGAAGTGGAATTAGCCCATTATTGTCCTTCACAGTGCAAAGATTGCTATTTTTGTTTATCACATTGTTGACAATCTCCAAATGACCCTCTTCGCATGCCAAGTGCAAACGATTGTCTGATGCTTCGAAAACATCTAAATTTCTCATCAGAGGTTCAAAATGTGAGGTGGAATCGCAATTTTGAGGCCGCTCGAGCGTTCTAGAACAAGCAGAGAAATCCAAGACAGACATTTCTCTCATTTTTTCAGGTGTAAAACAGAGCTTTAGCAATCTGGAAGACTTGATTCTACTAACAAACAATAACAAGTGAGAGAGAGAGAGAGAGTGAATTTTTGTGAGTCTCAATCTGTTAACCAATTCTATTATTAAGGGTTGATTTGGGAAGTGGTTTGGCTTTTTGGTTTTTTTAATTTTTTTGGCTATTTTAGCATGGGTTAAAAAGCTTGGTTTGGAAACTTTTTTGACTTTTTTTTGTGAGAGAAGAGTGTAATGATTATGAGTTGGATGTGATATTTTATTTATTGTGGCTAAAATAATCTATTTTGTCTTTTATGACTAAAATAGCCAAAAAAAACCCACAATCTATCTTCCCACATTGTTTCCTTTGTTGTTTCCATGTATTAAGCATTGTACTTTTAATTCAAAAAATAAATAAAAAATTACAATTTCAGCACTACCTGTGGTATCAATAGTCTTTTGGTTGGTGGTAAATGTATCAGTTGATCTGCTTTAACAAAGACTTTTGAAATGTCATTTATTACCCTACTTTTTCTCACTTGTAAGCCAAATTAAACATTTGCATGGGTGATTTTGGATATGTAACAAAAAATAATCAACCTAAATGATATTTCCTTAACTAGCCCTTCAGCTCAATATATCTATTCCATTATTATATGTGAATATTTGACTTGATATAGTGTCATGGTAATTTTTTTTCTCCAAAATTTCTATCCATGAGATAATTTTTGTTTGTTTTTCTTCACCATAAAATGGGGTAAATATGTAATAATAGCAAATAAAAAAAACCTCCTCCGTCAAACCTCTTTTTAGTAGCATACACATTCTGCGGGCTCAGATGCCAGTATATATGTACACCAAGATTGTAAAAAATAAATAAAATACAAAAAATGAAAGTTTCTAGGAAGTTTCTTAGCTCATACAAACCAGGTTTCAGTGAAATTGTACAAAGGAAAATAAGACATTTAAGTTTGTCTTTCACGATTGACTTTAAGCTTCTCTTTCACATTGGCTTTTAACACAATTTCGCTGAGATTTCTTTGCAGTTAGATCGATGTAGCTTTGTGGAAATTGGCCATGTCTTTTGTCATTGGGTAATGCTGAGAATTTTTAACTTAAAAAATGAAATTTACATGACAAAAGTCTAGAACACAAAAATTGTTAATAAAACCAACAACAGTATTACGAAGTCAGAGAATATATCTAAAAAATTACTTAGAAAAGTGCATCTCTGGACCACAATAATTCTCTAAATGTGTCACACATTCCACCAACTTTAAATCTACACCATTCACCTTGGGTTGGCCATGAGATAAGATGAGCAAGGCATCAACCTCATGTTTCACACATTCCAGCAACTTTAAATCTACACCATTCACCTTGGGTTGGCCATGAGATAAGATGAGCAAGGCATCAGCCTCATGTGTCACACATTCCACCTACTTTAAATCTACACCATTCACCTTGGGTTGACCATGAAATAAGATGACCAAGGCATCAGCCTTAGGCCTCGAATTTTGTCTAAGAAATAGGGCACCCAAATATTTGTAGCTCTTATGTTATATTTGGTTCATTGAAATTAAACAAAATCAAATAATCATTTGATCATAATGTCCATTCTCACGTTTGATTCACTAAATTTTATTACAAATAAAATCATTCACCAGAGAATAGTGATCCTATAGAGAGGCTAATGGATGACTATTTCATTCCATTCAGATTCAATCTAGTAAACAAAACACTACGTTGAAGTATTAGTAGTTTAAAATGAAATTTTATCTAAATTTTTTTAAAATAATTGAAGTGGTGAATAATTTAGAAGTAATGAATGGTTGTTTACCAAATTTATGGATTGATTATAGAATATTGTAAATTATACTAGTTATTATACTGGAGAAATAGATTTTTTAAATTTGAAGTTTATCAAATTTTGGTGTCACTTTTGTGCACAATGCACAACGGAAATTATTGTGCTGTTCATGGACCTATTTTGACAATTTAAACAGTTCATTTTATAGAAAATATCATGTGGAATATACTTATAAAAAATTAAATTGATCAGATATCGATAACTCTTTTATCAAATCAAATTTGTATATAAAGAAAATAAATATGTATTTATCAAATTAAATACAAATGTATTTCGATGAAGGGGTTATCGATACCCGATCAACTTGATTTTTTTCAAGTTTATTCTTCTCGATGTTTTCTAAAAATTGAACAGTTCGGATCATTAGAATTGGATCTGACAATGTGCATTGTGCACACAATGACACCAAATCCCAATTAGCTAGGTCAAAAAAAAATTTGAATAAATTAATAATATCAAAAATGTCTAAAATTTATTTCAATAATTATGATATCTATCTTACTAAGAGTTTTTTTTTTTTTTTAATATTCCAAAACATTAAACTATTTATGTAAATAACCAACTTTTTAAACTATTTATCAAACTAACCACTTTTTAAAATCGCAAGTTCAAAATACGATTTCATGGTGAAATCGCATCTTGAACATGTAATTTCATGTTGATATGATCAACATCTATACGTCGATAAGTCAAGTCAATATAAAATCGCATCTGAATTTCGTCATGAAATTGCATTTTGAACATGTGAACTCGCATTTTAAACTTGCATTTTTTAGAAAATGGGTTAGTTTGATAAATAGTTTAAAAAGTGAGTTACTTTGATAAATAATTTGATTTTTTAGAATATTTATAAATAATAAAAAAAAACTCATTTTACTAACTATAATTTATATCAACTTTAAAAGTCATATGAAATTGCTCAAAAAAATACAATATTATAATTATTATAAAAAAATAAATAAATTATAATCAATTCACTCACTAATACAATATTCTTCAAATTAGATTTATCACCTAATATTTATGAGTGTAAAATACTAGTAAATTTAGTTTAAATAAAGATACTTGCATTTTTTAGAAAATGGGTTAGTTTGATAAATAGTTTAAAAAGTGAGTTACTTTGATAAATAATTTGATTTTTTAGAATATTTATAAATAATAAAAAAAAACTCATTTTACTAACTATAATTTATATCAACTTTAAAAGTCATATGAAATTGCTCAAAAAAATACAATATTATAATTATTATAAAAAATAAATAAATTATAATCGATTCACTCACTAATACAATATTCTTCAAATTAGATTTATCACCTAATATTTATGAGTGTAAAATACTAGTAAATTTAGTTTAAATAAAGATACTATTTTATCAATAAATATATATTTTTAAATATGTATGAAGGTCTCCATTTTTGAGTTTACATTTAAGTCCCAAAAAGTCAAGGCCAACCCTGCGTTCACCTAATTTTCATAATAAAATTTGGAACATAATTTCATAGTGCAGTATTTTTGTAAAACCAATGTAAATGGATTACAAAATGCTAAAGAGCATGACTTAATCAACCACATACTCTTACCGCCTAAGGTGGAAAAAAAATTGAGTGAAACGATTATACCATGTCACTTTGATGACATGATATAACAGATCAATCATAGTCTATTATGTAAGTGCATTCTACCCCACTATCCATATGTGTCAGTTAGTAGGATATGTTGGATAAAATGATTATATTTAGATATTGGAGACGACTTTCCTATGTAGTGTTTTATTAGATATTATTGTTGCATTAAAGTTTTACTCACTAAGATGGTATGGCGTGGCTATTACTCACCCCTACCTCAATTTGCCATAGAAACAAATCAGGAAATTTGATGAATGTCTGCAGTGTAAAAAATGTGAGAGTAATTGTATTTTTCTCAAATCTCGAGAAAGATAAGTGTAATTTACCCTATATAAAAACATTGCGGATTAAGTATAGTTTAACCAGCGTGGCTCATTTTAAGTCTGATTATACTAACTACATAACCAACTTTAAGCTAGCCAAAATCAGCATTTGACCTCCCATATTGCTTTTTGGTTGTTTTATGCCACAGATACAACACAAGAAGAAAAAGTAACAAACAAATCCTTAATTCTTTTCATTCTTTTTCTTGTAATTCAGAAAAGTGTTCATAATTTGAATTTATTATGTAGATTTAAGTTTCATGTGATCCGAAGTCACATTTTGAATGAATTTGATTTATACATTTTAAATTCTGGACATATTATAGCATTTCTGATACACAAATAGTCTAAATAGGTAATTAAGGATACAATATTCTGAAATTCAGAAATAATATTATGTTTTAATATTCTTCTTGGACTTTACATATTTTATATGTTTTATTGCCTATCTTACAGTCGATGCCGCTAAATTTGCAGGTAAATAAGCGTTTCTGCACATATCCCCCGGCCATGGTGCATCTCTTCACTTCTTCTTCAACCACTCTCTTCAATATATCACTGATATCACCTAATGCCCAAGCTATAGATATATGAGGGCGTGGATCCTGTGATCAACATCCAATACAGAGCAAAATACCATCAATATAACACGAAAAACACAGTTTAATGATTCAATTATTTGAATAATATAAATGGACTTGAAGAAACCATGAGTAACAATAACTACAAGCCTAACCTCATAAAATTCAGGTAGATTGTGAAGCTTATAGACTTCATTAACAGCTTGTATCTGCTTTGTTATCTGAAAATCAATCAAAATTCAAATAAATTTCACAGTTCTGAAAAAATAATAATGAAATTTCTAGAATGGCTTAGGCCTTCTTCAACGGTGTATCAAACCTAGCATCAAATTTGAAATTTGATGAAAAAGCCACTGTTTGTGTCTCCAATGGTTTCACCAAATTGATATCAAAATGAGAACAGAACAGAACAGAACAAAACTTTCATCAAACTGAGAACAAGCTCACGATTTCAGTATTTCACTGTGCTATAACGTTTGGGTAGGCCAACCGGTCAACCAACCGGATGTCCGGCCGGTTGACCCACCGGTCGACCGGTTCCCTTTCAAATAGGTAGGTTCAAACAGGGTCAAAAAGGTTCAAACAGGTTAAAAAAAAAAAAATTTCGCCTTACCGGTCGACCCACCGGATGACCCTTCCCTTTTGATGCACCGTTGGAGCAAGCCATATCAGATTGAGAAAATCAGCTATTTTTTACTCAGATTTGGTGAAAAAAGTAATGAACCGTTGGAGATGCTCTTATGCAGCACTTCAAATAATTAACATTTTTTCTCCTTTTTTATGACAACAATGTCAATGGATTGTTTTCATAGCAACAATACATATCCTATAGCTATTACTACATACACAAGCCAATACTAAACAAAACTGTCCTCGGAAATACAATTATACATCTACCTGCTAGGCTGCTAGTTAAAAATAACACAAAACAGAGTTAAAAACAGTGAACCCAAAATTCATTCTACTTTATGGAGGAAAAACTGCTCAAAACATGAACAAAGTGGTTCAAAAGAACACCTTTGAACTTACCTCAGCTAACCCTCCTGTTATAACTTCGATTGAGATAAATGAACGCGTGTGATCATCATTAACAAAAACGACCAACTTACTAAAATCAATCCAATACCTGTTTCACATAACAATGGGTGAGAACCATATCATGGAACAGATGTGTCATCACATTGAACTAGAATTTCATAAGCTAGGCATATATTTGACCTTTGACACTGAAGCTTCTGACGAAGCATTGACACCACTGAGTCAATTTGGTGCACTCGAATTGGAACAGTTCTCCCCAAACTTATATGGAATTCTCTCCCCAAGGCAACTTGTTCGAGCTTGAGATCATCACTGCAAAGCATATTGAGTGGGACGTCGACGTCAATGGCATTTAAACCAGGTACAAGAGATGAGACCTTCTTTAGAAACAGGGTCAGCTCCTTCATTGGTGTAGAAGGTATATGGACTACAGTAAGCATATAACTTAATCAAAGCACTGTTCTGATTCTGGAACTTGAAAACAATGTGATAACACTTCAGACACCACAAGCATAGAGTCAATTGGTGGGAATTGCTAAAAGAAAACTTATGAATTGAATTGGAATTCACTCAACATCATGTTAGCACACCAATTTTTACAAAAAAGCTTAAGCTATTAGAAAATCGGTCCTACAATGTTTATCAAATTAATACTCCCCTCACATGTGACCCATCTTACATGTGAAGAGACAAACAACTAGTAAATAAGGTGCACAGTTTACATGCAGAACAGTGTGCACTATCACTATGACAAAAATAATGGGGCAACAAGGCTTAAACCCAGAACAGCTTTACCCAGAATTCTGATACCATCTTAGATTACTAATTTTCTCAAAACTTAAGCTATTAGGAAATGAGCCCAACAATGTCAAGCTACCTTATCACACTAGCATAACACTAGTAATTCCACGACCCAGTTGATATTTAATGACATAGAAGCAACACACCAACTACGCTAGCTCAGTTGGATACTCTTGTATATTCCAACTGGGAGATTAGAGGGTCAATCTTAGATTGATTATTTCTCTCCTAATATAGGGCTTTGTTGGATTGAGTTTGTTTCTCCCCATTGTGGGTTCTTTCCTCTTTCTTGGTGATTGGTATTGATTGTTGGGTTAATAGATTTGTGTTGGTGAACTATGATTGTCCAGTTTGATATAATTCTTTTCATATATGCAATAATCTCCTACTGATTGAACAAGAATAAAACATAGGAGCAGCACTGAGACACAGGCAATCAATCACACAGTTGCACTAAATTTTTTGTTCGAGTAATCCTAAATGAAGTCTTAAGAAACACATGGAATAGCAAAAATGTGTGCAATTTCCCGCATTACTTCATAAACAACAAGCAGTCCAAATAGTTATTCCAAAAAAAAAAAAAAAAAAACAAAGGTCTGTTTAATTTTGACTAAAAGATATACAAATGCAGCTTTTTAGAAGCCAAAGATTCAATGGAACAAAAAAAAAGAAAAAAAAAAGAGGGTTTTTCAGTTGTATATCTGCCACTAAAAATCTAAGGAAACAAATTGATGACTTAAAAAGGTAACAACACAACATTTTCAACAATATTTACCTGGAATGTAGACATGTAATGCATAGTTTCCTTCAACGTGAGGGAAGCTCCGAATCCGATTCGACTGACCACTTTGCAATTGGGCTAAAGTACCTTCATAATCAAAAGATCAAACACTTGGTGGGCATAAACATGTGAATGATACTATATATATATATACAAGGATATGAAATTGTTGTTGAATGAATTGAAGAGTATAAAAGAATTGATACCGAGAGAATTGGGAGGAGTGAGGAGGTCAAGAGGAGGTGGAGGCAAAGGGTTTAATGCCTTGGGATTGGAATTGGAATTGGAGGCCGATGGTGGGAGATAATCTGAGCCTGAATCGGAGTCGGAGGAGGTGTCTCCGTACGAGGCTATCAGAGCATCCATTTTCTCTCTCACTAAACTCTCTCTCTCTCTCTCTCTCTCTCTCTCTCTTCTTGCCCGACGCCCGTTGCCCTACCGGAACGGCATTAGTGCTGCGAATCCAACATAAGTGTGTTTTTTTTTTTTTTTGGCGTTTGTTTTGATATAAAATATTTTAAAAAAAAGTTAATTTTAAATATAAAAAATATTTTTATTTTTATTTTTATTTTTTGATGTTTGGTTAATATTTAAAATAAAAATATTTTATTACTTAAAAGAAAATTTTTGATTTAATAAAATATTATTTATGACTTTTTAATGAGTTAAAATATTTATTTAAAAATGTTAAATGTGTTGAAAAGATAATGAGTAATAGTCAACTTTGTAAAAATTAACTTAAGAAAATTTTAAAGGTAAGTTATTTTTAAGAAAATAATGCAAAAATATTTTACTTGTTTTTTGTTCAAACAGATAACAAAAAATGAATAAAATATTTTTGATAAAAATATTTTATGTCAAAATAAACGGAACCTTACCTTTTACTAATATTTGACAAAAATATAGTTAATTCATAAGTTTCACATAATTATATTAATTTTTTTTAATAAGATTAAAGTCATCAAAATTAATGCAAATAGTGGATAGATACATAAATAAACAAAGGTAAAATATACATTTTTGTAGAAAAGATATGACAATATTATTTTTTTCATTCATACAATTTATGAATTACTGATAAAAATTGACTCAAGGGTTTAAAATTTTAAATAAAATTGATGTAATTATGTAAAAAGTGTAGAGTTGATTATTTTCTTTAAACTTTTTTTTAGGGTTTGAGTGTAATTCACCCTTTTTTAATTAATTCAATTGATTTTTTATTATTTTTAAAAATTTATATTATATTGACAACAATGTATCAAATAAATATAATTTATGGTAATTAAGTGTATCTATTTACCTCTGCTCATAGGTTTGATTTCTTTTTTTACTTTTCTTCAAGTAAATGATGGGTTCGTTAGATTTATTTTGATACCAATTTTTTTTTTATATAATTAATCAATTTTGATATTTATCTATATTCTCCTTTTATTTGATAATCTTTTGTATTTTCGTCTAATTGATCTTTTTTATATTCAAAACCTTTTTAAATTTTTTTTTTTTTTTTATATTTCTTGTTTTGCTAGTTCAATGTTTTGATTACCTTGTGTAATTTATTCAGGCTTGGTTTTTATTTTTATTATGATTCTATCTACATACCTGTTTTTTTTAATATTCTATTCAAGTTGCTAATTCCAATAATACAGCATTAGGCTGTTAAGTGCAGTAAGAATCTTTTACACATTTGTGCTTGCTCATATATTATGGATTTAACATGTCTCAAGTAAACAGTAATATTTTTTTTAGGACTCTTTTTTTGATAAATCCTATTTGTAACTGTTTTATTTTATAAAATGTAAAATTAACTTAACAATGGCAACGGATCGAAATTCCCGTGAGGGTGTTTAATCACGCAAAAGAATACAATCTGGAAGAGGAAAAATTGAGAGAAATCCAAGTGCTTTGAACCTATGCATTGTCCATATATATATATATATATATATCATATGGTGGCTGTCAACTAATGGTTGCAACTTATGGAATTCAAACTCAATGATCACCATGTTTCTAAACCATTGTGACTCTTCATTCAAATCTTAAACTTCCTACTTCCAGTAACTTCTTCCTGCGGGAAGATTGAATCACCATATAAGGATTTGATTTGGTGTAAGAGGGTCCACCATATTATGGTGTGATCACCTCTCATACCTTCATCTCCCACTTGATCACATTATAATATTGGTGATAAAACCTGAGTTAGGCATGTTTACCTTGGTACCAAAATTTTGCCTCATGCCAACTTTCATCTATGAAATTACCTCATAGATCGACGTCTGATTGTGACTTGGCCATACGTGCACACGTTTTTGCCACCAATCTGACCGCACCCGTACGAATGTGTTCTCCCACTGACAACACATTCCAGATGACTTTAATTCACTATATAACAAGTGAACAGCATCAATTTTCAGTGATAGGTTCATAGTCCATACCCAATCACCATTGACGACTTCAGCTATACACATTTTTCATGTGTCGACCTGCACTGAAATTATTGTTAAGTACTTCCTTTAAGACCCATTCCTGAAGGTTTTCCATAACACACCTTATCAATGACTTTTTGCTGATCAAGCAGACAATATCATCTAGTTTGCACGTTGCATATTATGGACTTTACATCTCATGCTAACTATGATATCTGTACCTTGTCAGTTCCTCTATCTTGTTACCTGACCAAACACATGTTTCCATGCAAGATAGAGTCGCAAAACATCGGTTATCTAAGCGTCCCCAGAGTCATCCGACTATGCTCTTATATAAGTAGCTAAACCACCTAGCTAGGTATTTTTCAATCCCATATTAGCTACATGTTCTCTGAATTTTTCCAAAGACAACCCTTTGGTCATAGGGTCAGTCACCATCTCTTCTGAGGGTATATAGTTGACTTTAATTTCACCTCTCTCCACTATGTCCTGAATATAGTGGTAACTAACATCAATATGTTTTCCCTTAGAGCTATTTGCTCCACTTTTTATTAATGAGATGACAGATTGATTGTCACAAAACATACTGACCGATCTGACAGGTATACCTAATTGTAAACTGTCAACAAATCGTTTTATCCAGACCGCATTACTAACGGCTGTGCTGCAAGCTATGTATTCAGCTTCCATAGTATACTTTGTAACACAACTCTGTTTCTTACTTAACCAAGAAACTGTTGTTCCACCAAACAAGAACACATGACCACTAGTAGATTTTCTATCATCTACATCTCCTGTAAAATCCACGCCAGTGTATCCTTTTATGTCTAGATCACACAAACCAAAACATAACTTCAAATTTTTAGTGCCTTTTAAATATCTGAATATTCTTTTGACTGCTTGCCAATGTTCCTTACCTGGATTGGATTGAAACCGACTTACCAATCCGATTGCATGACAGATGTCAGGTCTAGTGCTTGTCATAGCATACATTAGGTTGCTTACTGCCTGAGCATACGGAACATTTCTCATTTCCTCAACGTCAGACTTAGTTTGAGGACTCATATTTTTACTAAGACTTTATCCCTTGCAAACAGGCGTGCTTAAAGAATTACAGTTATCCATATTAAATCTTTTGAGTACCTTGTCTAGATATTTCTCTTGATCTAGATATAATAATTTTGAATTTCTATCTCTTGAAATTCTAATTCCTAGAACATAGGTTGCAAGACCCATGTCTTTCATTTCAAATCTAGATGCCAAGAAAGTTTTGATTTTTATAATCATATCTGGACAATTTCTTGCTAATAATATGTCATCTACGTATAAAGACAATATTGTTAACTTGTCATCATTTTTCCAGATATAAACACAGTGATCTAACGGACTCACAACATAGCTCATTTCTAAAATGGCTTGGTGAAATTTCAAGTACTATTGTCTTGAAAATTGTTTAAGTCCATAAAGAGATTTCTTTAACTTGTAGACTTTATCTTCATTGCCTTGGTTCTGGAAACCATCAGATTGCATCATATAAATTTCCTCTTTTAATTCTCCATTGAGAAAAGCTGTTTTAACATCTAATTGATGCAATTCCAAATCCATCCTGGCGAATACCGCCATTAGAATTCTTATTGAGGCAAATTTTGCAACAGGAGAATATGTATCTACGAAGTCTATTCCAGGTTGTTGAGTGAAACCCTTGGCTACTAACTTGACCTTGTATTTCTCCAAACTTCCATCTGCTTTGAATTTCTTTCTAAGAACCCATTTGCAACCAATGGCTTTTCTTCCATTTGGGAGATCAGTTAATTCCCAAACATCATTTTTCTTGATCGAGTCAAGTTCTTCATTCATTGCCTCAAGCCATAGTGTAGCATCATTGCTACTCATTGCTTCATTATAACTAATAGAATCATCTACTAAGTTATTAAGTTCTTCAACTTGAAAAACATAATGATCTTTCAAAACCGTAGATGGACGTCTTGCTCTCTTACTCCCACTTATCTCAGAATTCGAAGCAGGGAAAACAACGTCATGTAATTTGTGTTTGCTCCCACTATTAGATGGTTCGGGAAGAATATGTGGACTGTGTGACAAAGAAGGAAAAGAAGAATCCTGAGATACGTTAGAGAGCAATTCAATTTGTTCAATAGGAGTAACAAGATCAGTGGATTCAAGAAAAATAGCATCTCGACTTTCTATCAATCCACGTTCGGGATGGTAAAAACGATAACCACTCCCATTTTTGACATAACCAATAAACTTGCATTCCCAAGTTTTACTTCCCAATTTATCCTTTAAAGGTTTGGGAATAAGTACATGTGCCTTACATCCCCAAACTTTGAGATTTTGAACATGAGGTTTAGTTCCATGCCAGCATTCGTAAGGAGTTAGAGGTTTGGCTTTTGTTTCGACTCTATTTAATATGTACGCAGCGGTGGACAAGGCTTCCCCCCAAAAATGAATAGGAAGATCAGCATGAGCCATCATAGACCTTGTCAATAATCATCAGTGAAAGTAATAAAGTATTCCATGCATCGATGAGTTTTAGTTCTTAAAGGCCCACAAATGTCCGAATGAATTATTTCAAGTAATTCCGATGATTTCCAATGTTTAAAAAATGGCTTGCTAGTCATTTTGCCTTTGATACATGGTTCACATATATCAAAATCATCAGAATATACTTTAGGCAATAAGCCACTTTTAAACATTCGAGACATTTTATTGTTATTAATGTGACATAACCTTAAATGCCACAAATAAGAACTATTACTAGTAGAAACATGCAAATAATCAGAAATATATACTTTATTATCAATAGGAAGAGAGTACATGTCATTCACTCTTACACCTTTCACTAATACACTTCATTTCTTAATCAATATTGTGTTAAACCTAAAAGTAATCTCAAAACCTTTTTGAGTTAACACCAGAATTGAAATTAAATTTTGCCGAATGTTAGGTACATAAAGCACAACATGAAGCACAATAGAAGTTCTATTAATATAGAATTGACAATTGCCAATGCCCAAAACATCACTATAGGAGTTGTTGCCCATGTCAATTCTGTGTTCACCAACCTTCTTTTCAGTAAACTCCACGAACATGTCTTTATTTTACACAATATACCTAGTTGCAGCAGAATCAATCCACCATGAATTTGATGAAAGTTCAAGCACCATTGTTTCAGAAATTGTCATGGCAACAGGGTTATGATCCGTTTTTTGCTTCTTCTGAGGACAATTGGCTTTGATATGACCGCACTTGTAACATGGGCCTATCTGATGCTTGTGATGTTGTTTTTGCCATTCTGGCGGTTTCTTCCATCCTTTCTGAAATCCCTTATTCCATTTTTTCTTGAAAAAAGTCATCTTTTTCTTGTTGAATGGTGTGTGGGTATTATTTTGTGGTTGTGACGAAGACTGTGCCATCAACAAGTTAGAAGACAAACCTTTTTTACGCCTTCGCTTCATTCTTTCTTCTTCCAACACTAAGAGTACAGGCAATGTCACCATTGAAATCTCTCGTCCGCTATGAATTAAAGATGTGACAACATAATCCCAAGATAATAGAAGACTATTAAGTATGGTAGTTTCTTGCGTCTTGTCCGACAAAGGGTGATCAGTGTTGGATAATTCTTTAGCAATTAATTCCATTTGATTAACATGATCACCAACACTATCATTATCACTTATACGAGTGTTATTATATTTGTCCAAGAGCAATTGGATTTGAGTGTCCGATCGAACTCTATACTTATTTTCTAGTGCTTCCATTAATTGTTTTGCAGTTTCATGTTCTTCAAAAAGCGGAATAATGTTGTCTTTCATATTATGTAGCATAGTTGCCTTTACTATTGCATCATCTTCTATCCATTTATTTTGAAACCAATTAGAATCATCATCTAGTTTAGAAGTGGATAAAGTGTGCAATGTTTTTTCATGTGTAAGAAGATAAGAAATGTGGCGTTTCCATGCTCAGAAATTATTTCTATTAAGCATCTCAATTCTTGAAGAATCAATAGCACTTCTAAATGCCATCACAAAAATGTGTACTATTAAAAAATATTAAATATATATATACACAATTGTGGATCCAAGGTTATTAAATATATATATATATATATAACTGTCTTTTTTTTAATGACTCAATTTAACTTCTTTTTTTTTTTTTAAAAAAGGGCCAATAATAATAATAAATGTCTTTTTACTTTGGGTTTATATTTTTAAGTTAACCTGTTCTTGGTCCTTTTCAAGATTATAAAGAGTGATTTGTTTGCCCAAATGTAAACCAACAAACGTCTGTGAAGATTTAATAACTTTTGGCTCGGCTTTAGTACCCAAAAACAAAAAAAAACAAAAAACAAAGGCTTGATGGCTGGACTTTGTGATTTGGAGTTGCTTTCCTTATTTTTCAAAATGAAGACCAGGGTCTTTTCTCTTTCTGGTTATCTTCTCCGGTGAAGGGTTGGGTAACCAAAGACTAAAAACAGATTCTGCAACGGCGATTTTCTGGCGTTTTTCACTAGAAAAATCACCCTTTCGACTGAAATTTTGAGATGAACAGGATTGAGGAGATGGTGACACGTTGTGACAACCGAAAGATTATTTGTGAAACTTCCTCCACCCGATGGTATTCAGACTTGATTTCAGCAATTGTTCTTCGATCGTTTCCACCCACAACAAATTTTTTACTTTTTACAGATGCACTGTTGGGTTGATTATGCACCGATGGTGATTGAACAACATAATGAAAGTCACCAAAGTGAGACACTGTTTGTCAATTTGTTGTCCAAATTTTTGGACAAAATAAATTCTAAAATTTTGCCCTCTTACAGATCATAATTCGACACTTGCGTAGTCAATTTAACACTGCTCTGATACCAATGTAAGATTAACTTAACAATGGCAACGGATCGAAGTTCCCGTGAGGGTGTTTAATCACATAGAAGAATACAATCTGGAAAAGGAAAAATTGAGAGAAATCCAAGTGCTTTGAACCTATGCATTGTCCATACATATATATATATATCATATGGTGGCTGTCAACTAATGGTTGCAACTTATGGAATTCAAACTCAATGATCAACATGTTTCTAAACCATTGTGACTCTTCATTCAAATCTTAAACTTCCTACTTCCAGTAACTTCTTCCTACGGGAAGATTGAATCACCATATAAGGATTTGATTTAGTGTGAGAGGGTCTACCATATTATGGTGTGATCACCTCTCATACCTTCATAAAACCCAAACTATTTTTGAATATTTCATTAGGTCCATTAATTATAAAAGGATGAAATAACCCTCATCCGCCTCTCCCACGTCTAATCGATTCTGAAAACCCATTCCCATTCCAACTACTCAATCCACAAAATTTCCAAAACAAAAATTGATCGTCGACCCCAGATTCACATCGCCTCACTGTAACCCTAGATTTACATCGCCTCACCATCGTCGTCGTCCACCGTCCATCGTCGACCCCAGATTCCTCTTCATCTCATTGTTGCGAAGGTTTACATCGGAAGGAGGGTGCTTCATCGTTCCAAAATTCCCGTCGGTAGACTGAGTTTATTTTATCGACTAAGTGTGGTCCATACCCACCCACCATGAGGAACAAAAGTAAGCAATACCATTCCACCTTCTGCTTTTCAATCATAATGTGATCACCGATGTATACATTTACATTGCCCTATAACTGTTGTTGTTTTTGGAATTGATTTTGTAAACATAGATGATGTGAACATTCACATTACTGTTTATTACTGGATAAACTGACATTAGTAGACACTGATGTGAACATTCACATCAGTGTATAATAATGTGAATGTTCACATTACTGTCACTGTTGATATTGTTGATTGTTGATGTCCATAGAACCCTCAATCTTCACTCAACAATGTGATGGAATATGATGTAAATATTCATATTGTGACATCAATTTCAGACTTGTTGGTGTTGTTTGGTGTTGTTGGGTCCACCCTCTGTTTTTCAGCCAATTATAACATAATGTGATCACCGATGTATACATTTACATTGCCCTATAACTGTTATTGTTTTTGAAATTGATTTTGTAAATATAGATGATGTGAACATTCACATTACTGTTCATTATTGGATAAACTGACATTAGTAGGCACTCATATGAACATTCACATCAGTGTATAATAATGTGAATGTTCACATTACTATCATTGTTGATATTATTGATTGTTGATGTCCATAGAACCCACAATCTTCACTCAATAATGTGATGGAATATGATGTAAATATTCACATTGTGACATCAATGTCAGACTTGTTGGTGTTGTTTGGTGTTGTTGGTTCCACCTTTTGTTTTTCAGCCAATTATAACATAATGTGACCACCCATGTATACATGTACATTGCCCTATAACTGTTGTTGTTTTTGGAATTGATTTTGTAAACATGGATGATGTGAACATTCACATTACTGTTCATTACTGGATAAATTGACATTAGTAGACACTGATGCGAACATTCACATCAGTTTATAATAATGTGAATGTTCACATTACTGTCACTGTTGATATTGTTGATTGTTGATATCTATAGAACCCCCAATCTTCACTCAACAATGTGATGGAATATGATGTAAATATTCACATTGTGACATCAATGTCAGACTTGTTGGTGTTGTTTGGTGTTGTTGGTTCCACCCTCTGTTTTTCAGCCAATTATATGTTCTTATTTGAACAACAGGTCTTCCCCGTAGATTTGATGGCGAACGAAAGAGAGGGGAATCGCATGCCAAAGGCAAACCTGATCAAACAGCTGGTCCTGAACAAGTGAACATGAAAAAGGTTAACTACAGGTCAAATATAACTGGATTGGTGAAACTGTAGAAGGATACAAAATTTACAAGTGGTCAATTGAAGTGCCTTAGCAAAACACCATTTTGGCCCTTATTTGATTGTTTGATCAGTAATGAAGTCGACCTCAACCATTGCATGAAATACGATGATGTCGTTGTACGTATAGTGCAGACATTCAAGCCATCTAGTGAGAGGTTTTACATCGGGGACAAGAGCATTCAGATTTTTAGAAGTGATGTATCACTTATTTTTGGGGTGGACTGAGGCACCAAGTCGATGGACCTCTCTTATGGTGCAAAACCAACGACTGGCATCATGTACTGAATGTGCAAGGATGTTAGTCGGTTAAGTGCTGCCAAAATACGAGAAATTCTGAACGAAGCATTAAAAGGCACAAAGAAACAAGACAACGAAGAGGTCGAAAGATTAGTTTGCATGTATGCATGCATCAAGCTGTTCTTTTCTACGTCCAGAGAAACAATTGAACAGGCTTTCTACTCATACATGGACCCATTATACAACATGACCGAGTATGACTGGGCTGAGAGCATCCGGGCGACTGGGCTAAGAGCATCCGGGCAACCCTAATGGGTTCAGTGGGCCAAAACTGGGGAAAACCAAGACGAGTCATCGGATGTGTTATGTTGTTAATGTTAAATCTCATAAAACTTATTCTATATTTAATATGACCATTTACGGGGTCTGCCCACTCTGATGTGAATGTTCACATTACTGGGCAATGGTATGAAAGTTGACATCAGTGATGTAAACATTCACATTACTGTTCAGTAATATACAAACACACATTAGTAGACACTGGTGTAAACATTCACATCTGTGTAGATTGATGTGATATTAGTACCAAAACAAATGTGGAACATTCACATTACTGATGTGAATGTTCACATTACTGGGCAATGGTGTGGAAGTTGACATCAGTGATGTAAACATTCACATTACTGTTCAGTAATGTACAAAAACACATTAGTAGACACTGGTGTAAACATTCACATCAGTGTAGATTGATGTGAGGTTAGCACCAAAACAAATGTGGAACATTCACATTACTGATGTGAACATTCACATTAGTAGGAAATAGTGTAGAAGTTGAAATCAATAATGTGAACATTCACATTACTGTTCAGTAATGGATAAACACACATTATTAGCCACTGGTGTAAACATTCACATCAGTGTTAATTGATATGAACATTCACATTACTGGCCACTGGTGTAAACATTTACATCAGTGTTATTTGATGTGAACATTCACATTACTAATGTTTGTTATTTGTTTCAGTACTGGTTGTGTGAGTATACAATAATCTTACAACTCCGCAACCCTAATGCCATTCTGCGATGTGTGAAGTGGGACCTCACAGCCTTACATACCAACATAAAGTCCATATCTTTGGCTAAGCTTGGTTTAAATGAGGTAGAAGTACAACCAAAAATATTGTGCCCATTCACATAGTGAGACAAGGAACTATGTAACTAACATAATGTCTCCAACTGCAGGTATATGGTGGCGAGCTGATGGCATCCCCAACTGAAGCAAAGATGTACCATCATACAAAATTGAATGTGGAGCCCAAACCTGAGGTTTTGTCGAGTGCACCAGCAAAGCAAGATAAAAGCAATGATGATAAAAGCAAAGACAATCAAGGCAGTGACGACAGCGATGGAATTTCTGGCGATGCAATGCACCTAAATGATGTTGAACATGACATCAACACCAGCTTTAACACCCCTAATGTTGAGAGAGGTATCATCATAGCACAACCAAGTGAGACGGACATTGTGGATGTACTTATAAAGGAAAACCAAAAAGCTTGGGGTCTCGTACGACAATGGGAAGCGAAATTCAAACAGTTGGAAGAATGGTGGGAGTTGAGGGCAAAGGCGATTGCTACCCTTGAAGCCAAACTATTTGACTAATCGAGCCCATCCAATATGGACATGGACATCAAGAATTGCATGGAGTGGAAAGATACAGAAATTCAGCGGTTGACAAAGTTGGTCATCAACCTGGAATGTGAAAAAACAATTCTTCAAGACCTTTTTGATGATCAGTACGTCCACATTATCACTCAAGTTGAAGCATAAAAGGCTCATGACAGCCTTAAGAAGCATCCCGTTGCAGCATTGGAACACATTATCAGCCCACCATCGAGGGTAAAGCGCATCAAGCAGAAGGTAAGGAAAGAGCACTGTAGACACCCCATTTTTGACCGACCTCAAGACTTTGATGTCATCGTTTGTGCACTCGATGATCGTGCATGTTTGAGCTTGTTATGAGTTTCCGGGAGTTTCGGCTGAGCGCCTTGTCTCAGGGCCTCTTAACTCTTTTCTTTTTTGGTTTGCTTTTGGACCGTGCCTTGATGCCTTTGCCTGGAGGGAGAGAGAGGCATGTAGGCCACTTTTTGTAGCTGTAGGCTACTTTTCCCTCTTGTAGGCCACTTGTAGCGGCCCGTAGGCTAGTTTCCGGAGCTTTCGGCTAAGTGCCTTGTCTTGGGGCCTCTTAGCTCTCTTCTTTTTGGTTTGTTTTTGGACCATACCTTGTTACCCATTGCCTAGAGGGAGGGGAGGGGCTGTCGGCCACTTTTGGCAGTTGTAGGCCACTTTCTCCTCTTGAAGTGGCCTACGACCATTTTTCTGTTTTTGCAGATATTTTTGGTGCCAACTGTTAGGCACAGAATGTATCCTCCATACACGTGTATGGAGGGATAGTAACAAGCTTCTAGCTTGTCAAACAAGCTTGAGGCTTGTAATTCTATATAAGGGGAGGTGCTTACCCCTTATGGAGGGTTCAGAATTTTTGAAGAACAAAAATTTACTGTCTCTCTAGATTTCTCTTCCTCTCTCTCTCTCTCTCTCTCTCTATATATATATATATTGTGCTTAGAATTGTCTTTTCTTTGCATTTTTGCACACAACCTCCTATCCAAATTGGACTACCTTGTTGCTGAGGTACTTGGAAGCCTTATTTGAGTTTCAAAAGCTGGTTTTGGCTCAAAGAAGTTGCTGTTATTGCTGTGCTTCAAGGGTGAGTCCCATATCCTCTTTAAAGCTTTACTTTCATTGCTTATTTGGCCATCCTTGCATGCTATTTTAGGCCTTTCTTGCAACTATAAAAACCTTTGTTTCTAAGTGCTTAAAATGGTTGTTTGAGGCCTCTTTGGTCTTGAGGGTCTTCTACTCTCTTGTGTGCCTTATTTGCTTAAGCTTGGTGCCATCTTTTAAAGCTTTAGAGGCACCCTTTGTTTGGCCTTTCTACCACTGAAACTCAAAGGAATTTCAGTGGTAGAAACCATGTTTTAAGGTCTAAAGTAGGAGGGGGTCGCCTCCTCTCCTTGCTTCTTGGTTCTATGTCTTGTTGGCCTCATACTTGAGCATATTTTTCTAGCATGTGTTGGCTTGATCTTAGCCTATTTTTGGTCTTATTTTAGTATGTTGTAGCTCTGTTTTGGCTTGGTTGAGTCACCTTATGCATGCTTCATACACTTGTAGTGTAATCCTACTCGCTAGCCTAACATGCTTCATGTCTCAGCCTATAATTCTAGCATGTATTGGCTCCACTCCAGTATGTTTTTGGCCATTATTTAACATGCTTCAACTCTGATTTTAGTTGGTTGGATCACCTCTTACTTGGTTCTTGCACTTGTCGTGCAATCATGCTCATTAACCTAGTGTACTTGGTGATTTGGCTTCCCATTCTAGCTTATTTTGGCTAAATTTCAGCATGCTTTTGGCCATGATTTAGCATGCTTAAACTCTGTTCCAAGTGGTCTTGGTCATGTATGGCTTGCTTTGTATAGCTATGGCATAGTTGGCTTCACTAGTCTTGAGTTTTGAGGCCCTTAGCATGCTATATTTGTGATGTTTGTGTGATATGGCATCATTTGATATGTAATTTCAGAGTTTAAACTTCTATCATACTCTCATGTTTATCACTCTTTCATTGTGTTTAAGAGTTGTGCCCTTATGCCTTGTTTGTGAGCCAATACTTGAGCTTATCTTTCTTGCCATCTATACTGTGAGTCTAGCATGTTTTTGCCACTATTTTGACCTACCTTAGATCTGTTTTGAATGGTTAGGGTCATTTGAGCATTGCTTAGTATGGTTGTAGTGTAAAGGGCCTTGACTAGCTTTGAGTTTTGGGGCCTTTAATATGTTGTGTATGTGATATTTGCATGGTATGGCACCATTTGGCATGTAATTTCAATGTGTATAGTGTAGTCACACTCTCATACACTTCACTTCTTTATAGCTTTTGAGAGTTGTGTATCATGCCTTGCTCATAGGCCAACATGTGTGCATGTTCTTCTAGCATTTTGAGCTCCCATTTCAGCATAATTAGGCCTATGTTTTGGCATGTTTAACCTCTGTCCGGGGTTGGTTTGGTCATTTGTGCTATGTATTGCATGCCTCTAGTGTTATGCTATTTGCTAGCTTCAATGCTTTCGACTCTGAGCATGTCTTGCATGCATTCTTTTCATGCTTTGATGTCATTTAGCATCCTATTTCAGTGCTTGAATATGTGCCATTGTATGTCTTATTTCATTTGTTTTGTCACTTTTGAAAGAGGCCTTAAGCCCTTTGTTGGTTTGAGCACGAAATTGAGGCGTTCATGCCTAATGGTTTTAGCCTTCTCTTGAGGGCTTCTACTAACCAAAAGCATAAGGCTTCTTTCATGCTCAAGGCGCTTGTGGCTTGGTCCGTCTTTCCAATTAGAGGACTTCTCACTTTTGGACTTAACCAATTAAATGATGGATTGGTAATCTAAAATGAGTAAACAAAATGAATCTAAGTAAAACATGTCAAGATAACATGTTTGTGTGACATTGCATGTGTTTGGATCGGACGTTAATCCAAACACGAGAAATGAGAGACGTTTCATACTTGAAGTGATGAAACGTGCCTCATTTCTTAGTCGATGTCCCCCTTGATTGTGCGTGATAGGGTAGAGGCCTCTTGAGTCTTGTGTGTTATTTGTGCATTCATTGACTTGTGCAAACTTGGCTTCTCGGCCATCGTACATTGCGATGCTCGGTTGGTGGCTCGAGAGTCGAGTACCGCACTCCTTTGAGCTTAAGAAATGATAAAAAGGGTGGTTGTACACACATACCCTGCAAATACCTTGCTTTGCCCCTTTTGTACTCTGTTTACAGCAAAATTGGAGTATGCAGAAGCAAGTGGCCGACCGGCCAAGGGAAGTAGCCGACCGGCCAGAGGAAGTGGCTGACCAGCCACCTTAAGTGGCCTATAGCTTCCCCTGGTGGTCGACAGTCCACCAGCTTGAAGGTGGTTCAAAGTGGTTCTGGTTCTGGAGTAGAGGCAGCCTGTAAATTGGTTCAGTGTTCAGAAATCAAAGCGAATGCAAACAAAGGCAACCGGTGGCAAGGCGAGGGATTTTCGGGAGGAAGCCGATCAAGCATGCATGCATCCCTCGCCCCGAGGCCTTTTAACTATTTTGCTTAGTTGGTTAATTCGTTGGTTCTGTACTTAAATAGTTAAAGTGCTTAGCTAATCGGTTTGTGTTGTAATAATTAGTTAACTAGAATAGTTAGTTAATTAGTTGATTTGTAATAGTTAGCTTAATTAGCGTAGCTAGTTAGCTTTCATTTTATTCAGACCCTCCGTCGAGAGGGCAAATGTTGTAATAAGTGTGCGTGCGTGTGTGAATGTCTTCCAACCCCACGTCTTTCTCTCTTTTATTTACCCGCTTTCGATGGTTAGATTAGGGCATATTTCGATTAGCATACCTTATGCTTGCATGCGTGCATCATTCATTTGTCTTGCATGCACCAGGCTCAGTGCATCATTCAAACTGCATTGTATTTTAATACCTATTTGAATACATATTATCAAGTGTTGCATTTATATGCCATTCTAGATAGCCGAGCCTATTTTAGTTGCATTTTTGCATGTGTTGCATTAGGCATCTTAACATAGCTAGGATCATGCATGATTACTAACTAGCTTCTGTTTTGGTTCGGAGTACACTGTAAGTGTTTACGCTTTAGCATCCTTGCATGAGTGTGAGTGTTGCCATGTCAGCATACTTGCCATGAGGCTATTTGCTTAAATGCTAAACTGCATGAATGCTTGTGGATGAAGGCTTTATTATTTGAATTGGAACAATTCATCAAAATGTGAGTTTTAAGTCCACTTGAAGTGGCAAATCATCATGTTTTAAGCCCACCTTGTTTGGTGGCAAATCCGCGTTTTAGCCTACTTGCGAGTAGCATCTTAAAACCACTTTAAAAAAAAAACAAACATGAGATGTTTTGTTCTAAATCGAGCGATTTAGTCTATACTTGTGTGTTATACGCATCACATAGTAAGTTAGCTAATAATCAAACAAGAACACATGTGTTTTCAAAAATAACATATCATGTTAATAGAGGCCGATCCTTTAATCGGGCGAGCGGGGGGTGCTCATTTCATGACCTTCCCCCCTCGTACCCAAGTTCCCGAGTCGAGGCAACTTTGGTGATGACGGACATGTGGCCTTAGGCACGAGTCAGGATTTCCTAAATTTCCCAAAACAAAATATTTAGGTGACGACTCTGAAATCTGGCAAAGCAGTCCATGTTTGGCGCTTTTTGATTAAAATTGATTTTCCAAAACGATTTGCCGGATTTGGACTCTTTGGTGATTTATCAGTCTTACATTGCACTTTGTGAGATTAGATTCAGAACTGTGACAGGAGTCCGAACTGTAGTAGCTATGAACCCAATTCGCGCCCTCTTCGAAAAAGGGGGCGCGCGGAGAGAGTTCGAGCGGTCTACAAGCACCGGTTGGATAAGTCTGAATACCCCAACTTGCCTGGTCAAAAGAAATGGAAAGAGGGAGCTGAAGAGCAATCCCATGTAGTCCAAATTGCACAAGATTTAGACAAGCATCCACACAAAAAAACACTCAACAAAGTACAAGAAGTTAACCTTGAACAACAAACTGAAGGTTTGGGCCAACATGAGCAAACTCAACAAGCAGAAGGTCCAAAATTTGCACAAGAACAGCGGTGATGAGTAAGTGATCTTACATATCCCCAACTGAATTTTTTTTTATACTGATGTTGAGCTTCACATACGTACTTAATAGATTAGATCATTTCATAAATGTGCAATGTTGACATTAACGTTTTCTATAATCACAATGCACAGGTTGCTTGTGTGGCGAGGGGACTCAAAGACTAAAGACGTGTATTTTGATGACATCATATACATCATAAAGGAATAATCAATACACAACAACGTATGGCAATCATAAATGTGTACAAAACACACACACACACACACACACACACACACACACTGTAAAGACACTGCAAATAATATATTGCCACCCCTCTGTTTGTGTAGGTGATAGACGCATATGGTGAAATTCTACTCGAACTACAACGGCTAGTTAACCCAAGTTTGGAGGATTCGGCATTCATCTTTACAAGCACATGTTTGGTAACCACTACACTTTTGGTTTGTTTATGTTTGATATTGATGAGAATGTTCACATAAACAGTATTTGATTTGCATGTTCAATAGATGTCAATGTTCATCTTAGCATTATATGCTTATATTGTTAACTTAAATGATAGGCAGATGTGAATGTTAACAACAACATAAAATGACAGGTCTGAACATTCACATTGACAGATGTGAACATTAACATTATTCGCAGTGAACATTATATGCTTATTACGTTGTTAACTTAAATGATACACAGATGTGAATGTTAACAACAACATAAAATGACAGGTCTGAACATTCACATTGACAGATGTGAACATTAACATCATTCGCAGTGAACATTATATGCTTATTATATTGTTAACTTAAATGACACACAGATGTGAATGTTAACAACAACATAATATGACAGGTGTGAACATTCACATTTGTAATACATTGCATGACTGTTTCACAAATTAACAAATGTGAACATTCACATCATTCACATCACTCATCATTAACAGATGTGAACATTCACATCATTCACATCGAACATTGATATGAATACTTGGTATATCATTGTATGCCCTTTGTGTGCAGAAAGTCATGCAAGAGTACCCCACCCCCCCATAAGAGAAATAAACTGATTGATGTACATATCAAGGAGTATCAAGGCCAGAGATACTTCATCTTCCCAATACACGACAACTTCCACTGGACAATTGTTGTGTACGACGTGAAAAACAATCTATGGAGGCATTATAACTCGCTACGCCCAAGACCCAGCATACATGACCCATATATTGACAAAGCACAAATTGTGGTAAGTGGCTGACACATATAATACTTGTCATGATGTGTAATATTTGAACTTGGACGTATGCACTATATTGCTTGGTGCCTAATATGAAATTTCTATGTTGGCAGAGGGACTACATTGAGGCTTTGGTGCGCAACATCGGACCATCATCACCATTATGGACCAAATTATCAAGCCAAAATACTTCGCAACCATCATCACCATTATGGACCAAATTATCAAGCCAAAATACTTCGCAACCAATCATATCAGTAGACATCTGTCCTCAGCAAGCATCAGATTTGTAAGCCTAAAATCGATTTGTACACATGTTCCACAACCATTACACACCTAAATTTCAAAATCTAACAAGAAGTTTGCATTTTCAGGGTGGATTGCGGGCCTGCAGTTTGTTACATCATGAGGGTGCATGTATACCGTGAAGAAATTGTTGACAGCCTAAATCGCTTTGAATGGTGTCAAATAAGAGACTCATTAGTACACTTTTTTCTGAATCACAGAAAGACAGTGCAATGTGAAAACCTATAGGTGCAGGGTGTCCACCTATCACTGTTACCCAAATCTGTTATCCATATTTAAGACAATATAGTGTCAATAGATTTGACATATTGGAGCAGACTAGCTTAATTGTAAATCAAGTTTATATCACTGCTTGTACAGATATTTTTCAGTCAATATATGTATATGCATTTTGAGGCCTATTTTGTATTGGTCATGCACATTGAGATTGTATTTTTTTTTTTTTTTTGACACATGACGTGATGTGAATTTTCACATCACAGAATGATCATACACTTTCTTATGTTTTAAAGCCATACTACATGAATGTGAATATTGCTTAAAGTGTTATTGTAATACAATATGACAGGTGTGAATATGATATTTCTTAACACATAAGTCAATATTCACAGCTAATAATTTGATGATGTGAATATTCACATCGTAACTTTTGATTATTTGAATGGCAGCAACGATGTCAATATTCACAACACGCCCATGCATGCATTATAATATACACAAGAACATCTAATTTTTGCTAGCAACAAACACTGACAATTACATTTTGTAATACATATATGAATATTCACATCTTCTGAGTTGATGATGTGAATGGTTACATTGATGTAAACGTTCATGTCATCTACTTTGATACTGTCAACGGTAACAAGAATGTGAATATTCACACCACAGAAATGTTTAAAAGTTCAACCCATGTGCAATTATTCATATAATGTGATTATATTACACAAGTGTGAATGTTAACATCATGTATTCATCCAAAACACAACAACAAAAATGTCAGATTGGTACCTTAAAAAATTAAAAATAAAATACAAATCAAATACTAATGCATTATTATGTTTGCCAACGCAACGTAATCTTATTGCAACACAATGTGTGCCAACATAACACAATCTTATTTTAACAATCAATACAAGAATCCCATGTAAAACACAATGTTGAAATAAAAAATGTACACCCTATATCGGCTCCTTGCATGATTTTCGATTGTGGCTTCCCAACTTATCACATCTCCCACACCTTATTTGTTTCAGTTTCTCACCCCTTGATGGGATTCTATTCTTTTTCGACCTTCCGGGTGGTCTTTTCACAGTTGGTAGGTATATAGTGAAGTCTGTGAGATCGAAATGCAGCTTTTCCATCGATGGTATAGGGAATATAGCACCTGAATAGGCTGCACGATATGTCTGTACATGAAAGTAATGTTCTACACAATCATTGAGATTGTAGCGGCTCTTCTGAATAGCAATAACAACATGGTCACATGGGAATCCGTTTATTTGCCATTTGAAGCAAGAACATGTACGCCTCGCAACATCAACTGTAACAGATGGTATCGAATGAACTTCAAACACATCCTCATTGGCTTTGCTAACTTGCCAAGACCTGCTGTCATTGAACGAATCCATAAGCATTTTTTCGAATGTAGGACAAATAAGCTCATTCCATTTGTTTGCTTAGTCACGCCGTGCAAACATTTGCCGCATCAACTGAGTACGAATTGTGTCCATCATTTGAGTGATAGGAAGATTACGTGCTTCTTTAATCCAGTTATTAAATGACTCCGCCGCACCGGATGTCATCTCCCCATAACACATGCCCCTGTACAATATCACAAACATTGTACAATATAGAATTTAACAAGTCTGAACATTCACATTGACAGATGTGAACATTAACATTATTCGCAGTGAACATTATATGCTTATTATGCTATTAACTTAAATGATAGACAGATGTGAATGTTAACAACAACATAATATAATAGGTGTCAACATTCACATCTGTAATACATTGCATGACTGTTTGACAAATTAACAGATGTGAACATTCACATCATTCATCATTAGCAGATGTGAACATTCACATCATTCACATTGAACATGAAACACAATTGGACGATTGTTACCATTCTAAACTGAAAATTCACATCGCTACCATTCTAAACTTGACAAATGAAACACTTTAGGAAACTATTATTACCTGAAGTATGAATTTGCCCAGTGCTCAAGTGCCAAGTCTTTGAAAAAATTATGTGCTGGTTGTTTACCCTCCTCTTTTAATTTTGCAAGCTTTTCATGGAATCCTACCACAGTTGGCTCGTAAGCACAGTCACCCAAACTACTTACTAGGTGATCCCTAAATCCATTATCAATTCCTTTCATTCGGTCTCTTAAATTGCTCTTCAAGTGTTGTAAGCAATAATCGTGGTGAGCCGATGGGAACACCTTTGGCATAGCTTCTAAAAAACCAAGATTACGATCCGAAATAAAAGTAATCTGCCACTTACCATCAACAACCTTTCCAAGTTCGTACAAGAACCACGACCAATTGGCCGTGGTCTCTAAATCAACAATCGCAAATGCAACAGGAAATAGACCTACAACACAACACCATTACACAACTGTTCACAATATTCCAAAGTGAATAGAAAACAATATAAACGAAACAGGTCATGTGAATGTTTGTATCTACATTGCCCTATTACTATTGTTATTTTTGGATTTGGGTTCGTAAACATCAATGATGTGAACATTCACATTAACGACCATTAATAATTCATTGTTGATTGTTGAGTCATTGATAATATGAACATTCACAGTACTGTTCATTAATGGGTAAACTGACATTAGTATACACTGATGTGAACATTCACATCAGTGTATAATAATGTGAATGTTCACATTACAGTCATTAGCAGACACAGATGTGAACATTCACATCAATGCATACTAATGTAAATGTTCACATTACTTATAATTTTTCAATCACTCATATTTTATTGTTGTTCACATCAATGTATATTGATGTAAACATTGACAGCAGTGTAAATGTGGAACACACTGTGTAATCGTCTGTCATTTGTCCAAATTATGCTGCTCAATGTAAATATTGACATGAATAGACAGCTAAAAAAAATACTAACCATT
Organism: Camellia japonica; assembly: GCA_030407325.1. Taxonomy (NCBI): domain Eukaryota; kingdom Viridiplantae; phylum Streptophyta; class Magnoliopsida; order Ericales; family Theaceae; genus Camellia; species Camellia japonica. Next base: position 142,524,822 of record JAPPVO010000032.1, read on the forward strand.
GTTTCCATCTTTCGCCATTGCCGCAAGTAGCTAACCTTTGTACTTTCCTTTGAGGAATGTTCCATCCAGGAATAATAAAGGCCGACAAGAATTGAACCCAAAAATACACACAGTGAATGACACAAAGAAACGACAAAACTATTGACTACTCGTATCATAGTCAATATTGACATAACTCCCCAGATTGTAACGCATCACAGCATCCGAATACCACCGCAGCTGGTCAAACGATAATGACTGATCTCCATGAATACCAGCCTTTGCTTTCTCCACGCCCAACCATACCACATGGTAACTCACATCTAGCCCATAATCCCTCTTCAAAATAGTCACCACCTCACACGGCCGAGTCAACGGCTTGTCCCTCACAATTTCAGATATGGTACTCGACACCAAATCCGAACTAACTCGCGGATTCTTCGATGTTCAGACATCCGTACCACAACTATGCACATCACTAAACCTCTTGATGTAGAAAAAATCATTTGCTCGTTGTGCTCTACAATGTATAGCCCACAAGCAACCTCTCTCCTCACGCATCGCACACACAGCAGTAACTCTTGTTGTCTCGTTCTTGACATACGTAAACTGAAACCCACATTGAATGGCATACTTACATAAAACATCACGAAATTCTTGTACACCTCCAACAAACCGTTGTCCCACATGCGTAATACCATTTGCCTAAGGGGCTGACAACGACACCTTCTCCTTATGGTGGCAAAATCTCCATAGAGCATCAATTTCTTCCTCAATCCCCATACGCAGCGATCCCAAGTTACTTGACTGACCAATATGACTTTTTAACTCAACAACAACTTCTACATGTTGTACCCCCATTGATTTAGCAAGCAGTAACATGTTCTGATATTCTTCCTCATTGTCCAAATCACACCTATTAATCCCAAGTAACTGACAAAACAATGAAATAGAACCAGCAGACAACTCACCCTATTTTTCACACAAACAGTCCACCAAACGTGAATAACACAATGCGCGGGCAACATTTATTACAGTTGTACTGCAACCATATATACACACCAACATCATAAAGGTATCCATCTCCTATAAAAACACAACAATACAACAATCAGCAATAATCCAAAACGATATGAAAATTCACATTGTGCAAAAATTAGATGACTACGTGTACAGTTCAAGTGTTAAATCCATAATTCACATTAACAAGATGTGAATATTCACATTGATACATATACTCTGAATTATATCACCCATACAGAGCCTCATTAAGCAAACATCAAAGTAAAGTGAGAACATCCACATTCTTCGCACAATATTAACACGATGTAAACATTTACATTGATACATATACTCTGAATTATATCACCTACACAGAGCCTCATTAAGCAAACATCAAAGTAAAATGAGAACATCCACATTCTTCACATAATATTAACACGATGTAAACATTCACATTGTTTCATATACTCTGAATTATAGAACATCCACATTCATCACTAATCTGATGACCTTCGCTCCACAGGACCACGATGTAAACATTCACATTGATCCATATACTTTGAATTATATCACCCACACAGAGCCTCATTAAGCAAACATCAAAGTAAAATGAGAATATCCACATTCTTCACATAATATTAACAAGATGTAAACATTCACATTGATACATATACTCTGAATTATATCACCCACACAGAGCCTCATTATGGATACATCAAAGTAAAATGAGAACTACACATTCTTCACATAATCTGAATGACCTCCCTCCACAGGACCACGCATGATGCATATAATTGAAAAAATAGAGCATCTGATCCATATCAATCAAAAAACAGAGCATCTGATCCATCATACAAATCAAAACATAAAGTGAACATGTATTCATAACCAAAATGATACTAACTTTAATCATGCAATCCTACAATCGTCCAGTAACTTGAAAATAACTGATTTGAAGTAGTTATACTCCAAAAAATGTGACAACCGAACATCTTTAAATTCGTCGTCTTCACTTGAAAATCACCGAACCAGACTACAACAGCAACAATGAAATCCTAGCACATCAAAGCATCGGAACGAGCATGTAAGATAGAAACGTATCCATCTGAATTAGAATGATGATGAAAAGCGTAAAGATAGAAACTGCTAAAACTGAATCAACGAAAAAACAGGGAACGTGTTATGTATTAACACAGTATATATATATATATATATATATATATATAAGGGCATAATAGTCCAGGTAAAAATACAAAATTAGTAAAATGGATTTTATGGAATAAAAAAAAAGTATATGAGGCTAATCAGGTTATAATATTCCTTTGTAGACCTAATGGATTATAACAACTCTAAAATGGATTTATCAATAAAAATCCCTTTTTTTTACTGCAGTTTATAAGTTTATGTTTTTATTGTTTATTTCTGTTTTTATTTTATTTTTTAATATTTTTAATTTTTAAGATTGTTTAATCTAGACGGATATAAAAATATAAATAAAAAATTGACTCATTGTTAAATAATTTACTAAATACAAAAAAAAAAAAAAAAAAAAAAATTATAAATTGGGGTGTAATTCTTTTAGCTTTAGTTAATATTATTTTATAGTTTAATAAACTATATTTTGTGAGATTCATATATTCTGGCAAACTAAACCCCGTTGGTTTAATAAGGTGTAATTAGCACCACAAGTATTAAGAAGAGTATGGAAAATAAAGGATAGTATGTAAAAAAAATATTAAAAAGCAATTTTCTTTCTTTTTTTTTCTTTTTCTCTTTTGCCCCTTGTCAAATTGAGGTCTTTATTTACAAAGAAAGACTTTGGAAGATAAATGATGGTTGGCAACTGTTTTTTTTTTTTTTTTTAGCCTTTTCTTTTGGCTTTTTTAAAAGAAAAAAATAATTATTAATAAAACTAATACATTTGATAAATACTATAAATATATATGCTCTGTCAAATGATAGTTGTTTTTTATTTTTATTTTTATTTTTTAGTAAAAAATAATCAAAAGAAATTTCTATACAAGTGATTGCCAGTGAATTCATGTGATATCTTTTTATCTGAAAAACAAAAAAAAAAAAAAAGAAGAAGAAGAGAGAAAAAGGAGTACGATAATTAAACACACATGAAGCATCTAGTGACTATTTTTGCCATAATCATACAACAGTTTGGTTATATGTTTTACTAGGAAAGTTAACCTTGAATCAATTAAACACACATGAAGCAAAAACATTCCAACTAAGAGGAATCTTACAATGAAAATTCTTTGATCAAGACATATAATAATGTGTGTTTTACATTTGTTAAAAGGGTATTGCTTGTCAAACAATTTGTATATGCTAAAAATATGTACACATATGTATCCAGTGCAAAACAACTATACATCTCAAATAGTACAAGTAGAAGTAGGAAATGATATGTTTTTCTAATCAAAGGGATCAATCCGTGGATTGTGCTCGCTTGCCATTGCCATCCCTGTACAGAGGCACGTAGGGCACATGACCTGCAAAATGGAAAGGTGTTTAAGAATTTTTTTTGCATAATTCTCCAAAGTCGCAATTTGGAGACTGCACGTATTATCACTACAAGCTCCTCACTAAAATCATGATTTAGCATCCACCTATTAAAAAATAATAATAATAATAATTTGCATAAGCATCTTAACATTGGCAAAGTTGCAAGTTTGGCAATTGCTTTTTTAGTTGCTTTTTTGCTCACATGTGTTATCACTTGTTCTTTATTAACATAGTGATTTTCTCGACTTCAAAAGAACTACAAAAGCACCTTAATACCCTTCTCTACTAAGGAAATAACAAATAGCAACCAATACAAGCCATCAATGTCAACTCAATTACCGTCAAGGGATTATCCACAAAGCTAATCTAGTGTTTTAATGCATTATGATGACTTCCACAGCTCCGGTAGGGAAACAAAGATATAATCAAACAGGTCAGCTTATGAAACCAACAAAAGAGAACTAAGTCAAGCACGTTGAAGTCAGTAATCTAGCTCAAAAAATAATCGCAAGAAGGGCTTCCAAGCATTCAAAATTAAATCTTTCCTTTTCCTGATGATACAAGAAGACATCTCCATAATCTTTTCATGGGAGTATCTCACAACCATTGAGGCGGTTTTCATGCATATAAGCTATATACATAATACATGGCACTTGGAGAATGGGCGATCCTCCAAAGTCCCACCCATAGCAAATGTAAATAGATCATATATGACATGGGGAAAATAAATATAATAACTGAAATCCAGGTGTCTAACCTTTCCAGCACCGGAACAGTTTGAACATCGTTCAGTTTTAGGTGGTGATAGGGGCTGATCTCTAGCATTAACTGTTGACGCCGGTTCAATAAGAACAAGTGCTCCTGAGCTTGAACAACGAGCACAAGCAAGATATCCTGCATCAATTAGACGAGCAGCATATAAGCACACCAAGTATAGATGTCATATTTTATAACCATGGGTTCAAATATGTGCAGAAGTCATTTAGTAGTCAAGAAGAAGAAAAGAGACGAAAAAGGAAAGAGAAAAGAAAAGACTAAATTCAGATTATTGGACAAGAGTTCCAATTGCAAATCCTTCTATTGTAACAAATAGTCTCCCATGATTATCTTCTCACCATTCCAACCTAGGAACAAAATTCCATTTCTTTTCCATCGAAACGACAGAAGCGTTTCTGTTTCCTAGAAACCAAAATGAAACATTAGTGAAATACCGAAATACCAAATTTTTTAACCGAAATATATCAAAACAATGAGTTGTTTCAACCACCTATTAAGAATATTTAAGAATTTTCATTTCTATTTGCCTCTTTTTATCAAAAGAAAATTTTGCGAATAAAGAAAAATTGTTAAAATTATTAGGGAAACTGAAACTAGATAGGAGAAGAGGAGAGATAGAGAGACAATAAAACAAGCATGATTAAATCGCTTTTTTTTAATCCCTACTACTAAAATTTTGCATTTTTCTAAAGTGTTTTCTTATAGTGGCACATCTACCCTAACTAAGCCCTTAAACCTTTTTTTTATTTTATTTTATGAGCTTCCATATTCATAGACATCAAGACATTTGTTGGATAGCATGATATACAGTGTTGGACCCATTTCCTAATAGCTTAACTTTTTGAAAAAATTGGTGACTTAACATGGTATCAAAGCTTAGGTTGACAGAGATCTTGGGTTCAAGTCTCTCCGTCGAAATTTGGTATTCTGCTTCCATTTAGTTTCTTCTCTATTTGGTTGTTTGCAAGTGAGGGATGGTGTTGGATAGCTTAATATACGTTGTTGGACCCATTTCCTAGCTTAAGCTCTAGGAAACAACATACCAAACCAAAATTTTGATCCTTGGTTCCAAGAGAACATAGGGGTGTGATCATTAAGGTTGTGTGGATTCCAGATTTATGGAGGGAATATGAAATAAATACTTCTTTTGTTTGGTTGTGATGGAAAAATAAAAGAGAAAGGACCAAGGAGAATCATTTTTGTTGAGGAACACTAATGGGACACGGAGAAAATTCATCAGACTCCACCAGTCGAGGTCTGCATTAGTTGGCAAGGTGGCATCATTGATGGACTTTTGGGCGTCAAAGCCATCATTGAACTGAGATGGAAGATGGTTACGGAGCAAGTGGTAGTTGACTGAGAAGATGACAGAGGGGAGTTCACTGGCAAGTCAGTGGCAGAAGTTGTGATGGGCTTGAGTTTGGGGCAAAGAGCATAAATCCACCACACAGCTCAGCCAACGACACTGTCTTCCTCCAAATCAAAAACAGTGTGCTCGATCTTAATCCACAAGGCACAAGCTATCTTCTCTCATGTTTCGGGAAGTTGGATTGCATAGAAATATCCTGACAAGAAGCATCTCTCTCACAAATAGCCCTCAATGTTTGAATCAACCTTTGATGGATGGCGCAATTCGCAGGACCAGTTGGTTGATATCGGATTTAACTGTATGATCCAAATGGGTACCAAAATCACCGCATGGAAAAATCCAAACTTTATTGCCTGGAAACAACTCTTTTTTTCTTTTTCTTTTTTATAAAATGTTATTTACAATCTCATCAATTGGAAAAACAGCGTTTTAGCTTTTGCAATGAAGAAGAGCATAATGGATTCTGAAAGCATCAATTTCTATTCTTAGTTTTCATGGACTGCAAGAGCTTTCAACCCATAGGATGAAAGCAATACAATCTCCATCTACCCTTTCTCCCTAGAGATTGAAGATCTTTAAATCACAAGGTCCAGTTTTGGTTCACAGTTTTGACCCTCTCTTTTTGGAATCCATTCTATTCCTACATATTTATATCCATATGCATGGGTTAGAAATCACGTGGTGTGATGGGTTTGGGAGTAGTGAGCTTATTGGTCATGGTAGACAATTTCTTGAGAAATGTCTATCCATTTCCTCCTCAATTTAATCAAACAAGAGCATGGAATTTGGATTCTCTCATTTCCTTCTCCTTTTCCTTTACTTTTCCCCATCTATTTCCTTTCACTCAATAAATCTAGAATCCAAACACTTGGAATAAGCTGCAAATAATTTCTACACAAACTTTGGTAGGAGCAGAAATATGTACGACAGCTTAGAAAAGTTAGAATAAGGTGCCTAGAATTGAGTTTTGCAGTACGTTTAGGTTTAGGAAAGCTGCTAATGTAGAGTTGCGAAAGGTAGAAACTGAAATTAGCTTAATTTTCATCAGCTAAAATTAGCTTGATTCTGAAACTCTTGGGTTGATGGATTTCCAGAGGGAAGTAGCTGGAACCCTCTAGACAGCAGCTCTTTTAAGGTACTTTGGTGGTAGGGGAAAGAGCTATGGACAATACGGATTAAAATCAGGGTTGTTGCTTGGGTATTGAAACAATAACCCAAGAACAACACTCCTAGTAACCTGCAAAGAAAATAAGAAAGCAAGAAGAGAGGCTTAACCTCAAATGAATTAAACAAAATCTCACAAAGACAATATCAATTTTCTAATACTCAACTCTTAATTGAAAAGAAACATTTTGTGCATAATTACAAGTTGCAAGAGTTTCCCAATTTTATTAGGACTACAAGACTTCAGTTTAGAAACTATGAAGTTTGGACAATTCAGAATATTTTAAACCTAATGTAGACCATATATTCCAAAACAGACAACTTGACCCATATTACTGGTAGAGTAAAAACACAACTCGTGTTCATCAATTCTTCAGTTAACCAAAATACCCTTGACTTAAAACATTAAAAAAATAAAACATAAACAAAAGCAACAAGCAGTAAACTAACTCTAGATAAACTACAAATAAGACTGTAAACATAACTATGGATACTTCACTTTGAACTGGAAAAAAAATTATTGCATGGCGCAGGACCCACAGGCAAGCACCTATCTCAAACAAAGATATTAAACCTACAGCGAAAACCTTAAAAATGGGTTTCACAAACTAGGATTTGTTTCAAAATGCATACCGGTTCCAAGACAATACTTGCATCTTTTATCCTCTTGCTGTTTTACATTATTTATTTCAACGACCATCAAGGCCGAGATCACTCCAACAGCTCCCCCAGAGAATGATGCGACAATAGGATCAACCTCACTGCAATTCCAACAGAAGAAATCCTAAGTACTAAAAACTAGAAGCAACAGTGTATACACATCAGTTAAATATATCATATCACAGAAAAGGTTAAACAAAGCTCTTACATCTTAAATTCTGGAACTTCTAAAACCCTGGAAACAAAATTTAAACTTTCACTTCTATATCTGTGCTTGTAATATGGCCGATATATATGCTTTAAATTTCTATGTACTTTTATTTTCAAAAGAAAATTAACAATCAACTTTAAATTACCTTCCCCCTCACTCCACTCCCCACCCAAACGAAAAGAAAAACGAAAAAATAAAACTACTCAACTCTACAAGCCTTAAACCCAATCACTTAGGGTCGTCTACATAAATTCGTTTTCCATAGTTGGCTCTATGGAAACTCATATCCTCCATCAAGTACCAAAAAGATATGTAGAATAAAAAAATAGGGGTCTTTCAGAATATTAGCTTTTAATTTTAATACAATGATGAACATGTCAAATCATATGAAATGCAAAATGAATGAACTATGAGTAATGTTGTTGTGTCTTACGCCTTAGGGACCATTTTGCACTGAAGCACCTCTCCAGAATAATGTAACACAAATGCTATGTAGATGGAATGACAGTGCAATGTTAAGATGAGCAACAGTTCTTTAGTTGAGAATAGGGCAACCACTGGCAAGCTTCCATCCATATAACTTATAAGATATATAATTGCTATTTGGATGGTGGTGAAAAAATGGGTAACGAATGAAACTGTACAAGAGCAACACAGTTCGGTCTCTGAATCTTATTAACAGGTGAGTTGACCTTGCATTGTCTCAATTATTATCTGTCATTAAAAACTTCACATAATCTTTTCTACTATCCTAGATGAATCAGCAATATGTGATTCACCAAGCTGAATGACAGATTATATATCTTCCTCGTAGTTTCTAAGACAAATTACCCAAGCTAAACAAGTAGTCTGAAGGAGTCAAATGCACAGACAACAGATCATTCCAAACGAATCATCTGGTACAAGGAATTTTAAGTAAAACACGGAACAATCAGAACTTACAACAATGGAAATATATATGGTTACATTCCATAAATGAGTACCTCAACTGCATTGGCAGATGCAGACTACGAATAAAATCTTCATATGACGTGCCTCCTAGTCCCAATTTCAGCTCCAACTGAAATAAAATAAGCATTTGAAAGGGGAACTGGTTAGGGTATGGACAGGATTCATGCCTTTTTAAGAACAAAGAAAATGTCAACTTGTTCTCATAATGTTGTTCCTACAACCCTACTTGTTTGTAGACATCCCAAGACTGAGGTAAACGAAAGTATTCTAGCTTTTTACACTAAGTTTGAGCGTTGGTCCTCAATAAGGTTTTAACTTCTTTTATACAAGTAATAGAAAATTGATGCACAACATGCAATGCAAATAAAAAGGGGGGGTGGGGGGGGGGGGGGGGGGGTGGCGGGGAAATGGACTTTTGCATGGAGCCCATTTACTGCATCATCAAATGATGTTTAGGTCTGATTTGAGCCTTAATATTATGTTTCCTATTAGTCGCTGGTTAATTTACTACCTTGATTCTAATATTCAAGTGAAAGAAAACTTACAATTGGTGCTAGAAGTCCACCAAAAAGGATAATCCCGGCAATAAGAGAGAAACAGCTAGCATAGTACAGCTTAAGATTTGCTGAGCTCTGCATGAAATATATTTGTCAATCATTATATGAAGAATCTCTTGAAGGGAAGCAAAGGAACTGAATTCTGTTTATTCATAGACAACAAAGGTAAAGATATAGATAATGCGGAACAAAATTTATGTCATTGAGCCGTTGCAGAAGGAGTACAAATACATTGTAAGAAACCTTACCAATGGAGGCAAGAATGGAATGAATGAGGGAAAATCTGGAAGTTCATTTTCTTGTTCTTCCTTTAGAATTCCAAGTTCAGCACTTTTTATCCTCTGCTGTATCCGCAGCCGGCGAACCTATGAAAGTTTTTTTGCGTGTACAAGTATTAGATACATGATGCCAAAACAACAATAACTCTTAAGTATTAGCTACATGAAATAAATTTGTCAGGCATGCTTCCAAAGGTCTCCAGGTCAATGCCCATTCGAAGGCCCCTCAAGCAAGCTGTGAAATTTTTCACAAATCACATTCCAGTAGGTCCCACATAAAGAGAAACTTCTTTCGGCTCAAGTTTTATTTTCCAAAAACACTCTGTGGGTATCTATATCGTACTTGACACGTGGCGCGCCCCACGGGTGTCACATCATCACCATCATACATTCATGTGGCAGAGCTCTAAGGCACTACAATGAGTTAGGGCTGTATGCCTAGCCTAAACGGAGGCAAGCACACCACCAAGTATGAAACAGGACCACAACTCACTTTAATAGAGTTGGCTCACCTAGAGCTCTCCATGGTCCGTCATGACTCATAAGAAATATATTCTTTGCCCACTTACCCCAGCTCCATAACAACATAGTTAGACCCTTGGCTCAGCTATGTTCACTTAGCTACTCAGGGTGCTCACCCACTTGGATGCCTAGGTTGGGAACAGGACCTAGGCACCCCCGCTTGGGATCATTGGAGGATTGTGGATTGGAGGTTAAGACCTCGGGATCATCAAGGTCATGTAACTGTCTCTCTGTTGTGACAGTTCTACCTTAGAGAAAGGAGACATTGACCTTACATCCACACTTGTTGCATATATGATACGCCTCTCAAGACATCATACCTACGCCTGTAACTCCTATGATGCAACCTTCCCAAGGACCTGAATCATAGGACACAGCTAGTAGTGTTGATATCACCCTTATGTCAAGTCGAGGAGAACTTGCCACCTGTCTCTAGATTGATTGGGCTCCAATACTCCTGGAGTCTATATAACAGTATCATAAGTGCAGCCACAAGAACAACAAGAATCATAACAACAATATATACAACATGTTCAAGGTCTCTCACTGCCACCCCTTTCCTCTCTAAGCTTGCCATGGTCTTCTCCTCTTCCATCTCCAGTGATCTCAAGCCATTGAAGTGCCCGCCATCTTCCCAAAGGCCAACAACCGATTGCCTCTAACCTCACTCACCCACACACTCTAGTAGCCTCCATTCCATGTCTGATCAATAGGAGATCAAGCGAGCCACCACATCAAATTACAAAGTAGTAGCTAGCACTAGAAACCAGTCGTTTGAATGGGCAACCGAAACCTGGCCTAAATTAGGATTGCACTTTATGATTTTATTATAAAACAGTAACCTAATTTCTCATGCATGAAACACACACAATTTTGAGAGACAAAACTTAGGTGTACTTGGCTTTACTTTGTTCTCTTGAAATCCATTGCCTTCCCAATCAATGAACTAGATCTTTTATGAGAAAAACATTTGAGAGTTTCATGATTGAGTGCGTAGATATTAAAATTTTTACAAATAAAATGTTCTTTATTAGTCAAAATTAAAATGGTCAAAGTCTCCCAATGGGTGTGGGACCGACCAAAATTATGGATGTCAACCCATTAAAATTATGGGTCACACCAAAAGAAACGTGTTAATCCATTTTGACAAATTGGTTTAAACCGAAGGTGTGGGGCGCGCGAAGATATTTTGTCAAGATTTGGTGAAATAATTCAAATTCAAATTTCAATGCAAATTATTTCCATAAAGTGAGATAAATTTCTATTTTTCTTGGAAACTAAAATAAATTTTGGAGTGTCCAAAATTATCTCTTTTCTTGTAAGCCTATAAATAGAGGCTCTCACTATTGGGACACACTCATTTGGCTAAGGTCTTGTAAGCACCTAAGCAATCTCAAGAATCTATCAAATTCTCTTCTTAAAATTCTCTCTTAAAACTCTTCAAACCTAATATGAAGGATTATTAAGCACTCTAAATTGGTGCCAATCCTTTTCAAGTTACAAATAAAAATTTGATCTTTTCTTTCAAACAGATCATTTCAAAGTTTTTTTGAGATCAAGCCATTCAAGCCCTCGATCAAGCATCTTTTCTTCAAGTTTCTCTATGCGAAGACTTGAAGAAATCCATCAACTTGCTCAGTTTAACAACAAGCTTCTACAACCATTGGACTATAGCTCATCTCAGAGATTGAATCAGAGGATTTGTTCATTTTGTAATAGAGAAAACCATAGAGGATTGTACCTACTTTATTATAATTAATAAAAATTGAATATTTGTGCTACTTTTTCACATCTTTATTGTAGGACACAAAATTCGTGTGTACAAAGTGATTTTTCAAAAACCCACAAACATAGTTGCATCTCATATGGTCATACCCATCCACATACGTTGTGTAACAGAGCTGCAAAAAGTGGAGATTGAAGTGAGGTGTTTTGCTTATCAGTGGTGAATCAATGAGTTGTCTACTGAGTTAAAGCCTGATGAAGTAGAGCACGATAGGGCTAGGCATAAAAATAGCCGACATGCCCAACCCGCCCGATCCAACCCTACCCGCAGTGATTTGGGCAGTTTCGACTAATGGTTAGGGTCGGATGCGGGTCTATTTTAGAGAGAAACTCGGGTTGCGGGTTAAGTGGTTGGACCTGGAAGAAACCAACCCACCCGTAAATTTTTTTTAAAAAAAATTTAAACCCTAGCAACACAACAACCACACGCTTCCTTTCTCATCTCTTCTGTCTCTCTTCTCCTCTCTCTTTGCTGACTACTGAAAGTGAAAACCTTGAAGAGAATAGATTCAACACATTCATCAGGCAATACATCTACATACATCAATCATCATCATCATCATCATCATCATCTATATATTTATTATATATATATATTCATTCATGTTGACTCAGTTTTCTTGAAAGCAATGGATTCAACATATATATACATATATATATATATATGTATATATTTTCATTAACTCATATATATACATAAATTTTTCAAAACCCAATAATTTATTTCCAGAACCCAATAATTTAATTTGAAAATCATAGTTTTTTGTCTAAATTTTCCAAAATCCAATAATTTTCATAAATATTATTTTATTATTAAATTTATTTTACTATTTTAATAAAAATCATGCATACAGAGTGAAGTTTTTGAATAGAAATTTGTTAGTTGTCAAAGAAAATTTCAAGGAAAACAAAAATTTTAACCCGCCAAACTAATCTACACACACCCTCGAACCCGATTAACCCACCTGCACAAACCAAAAACCGCATTCCTAGCGACTGTAGATCAAATTCTATTAACCCACAATACTGCGGGTCGGGTCAAACCCGCGACCCAATCCGGCCAAAACCGGCTCGCGGGCAACCCTAGGGCACGAGCCACAAGCTTACATGAAGATTACTTGAGTGAGGTTAATCCCATTTGTGTTTTTAGTCCTTTCGTCTTGAACCTTGTACTCTTTTGATTCATAGTGGATTTTAGCCGGCTTGATGTGCAAGTGATTCTTCCTTTGGAGAGCAATGTTCAAGGTCTTGCACATTAAAATTCTCGCCTTGGTACATATATATATAACACTACACCCAGTTTAGTCCCCATTGTTATGCAACATAAATCTTACCTTCGGAAAACTAATGAAAAAAATCATTACAGTATCGTCAAGGATGTCAATGAACAAAAAGTTATACCTCTAAAACTCACCTCCTCCATATGCAAAAATATTTTGTTTCTCCGACTTCGTACATTATCTAGAATTTCTTGCAGTTCCATTTTGGCAAAATCCCTCACTGTTTCGGGTCCTTCAATAATACAAAACCTGCACCCAAACACACAACCTTTGACAATAGCATGTAATGGATGTCACACCTTAATTCTTTGTGGGTTTGTTTATCTTAGCCATATGTCAACAAGAAGATCAAACATGTTTCATCCAGCAATATGTTGGAAATTAAGGCCATCTCCAGCAAATCATGTTATTTCAATTGTGATAATGTCATATTTTAGCATGTTATATTGTCAATTTTGAGAGCTCTGCTCTAGCACAATTCAATTTCTACCATATGATACAATCATACGTACTTAATTATAGGTATTCGCAGTATCTTTTAGGGTAAATTACAAATACACTCCCTGAGATTTGATTAAAGGGGGATTTGGTCATAGCCCCCTCACTATCTAATTTCTCTTTCAAAAGGACAAGAATTATATAAGTACTTTCAAAACCCCCTGATATTTTAAAACTTGTTTCTTTTACTATATTACCCTCATATCTATCAGCTCTCCTATTAAGACATTTTCACTATGTATTTCAGAGTAAAATTTTACTCTGTATGAAAGTAAAATTTTACACTCTGAAACTAAAGTAAAATTTTACTCTGTATGAAAGTAAAATTTTACACTTTGAAACTAAAAGTAAAATTTTACTCTGTATAAAAGTAAAATTTTACTCTGAAAAATAAGTAAACTGTGAGACTCTGAAGCTAAAAATAAAATTTTACTCTGTATAAAAGTAAAATTTTACTCTGGTTCTGTCAAATGAAAAAAACAGAACAATAGAACCAGAGTAAAATTTTATTCCACAAATCAAACCGTGAATCGGTTGTTCAGCAATGTTTCGAAACCTGGAGAGCTGAGCAATGCAGTAAAGAGTCACTGGTTTTATGAAAATAAGCCAATTTTCAGTCTAAAGTGAAAACAACCTGTAAATTTTCAATTTTCAATCTTCTCAAACCAACACAAATATTAAAATCCATTGCATAATTATTATTTTTTCATATTATAAAAAAAATCATGTCTTAACTACGATATTCTTTAGCATGCAAATACACAGTCCATATCTAACAATTCCTCAAGCGACCTTGCGAATAAGTAAAGTGTTTCAATAGCATTAATACATACATATATATATATATATATACATACATATCCACACACAAACATATACACATAAATGTTTATATTTTCGCGCGTATGGTAAAAAAAAATATAGCAAATCAACAGATTCAATCGAGTAAATCGATGATAGCGGAGTTCAGAATACAAAAAAAAAAAAATATAGCGCAGAAGTCGGATTGAAATCGTAGTTTCTCGCACATAAATGAAACGAGTGAATCGAATCGAAACGATCAGAGTGAAATGATCTTCAAGAGAGAGAGAGAGAGAGATTAGGAGAGTTGGCCATAGAGATCTCGTTGACTTCATTGGGATCAAGCCAAACCTTGCCTCTGCCGCACTTGAGGTCACCGCCATGACTTGTTGAAGGAGAAGCTTTGTGTATATGTGAGGGTATAATAGTCTAATAAAATATTTAAATAATAAATTTTGTCCTTTATGCAAAATTTTATAATTATGAGGGGGTTTAGAAAGTATAATTTTTTTGTTAGTCCTTCTAACAATGAAAGGAAGATAAAGGGGGTTTATAGCCAAATTTCCCATGATTAAAATACGAATCGCTTCCTGTGGTTCTGAAAATTACGTTCTACCCCCTGAGATTTCTAATTTCATAATAAATAGCTCCTTTTATTAATAAATCATCGAGTCAATTAATAATTTTTAATGATGTTAGAAATATGTTTCAATTAATAATTTAGGTAATTTTATTATTGTATAAGAGAGCAATTATGGATTTCATTTTTTTAGTTAATTTTGTTAAATAAAAAATTCTAACAAGGGGATATTTGTAATTTCTCAAATCACATGGGGCAATCTATACTTTAAGCTAACCTCAGGGCGAGTATTTGTAATTTACCCTATCTTTTATTATATATCTATATATATATTTGTAATCCAACAATTAATATTAAAAATTCAACTCATTAACTTAATATTAAAATAAATTAAATAAAATTTGACAGTTAGTATTTTATGATGGAAAGTCTTCAAATTGTACTTTGAATTAAAATTGTTCTACTATGAAAGTTAGTATTTTTTTAAAAATAGAACATGCCATGCGGATGATCCACATCTCAAAGTCAAGTGCTGATGAGAACCAATCGACTAATTGATGGGTTTAGATTTGTTTAGACTATAATTAATGGATACTGTGGTAGCAATTCTGACCGGGAAGGCCAGGGCCATTGGGCTGCCAAGATGCATTGTGGGCCTAGGTTGGGCCATCTTAATGGCCAAAAATAAGGACCAAGATGGGTGGCTAAGCAAGACCAATCAGAAGCCCAGTGGGCTTAGGCCCAGTCTTTGACTGGTTGGATGGGCAAGTTGTGCAAGCCCGGTGGGCAGATGGGTGTGGGCCGAACTGGTCTACATATCAACCGGTCTACCTATGATATGACCAGCTTGGTTATTGGGCTACTCTCATTATCAATAGGAACCGAGCCGAATAAAACAATGTGCTCGGCCGATATAGCCAGTCAGTCCCGTTTGGTGGTGCAATTTATCAGTGGTAGATGCGTGCATGACGCTAAGTATTTGGGATAACCATTAGCCACATGGATTGGAGTTCGTTCATGTTAGACTAGGGAAGTGATAAATGAATCTATAATCTCTGCACCTCCAATTTCTTTTCCCCATCGTGATTCTTTCAGGAGCAAATTATTGTCAGAGAGGTCTAAAGAATGGATCATGTATTGTTCACGTGCACAGAAATCTGTGTAAGTACAAATACCTTTGAGCCTTGTTTGATTAGCAAGATTAATAGTTGGGGGATTAACAATCCATATTGTTAGTGTAAGATTGGTTATCTAGTTGGATTAGAGAGGTAAATAATTTCTTCCTGTTCACGTTTATTTTGCAATATAAATAGAAAAATATGATCTCAATTATATGTTTGTTTTGTATTATTAGTTGTAGGAATAAAAAGTTCGCCAATTTTGTTGGATAGATCATCTATCAAAATCTAATCCTAATAACAAAAATTGCAACCAAACAATCGAATGTGAGTTCCATGGTTTAAAAATTCCAATCCTATGTTATAATCCGTCCAATCAAATAAGCTCTTGTATCCTAAAATAGTTGTGTATATTAATTATTAACTTTATTGTATTTATATTTATTAAAAAAAAAATCAACTTTTTTCGGGGCAATATAGAGCCATTCAATAGTCAAACATTCATCGTCCTAAAATTTGGCATGATACTCCTATTGTGCCAAAATGTAGCAATAGCATGATTAGATAGCAACTGTTGGAGTTGCTCTGAGCAGTCAAGTTCCAAACTACTCAAGAAAAAACAAGAATTGTTAATCTATCTTCTTCTTCTTCTTCTTTTTTTTCCCAGCTGAACAAGAAACAAGTGATATCACATATAAACTTAAAATTCAAATTCAAAACAAAACACAACAAAAAAAAAAATGCGAATATATGTAGAATAGTATAGAGATTGGTTACCCAGGGGCGTTTATATCGGTAGAATCAGAATCAATTGAAGGAGCAAATGAAGAAGCCTCAGGTTCGGAGGCCATGGGTCGCCATTTGTGGGTGGATTTGAGCTTTACTTGAAGGAGGAATCTTGAGTTTTGGAACACTGAATTGTGGGGAATCAAAGTCGATATAGGGTAAGAAACCGCCATACCTGAACAAACCATCTCTAACCGCCCCTTATCTCTCTCTCTCTCTCTCTCTCTCTCTCTCTCTCTACAAACGCATAGCTCTCTCTGTGTCTTCTAATGGAGTAGAATGGCGAAGGAGTGTATAATTTGTCGGTGAGGCCTCTCCGATGCGGAAGAGAGGTCGATACGCGTTTGGATTCTATTGGCCTTTCCGTTTTTTAAACTCTCATATATTTTTGGAAAAAAATTAGCCCTTTTCAATTTTGTGTAGGAGAGATTTAAAATATATATTTTTTTATTAGTTAATGACTTTAAATCAAATTTTTATATAATAATATTAGAGAAATTTTAAAAATCTTTTGTGAAATTAAAGAAATTTTACTGTGAAAATTTAACTTTTTTTGTGTCGATGTTGAAATTTTTTTGAGTCTAGTGAAATTTCTTTAAGTCAAGTTTTCTCTTTTTTGTGAAAATATTGAGAAATCTTAACTACAATAAAAATATTATATGTCTTTTATCTTATAAAATCTTAATATAAAAAATTTTTGAAAAAAATTCTCTTATCTTTTATGGAAAAAATTATTAAATACTACTTAACATTAAAAATAAAAATTTTAAGTAATAATAATAATAAAGATAAATTACAAACGATTTTGTTAAGCACTTATTAAGGATGCATTAAATACTATTACCACTATCATAGAAAGTAAAAATTATAAATATATTTTGTTAAGGACATATAAAAAATTTATTAAAAAAACCACAAAACATATATGTCTTTTATTTTCCTTTTACACCATATAATTAATTATGATTGAAAATAGAGGATATTTAAAGTGCAAAAAAATTCCATGAAATGTCATTTAAAAATAAAGACATTTACTTTTATGATAAAAAACCTATATGTTTATTTATTTATTTATTTTTACCTTATCTTTGTTATTTTATGATATTTTTAATTCAAATTTTATTCCTATCTATTTAATTTTTTTACTCTAAATTTTATATGTTGAAATTCTATCTATTCAAATTTTTTTAATTTTTTTTATCTGTTAAGGTATCAAACAAAACTAAATCCTATATGTTCAAATATGTCTTCTCTCTATCTGGGTCTCTCACCTACACGTCTATTCAAAATCATCATCAATAACTAATCTTATCTGTCAAAATTTTATTTGTTGAATTTTTTATTATATTTTTTCAAAATCTATCTGTGTGAAAATGCCATATGTTTGAAATTCTTATATATTGAAATACCAAGCCAAAACGAATCCTATTTATTGAAATATAGAGCCAAACCAATCCTCTCTATTGTAATACAAAGCCAAACCAAACCCTAACAAATACTCAACAACAAATCTGTACAGATTTGAGTATTATCACCAACAACATTCATCATCAACAACAAGAAGAACAAGAGATCAACAACTACCAAAAAAAAAATCTATAAATAAAGAGACAGATACATACACATATACGATAACAACAAATCAACTACAAAAAAAAATAATAATAGTAATTTGTAAAGAGAGAGATAAACACATAGACATGTATATATACATACATATATATATATATACATACATTCGAAGAACCTAGCCAATATATATTTGAAGCTAAATACTTGTATATTAGAGCTTGATGCTCCAGCTCTTACCACTGTGCTGCCATGAACGGTGGCTAAAACCTTGATTTGGATTGCGAAGCCCACGCTGGCGTCCATTCTTCATATATGTGGTTACGCGATGTGATTTGGTTTTATATCTAGTAAAGAGAGAGAGATGGAGAAAGAGAGGAGGCGATAAAGAGAGAGAGAGAGAGACGAGAAAGTGGCTTTGGTGAAGACAATTCTAGTAGCGGTGATGGCAAAGCTGATCGACGTAAGAAGAGAAACCAGGGGTTAGCACCAGAGGACGACTCCTCAACTTGGATCTTGGCACCGAAGACCAGATATGAAGAATAGAGAAGGGTTGTAGTGTTCAGGGTCTTAGACCCAACTTGTTTATGTTAAGTGGTAACCGTTACTTTATACTTCCAAATTTTATTTTTTTTTTTGGGACTTTTGAAAAGTTGTGAGTTGCATTTAACCTTTTAGTTATTATAATTGAGACCTTCTCCTCATTGTTTGGAGTCTTGATTGATGAGTTAACATGTTGGTTGGGCAAGATTAGACCAAGAATGCCAAATTCAAATTTTTATTTTGAGTAGTGTTCACTCTTCTGCCTTTTTCTTTCTCCATATTTTGAATCTTAATGTAAGGGTAGAACCATTGGAAATTTTATTTCCGGGGCTTCAATTTTGACATAAAATTGACCATATTTTGTTTATGAACGAGGAAGATACGCTTGTTTGAAGTCACTTATCAAAAGCTGTCTAGGTCAAATCCGCACGAGCGGAATCTAAATTCCATACGAGTGGATTTCGCAAGAAAGCCATTTTTTCCTCAATTGATCTGCACAAGTAGATTTTGCTTGTCCAGACATCAATTTTTGTGCTCTTTTCACTCAAATCAGATCTCTCTCTCTCTCTCTCTCTCTCTCTCTCTCTCTCTCTCTCTCTCTCTTCTTCTCTCTCTTTTTGACCATTTCTTGTCACACTATCTCTCTCTAACTTCTCTATTTTCTTCCTTCTCTGTAAACTCTCTGTAACATCACCCGGGAGTACCCGTGCGCGTTAAACATATCGGACCCTCGACTTCTTTGATATAGTCTCACGAGTGTAATGTGAAACATAAATGAAAGTCCAAATTTGGCAACTTTTATAGAAAATCCGTTTTAATACAAAATCTTTGCCAAAAATAGACTACATCACCAGATCTTAGAGTTGCCACCTAATATTTTAAGAAAATTAGGAAACCCGTGACTCGTGCCAAGGCCACTGTTCGTCGTGACCAAGGATGTTTGGTTCAGAACATTAGGTATAAAGGAGAAATGTCATTAATTGAGCACCTCCCGCTCACCCGATCAAAAGATCGGCCTCTACTAAACCATGATACGATTTTTATTTACTTTATATGTTGATATTCTGATTATTTAATAGATCCTAAAATTTACTATGTGAAGCAAACAAGTATAGACTATGACATTCATTTTGGAACAACTTGATTTCGTGTATTTTGAAAGAGTTTTGAAGATGTACAACACGAAGAAATTGAGTTTACAAACATGAAAATCAACATCATTCCAAATTAAGCAACACAACCTCCATCCACCGGCATTTATATAGTTATATCAAGTAAGCAAATAACTTCATGGTAAAATGCTAAACATAGTAAGAAAAACACGCGCAAGCAGGATGCTAAAGTATAAAAACTTACATGTTTACCGACGTCCTGCGACCATCTACAAAACAAAGTTAGAAAAATATTCATGATCTTATATACAACATCCTAATGCAATTCACCCATGAGATGCAATTAAAGATTTGGCTTCTACTATATGATATGTGAGTCATCTCAAGAACATGAAGTAACACACATAATCACATAAGATTTAATAAAATTCACAAATGCAAATTTAGCCGAATCAAGATATATGAAACATGGATGCAAATAATGGATATGATTAAGAACAAGATATGATCATATTCACAAAGGAAAGCAAGTAAAAAAATGAGATAAAGAGAAGTGGTGTGGGAAATTATTACAACACTTTGAATAAATAATTACAAACCGAATGAGAGAGGGAGGAAGAAAATATTATAACAAAATAAAAACAACCTCACAAACACTCAAATGAAAAGAAAATAAAAGTTTCACGTACCTTGGAGACCATCGGGAATTGGAATGCGCAACACCGGAACACTACTCCGTTCCGTCCAAAAGAAGTTAATCGGTCGGCCAGCCAACTGGGCCTAACAAAACATGTCTTGTTGCAACACTGAGAAAAGAATAAACAATGAATATGTAGGTGGCTCAACTAACCACTTCCGGTTAGATTACAACAAAGCTAATATGAAATTAAAGTAAGAAAACAAATATAAGAGAGAAAATGCAAGAAAATGAAAAAGATTGAAAATTCACCTTCTAAAGAAAGAATGAACTTCTTGATTTCCAAACTTGCTTTTGATCACTCTTAAGGTTGTGAATTATGTTATCAATCCTCCATAGGGCTGTGCAAAATATAGCCCAATTCGCTAAAACTGCATTGATCCGCATCAATCCGCACCGCTCTAACCGCTAACCGCGGTTTAAACTTTAAAATTTATAATCCGCCAATCGAACCGCTCCGCTCCGCTATAGTTAATACATGTATATTTTTTAACTTCCAATAAAATATCAATGTAAAAATGAGTGTGAGAGATTTAAGATATAAAATTTATTACAAATTAGTGGTTATATTTATGAAACATATTATGTAAAATTATTTTGTATTATATATCTAAAAAATATTATATAAATTACTGTTATATATTATGCAAATGTATGATAATTAGTTAGAATATTTTTCAATCCGCCAATCTGTCAAAAATCGCCCAAACCATAATTTGTCAATCCGCTAATCGGCCATTCGGTTTGTAATTTTACTCTCAAACCGTTCGAATCGCACTGCACACACTTCTAATCCTTTATTCAAAAATTTGGAATTTTAGCTAGAATGAGAATTTTGGGTTATTTAACAGGGAAGATGGTGAAGACCCAGATTGCACAATTCACTCTAATTTTCTCACTTTCAACACAAATTGAACACTCCTTGCTCAAAGCTACACAAGTTGACTATAAAGGAATTTTTGGGATCAATAACAGTGTATAAGGATGATATAACAGTGTAATGAAATTTTTGAGATCAAATAACAGTGTATAAAGATGGTATCACAGTGAATGAAATTCACAGTTCAACTTCTCCACTTTGACACCTTTCTTGATCAAAGCTTAGACTCTCCCTATCAATCTAGTCATTCTTCATCCAAAAAATCTCTTCCTTTTTATCAAAAAACTCTTCTCCATCAACATTTCAAACCTCCTTATATAGGCATTGTAAGTGGATTATATTAGTGGAGACAATCAAAGGTGGAAGAGAAAGTGGAGCATTCGTGTCATTAAAGCACTCCTTTTGCTTTAGCTCTCTCTTTTTTGAAGGGTCAAGTTCTTTTGGCAATGGAGCCTGAGTGTGTATGCATTTGGTATGTGAATATATCAAAAAATAGGATAATGGAATGCCCACATGAACTGAACAACAAAATCTAGACTACACTGCCTTGGGCCGATTGACCGGTCGGTCGACCAGCCATACAAGAAAAAAATTGTTTTGCTCCGTTCAACCCAGTTTTGCCCCGGTTCAGCCTAGTTTCACTCCGGGTGTCCCACAGGCTTAAATACTTTACCAAAATAGGCTCAGGGTTAGGAAGTAGAGCTCAAATTTCATCTTTTTTATCGAGGATTTTGTGAGAAACTCATTCTGATTGTTATCATCGAGTAATTAAAAGAAAGCGCCCAAGTCTTAGGGTCTGTTAAAATAGGATGTCTACACTTTCACCAAATTCCATGTTCTCTTCAATCTACAAAGATCAAGCAAGATTTTGATACTAGTTCCTTATACAAAATGACGAGCATCTCGAGGGCTACGTTTTGACCGATGGAGATCAAATTCTGGCAAAATTGATTTTTTAGATTTTCTCCTCTTCTCTTTTTGAGGTAGAGATTTTTTTACTCCTTTTCAATACCTCGTTATAGATAGACATATGATAGTTTTTATTGCATTAAAAACTTGATTTGTTTGGTGTTTTTTTGAAAGCAAGTGATGAGGGTCAGGATTTTATGATCTAGAGTAAAATCTTGTGTTTTATTGTGAATATATGATATTGTATGTTTGAGGAATATGTTTAAAAGGATTAGAGCAAAAAAAATCCTAATTAATTGTTTATGGGTTATGAGAAAGATGGTAAAATTGATGATTTGATTTTATCTGAACCCTATGGGGTATTTATGTATTAAAAATGTGAAAATGGGTATGTAAGAAAAAAAAAAAACCATCATGAATTTAATTTGTGATAATTGTTATCTATGGTTTTATAATTGTTAAGTTGTAATAATTGTTGAAAAATCAGAATTTTGGAGAAATAAAAACGGTGTTGGTAAATGTTATGTCTATTGAAAGATTTGTGGATTGGTTAATCTAGTTTATGAGGGTTGTGATGAAAAGCCCCAAATCCTTTGGTTATTTATTTGTTTGAGGGATGGGATTAATTTGTGTTATATAGGTGTTGGATTATGAGAATAAATTTACTAGTTGAGTTTTGATATTTAATGAAAAATATGTTACGATTTGTTGTGGGTATTAGGAGTTTGGAGAGAAAAGAAATAAATTTTGGAAATCAATAAAACATTTATATACTTTTGTAAAATGAGAAGTAAAAGGAGCTGACGATTTTTTTTATTTTATTTTTTATTTAAACAAGTAAATAATTGTATTCATGACGAATTATTACTTGTTGAATCAAATTTGAATATTTTGAATTGAATCATAAAGATGGGTTGGTAGTGATGGAAGGGACTTTAATTATGAGTTTTGAAAATTGCGTGAATTGGAAGTTGAATTAATTGGAGTTAAGAGATAAAAGTTATGTAAGGTATAAATGTTGATAAAATCTAAATTAAGAGGATGAAATTGAATTCATAGACTTGGTACTTGTTGTTTATGAGGCTGTGTCATTGGCCATCGGTAAATGATGGTATTGATGTTGTTGAATAATTTTTAAAATTTGGAATAATGTGTCAATTATTAAGTTGAATGAAAACGCACATTGATATGGGTTCCTTTCCCCACTGGATTTGCACTCGGCAAAGTTTGGCACTTTGACGTGGGCTTCTCTCCTCTTCGATTCGCACTTGGTAAAGTATGAATGGGTTCCTCTCCCATCCAGCTCGCGCTTGGTAAAATAGGTTGTGGTGATTATGGCTTGACGAAGTCGGGGTCCGTTATGTGTTAATTACATGTAATTTGTCTTCATACAAATGTTGTGATAAAAAGGGCTGCATTATTGGCTTTCTGTCCTTATGACTGGTAAAATATGGTAATGCGTGTTGACGCGTCTATTGTTGCATATATATACGTGTATTTGTGAACGTTCATTTTACACTAATGCTTAAGGCCATAATATATAGTAATTGTCCTTATAGCCGTAATGAGTTGGAATGTAGGATGAGTATATTGTTTAGATCAATCTTAGGAGATCGTGGTAATGTAATGAATGGTTTCAATTTCTTTAAAATGTAAATGGAAAGTTTTGAAAGATAAGAACTGATATTTGTTTTTTGTTATGTTAAAGAGGATCTTTTGGAATATTGTATTTATGTAAATATATTTTGAAGTATGAAATGTCATAATACCTATATGTATATACGTGGAGCATTCATGATCATAGCTATCTATATGTTGCTATTGTTTAGGATTATTAGGATTCCTACTGGACCTTTGTGTTCATCTCATGTTGCTAATCATTTTTTAGGTATGGAGTAAAGAGTTGCTCGAGACTTGAAGTATGTTAATTGTTGGCCAATGGGCCTTTTAAATGCAGACAGAATGTCAATGTGTTGTCAAAAAAGTTAATCACTTTTATATATTTCGTTATTTTGTAATTGATGATGTAATGCCTACGGGCGTGTATTGTATTTCTATACATGTACATGAGAGAGGACATTTTAATTTATTCTATCTTAAATGCCTTTGATGTTTATCATTATTGAAATTGACTAATTTAAAGGAAAAAGATAACATTATCCGAGTAATAAAAGTCAGGGCGTTACTAACGGCGATGGATAAAAAAGAGGAGGAGAGGTGGTGGCGACGGCGGGGGAGGAGGAGAAGGATCGGAGGAGGGAGGATCTGAGGCGATTAAAAGAGGATGCGACTTTGGTGACTCCGGCAAAGAGACAAAGAGAGTAACCGTGTGTTGATGGATTACATTATGAGAATTGTCACCATGATGATATATATATATATATATATATATTGGGGTAATTTGGTCATTTTACAATTGCTTGTCCTTATGAATATTATTGTTTTGCGCGTGAACTATTGGACAAAAAAATTCAATTTTAGATTTTTGACCCGAGCGCCCTTAAAAAAACTCCTTTACGAAAATAATATAATTTTTAAAAAGAATGAATTAGAGAAAATGGTAGTTTAATATCTAGCAAAAACATATTTATAGTCTTATTATTTTCTATGATTGTGGAGGTAGTTGACTGTATTTAATGCATCCTTAACAAGTTGTAAACACCCCATTTTTGACAACCCTTTAAGACCTGGATGTTCTTGCAGGTACATCCGATGGCGAGTCCGATTACTCACCGAACGCTCGAAGTCCGCGGCAGAACGCCACAGGTTTGAGTTTTCCAAACCCTATATCCATTTTTGTCTCATCTTTGGACCATGCTTAGGTCTTTTCAGAATGAAGTTATTGATGACCTGCCGGCCATCCTTGAAGGCTGCCGGCCATGGCTTTTGGCTTGCCGGCCATTGATGTGCCTTGCCGACCATCAATGAAGCCTTGCCGGCCATCACTGATGGCCAGCCGACCATTAGTGTTTCCTACAGATATTTTGTGATATTTTGTGCCAGCTGTTTGCACAAGTTCATGCATCTTCCAACACGTGTATGGCTAGATGTTTGTGAAGGGATTTTGTATTTTCTATATATAGGACCCCTCTCTTGCATGTAAGGGGATTAGAAAAATTTGAAGACAAAAATTCTCTTTCTCTCTTATAATTTTGTGCCTTGAAGCTTGTTTTCTCTACACTTTTACATACACTACCTTGATCAAAGTTACTTCTCTTTGAGCTGAGGTTCCTTGAGACTTGATTTGAGCTCTAGCAAGTGGTTTTAGCTTGGATTTGTACTTAGAATTGCTCTTTGCTTCAAGAGGTAGTTTACTTGTTTCGTTCACTTGTTTAGCATACTTGTTTTATCATGTTTTTAAATTGTTTTAAGGCTGGTTTTGAACTAAAAAACCTCTATTTTTATGACCTGAAAAAAGGTGGTTTGAAGCTTTTTTAGTTAGGGGGTGGTTCACCTTTCTTGTTTCCTTGCTTGTAAAGTTTTGTGCCTTTATTCATTACTTTAAAACCAACTTTTTTGGGCATTTTAACCACTAAATTTCAGAGGTTTTTCAGTGGTAAAAAACTTATTTTGAAGTCCAAAATTGGAGGGGTTAGCCTCCCCTCCTTGTGTCTTGCTTGCATGCCTAGTTAGCTTCACATGCTAGCGTATTTTTTTAGCCTAACTTAGCTCAAGTTTAGTATGTCTTAGTCTCTAAAATAACCCTTTTTAGCTCTATTTTGGGCTGGTTAGTTTGTTTGAGTCTTGTTTTGCATAGTTGTGGTGCAACCCCATGCGTTAGCTTAATGTTTTGGTTTTTTGTGTCTTGAGTCCAGCATGTTTTAGACCATATTTAGGGCTGTTTTGCCTCTATTTTTGGTTGTTTGTTTCATTTGTGTCTTGCTTGGCATGGTGGTAGTGTTAATTCCTTCACTAGCTTAGTGTTTGGAGGCTTTAACTCTCATTGGTGTGAGCTGGTTGCATGTTTTAGTGCCTTTATCATTCATTTTCAGCACTTAATCATCTCTGCAACCTCCCTCAATTCTTCACTTTTGATTTGCTTTGAAAGTGGTTTCAAGCCACTTGTTTGTCTAAGTGTGAAATTGAGGTATTACACCTAATGGTTTCATCCCTTAGGGGGTTCATTACCAACAGTGTAATGCCTCTTTCATGCCCAAAGCAAGCTGTGTTTTGAACCCTCTTTTCATTAGAGGACAATCACCAATGGACAATGGATTAATGAATGGTTTGGTAATTAAAATGAGTAAACAAAATTGACAAGTAAAAGTGTAAGATAAGCATGTCTTCGTGTTGCATTACATGTGTTCAAATCGGACGTTAATTTGAACACAAGGAAAATAGGACATTTCATACTCAAAAGTGATGAAATGTGCTACTTTCCTTGGTCTTCATTGCCCTTGATCATGCATGATAGGGTGGTGGTCACTTAAGTCTTATTTGTGCATTTATCGAAATTGTACAATTTGGATCTTTGGTCATCATGTAATGAAATTGCTTGATTGGTGGTTTTGGATCCAAGCGTGTCACTCCTTTGAGGTTTTGAGATGATAAGAAGGGACACAATACAAACAAACTCTTGGAAAAACCTTTTTGTTGCTCTGTTTATGCTCTATTGTAGTATGGTGATCCAAAGCATCAGTGTCCGGCAATGCCTCATTCATGGCCGGCAGTGCCTCATTAATTGGCCGGCAACACACATTTTTGGCCAACAGATGGCCGGCAACAACCATTCATAGCCGACAAGCCACTGATGTAAACCTCAGGGAATATTTGGTAAGTTGGAGCAGAAAGGTTCTGAAGTATGCTCAACCCTGCAAATAGAGCCCTTTCGAGAGCAAAACGGAGGACTTTTCGGGGAGAAAACAGAGCACATGCATCTTCCACTTCCCGAGGCAGAGCAGTGGTAATATAGTTTAATGTCTTACATGCTTACTTTGTGTGCATTTGTTTTGTAATTTAATTAATTAGTTTACTAGTTCATTGAAGTGTTGTAATAATTAGTAATTAGTTTTGCTAGTTATTCATTTGATTTGTAATAATTAGTCTAATTAGTTTAATTAGATTAGTTTATTTAGCTTAGCATAGCTAGCTTTGCTCTTATTCATTCGGACCCTCCTTCGCGAGGGTATAATGTTGTAATAAGTGTGCGTGCTTGTGTGTATGTCTTCCAACCCCACGTCTTTCTCCCTTTAATTTAATCGCTTTCGATGGTTAAATTAGGGGACATATTTCAATTAGCATACCTTATGCTTGCATCCATTCATCTTGTATTACATGCACTGAGGCTCGGCGTATCATTCAAACTGCATTGCCATTTCAATATACTTCTTTGAATATGTGTTTAAATCGCATGTCATTCAAAATGATTCGTATGCCATATTAGTAGCCGAGCCTATTAATTGCATATTGCATGTGTTGCATTAGGCATCTTGTATAGTTAGGATCATGCATCTTTCTAACTAGTTTTTGTTTTGGTTTGGAGTACTTTGTGAGTTTTTACATTTTAGCATACTCGCATGAATGTGATTGCCATATTGCCATGTTTCACATGCTTGCCATGAGACTATGTGCTTAAATACTAAACTGCATGAATGCCTGTGGATGAAGGCTTGTTGTTTGAATTGGAACGATTCAACAAATGTGCGCTTTAAGCCCACTATGTTTGGTGGCAAATCCGCAACTTTAAGCCCACTTGAGGTGGCAAATTCAAACCATTTTCACAAAATAAACATGAGTTGAATTGTTCTAAATTAAGCAAACTAGTCTATATTTGCTTGTGCGCATCACATAGTAATGTTAGCTAATAATCAGAACAAGAACACATAATATTTATAAAATATCATATCATGATTAGTAGAGGCTGATCTTTGATCGGGCGAGCGGGGGTTCTTATTTCAGGACCTTCCCCTCTCGTATCCAAGTTCCAGAGCCGAGACAACTTTGGTAATGATGGACACGTGGCCTTTAGCACGAGTCAAAGTTTCCTAAATTTTTCCAAAATAAAATATTTAGGTGGCGACTCTGTATCTGACAAAGCAGTCCAATTTTGGCATTATTTGATTTAAAATCGATTTTCCAAAAAGGGTTTGCCGGATTTGGACTATTTGGTGATTATCAGTTTCACATTGCACTTGTGAGACTAGATTCAGAACCGTGGGAGTCCGAACTGTGAGGCCTTCTTTTCAACCCTTTCCGAAAGGCGGGGCACGAAAAAAGGCGAGTCCACACAAGTGCTCTAAGGGCACTTGTTAACAAAACCCACATCATTTGAGATTTGCTTAAAATATGAATTGGCCTTTGTAGTTTTGGAAATTACATCTTACCCTTGAAGTTTCTAATTTTATAGCAAATGACCCATTTTATTAATAAATCATCAAGTCAATTAATAGTTTTTAATGATGTCATAATTTTTTTAATTAATAATTCAGATAATTTTATTACTGTATAAGAGAACAGTTACAAATTTTATTTTTTCAGTTAATTTTGTAAAAAAAAAATACAAAAAAAAATTTAACAAGTATTTGTAATTTTCCAAATCACAAGAAACAATTCGTAATTTTAAACAAATTTCAAGAGTGTATTTCTAATTCACCCTAGTAATAAAAATCAATATTCAATCACACTAACAAATAAGATCTTAAATTTTTAATTGTTTCAAGTTTAAATCTTTAATTTTTAAAATGACATCATTTTTAACATTATTTATATCCCTTAGTTATAACTAATAGAGAATGAGCAATTTAGATTATAATTTAATCACTTTTTTTTTTTCTCTTTTCATTGTGGTTGATAGCGGTAGCTGATTTTTTGCCCTCCTCGAATGGGTTAAGTCTCCTCGGATGCGATTGCCCTATAGTTCAGACTCTCGTGGTTCTGAATCTAGTTTCATAAGTGCAATGTGAAATAGAAAAATGAATGTGAGTCCAAATCCAGCAAATCCTAGAAAAATCTATTAATCATCAGAGATGCCAAAAATAGACTGCATTGCTAGATTTCAAAGTCACCACCTAAATATTTTTGGGAAATTTAGGAAACCCGTGACTCTTTCCAAAGGCCACTTGTCTATCATAACCAAAGCGTCTCAGTTCGGGAACTTATGTATGAGAGGGAAAGGTCATGAATTGAGCATCCCACTCACGCGATCAAAGATCGGCCTCTACAAAATCATGATGTGAATTTTATGGACATTATATGCTCATGTTCTGATTATTCAATATACTAACATTACTATGTGAAACAAACAAGTATAGACCACGTCACTTACTTCAACTCAAAACAGTGTGTAAAACAAGAAAAAGAGAGGAAGAGAGTGAAAGAGAAGTAAAGAAGAATATGTAAATTTATACCTCTTGGAAAGAAAGGTAAGTTCTTAGTTAACAAACTTGATTCCAAACAACCTCAAGTCTCTGAAATAAGGTTTCAAACTTCAGCAAAAAGCTTCAAGTTTGAGCTTCAATGGTGTATCTATAGTGTATCTATATTCAAGAGAGTGTAAAGGTGCTTTGGATTGCCTTATAAGCTTTTAGGAAAATTTTGTTCAACCCCCAAAACCTGAGGGGAGGGGCTATATTTATAGATTTTGAAACGTTTTGGTTGTAAATATCTTCAAAAAGTATAGGTGGCCAAAATTTCGTGCATGAGAACAGCCTGTTGCAGCAGAAATATCTGTTGCGCTAAACATGGCCCGCCGGCCAATAGGATGTATGGCCGGTCAAAATAATTTGGTCTGCCAGTCAACTTTTGGTCTTGCTGTTTTTTGAGTGGTTAGGCTAGAAAAACAGGTTTTGGTCCAAATTAGGTGCAAGGTTTGGGTTTGAAGCTCAAAACTAAATTCTTTTGCTAAAGATTCGAAAGATTACATAGTATAATATTTCATCATCGGGTGTTCAGAGTGAAGTGCCCAAGTCTTAGGGGTGGTCAAAATGGGGTATCTACAATAGCCACTTCCTACCACCTCTCATCTTCCCTAATCCATTGCCATTGCTTCATTTAGTTTCCTTGTTTACCATTATTTCTCTTTGAGAGGATAATTTGCATAGCCAAATTGAGCCAAGCTAGGTGGAAGTGGCTTCAAGGCTTGGGCAGCATGATGAGTCAAGCTATGACTTGGAGAGAGTATGATTTGGGCCATACAAAAGCCAAGCCGGTCAAAGAGGTTTGACCGGATTAGCAAATACTAACATTCTTGGACCAAGCTACTTCTAGCACTCAAAGGTTTGGTCGAAACTAGGTTGGAAGGTAGTCAAAGGTTTGACAGAAACTATGTTAGAAGGTGATCAAAGGTTTGACCGAATTTATGTCGGAAGGCGGTCAAAGGTTTGGCCAAAGCTAGGTTGAAAGGCAATCAAAGGTTTGACCGAAGCTACGTTGGAAAGTGGTCAAAGATGTTTGACTGAACTAGTAAATGTTTATATTTTTGGACCTAGCTACTTCATAGTGACAGTTAAAGATGTTTGACCGAACTAATAAATTGGACCTAGCTACTTCCTAGTGGCAGTCAACGCCATAGTTAAGCTACCAAGCAAGGTAGTCAAACAGAGTTGAGAGTGAAGCTTCGACCCAGCTAGGGAAAGAGCCACATAGCGTCAGCAAGATGGCGCGTCGAGCAAGCTGTACACGGCGCTGTGTGTCGCATGGCTAAGTCAATGATGGACAGACTCAAGTAGTTCGGTTACTCGGTTGGAAGCCGTGCAAAGAGTTGTGCCATCCCACTTGGCTTGCAGTGAGAAGGGTGTCAAATCATAAGCACTATCCTTTAGGAATGTGATTCCTAGGACTCTCTACAAAGGAGAGTTAGAGTCCTACAAGGATTGTGCCATGCATAATTTACAAAAGCTCAAACCAAACCATAATCTCAGGTATCGGAATTCTTACTCCCGAATTCATAGAGCTTTTACTTCCCTAGTCTACTTGTTAACTTAGGCATCGAAGGGGTTTCTAGTACACACCCGTCGACTAGTTCACACTTATGATTTCAAGTGTTACGACGACGTTTGAAAGAACACAAGCTTGATCAACAAGATTATACGAGTGAAGATTATTTCGTGCTCATACACTCCCCTTCTCTAACTCACTACTTCCCATCTTATTCCTTCTTTAGCACATAGTTACCATTGCCATCTAGCACCAATAACAAAAAAATAAAATAAAAAATATTAAATTGTCTAAATTGTTAGGGTTTAATTTATTATTAGGATCAAATCCTATAGAAATATATTTTTGGTCGTAATTTCTCTGAAACAAATTTATACAAGATTTAGGTAATGTTTAATAATATTTTAAATTAATTGGGAATTGAATATTGAATTTTTTATGGGACTCGAGCCATAAGTCAAATTTTAAAACTTTTGGAACAAAAGCCCAAATTATATTCTTTTTGGGACAAAAAAGATAAAACACTTTGAAAGACTATATTAGTCATATTTATCTGTATATCTGTCCACTTATCTTTCCACGTCACCTATTTGTCTACTTTACCTATCTGTGCCATTTTCACTGATTGAATAACAGTAGTCCGCATGACGGTCTGGCAGTAGTGGGGTAAAAATAGAAGGAAAAAAAAAATAGCATTCAAAATAATAATTTATCGTTCTTACAAAACAATTTCATTAATTATGCTCTTATAAATATATATATATATATATATATATATATATATATATCAATCTTAGATTTAATGCCATATTCTCATAAAAATTGACTTATCACCAATAAACCTAATTTTTTAAGATTAAAATTAATTTGATAAAAATAAAATATTGGATTAAAACAAATTATTGATATGTGTCAGATGAAATTTGAATATTATTTTCAAATTTTCTTTTTTAGTTTTTATATTGAAGCGGTGGTAGAGGTGGTGACGGTAGTGGCAATAATTGTGGCACCAATGACAATAATGGTGGAGATTAAGGGGATAGTGATTTGTGGTGATTGTAGATGGGTGGTGTTGCAGAGATGGTGATGTGGTGAAACAGCAAAACTGTTGTTAATGGTGGTGATGGACAAAAAAATTAAAACTTTTTATTTCAAACTTTAGAAGGGAAAAAATCATTAACCATGTTGTAACAAATTTTTTTTTTGTAATGATTTAATTTTATAAATTTTAATAATTAAAGTTACAATTTTTTTCATGAATATGTAATTATTTTAGGAAGTCATCATTGACTTGTAATTTTTTTTTTTAAATTAGTAATAGGTTGAATAAGTGACTCTATTTACAGCCAACAAATTGGTTGGACACCTAAATCTAAAATTTTAAACTTACTCTATTATATTTATTATATCTTTAAAATAAAAATAAATAAAAATAAAAATAAAAAAAATCTAAAAACATACATAGGATACCTCACAAATCAAATTGATAATGCTACAATTCCGACAATGGATGGGTCGGGCTGATCCACGCTTCTAACAGGTCTGCTAGCCTTGAAGTCCACGGAGCGTGCCTGCAAAAAGGTCCAAGGGGGGAGGTAATCCCCCGGTGGACACTCCAACAATTGAGTTAGGATAGAGTAGATTGATTGTGTAAAGAGAGAAAATGGGATGAAGAACTTAACTTTTAACGCATCTTGGAAGCTTCCTTATATCCTTTGCTCATCATTTTCTTGTCCATTCCAGACTGTCTTGTTAGTCAAAAGTCTATATCCTAGCTCACATCGTTCATGGTGAGTCTGTATCCTCCGACATGAAGGGGTTGTCGCATTTAATGCTATGAGAGCCTCATTAATGGCTGATGTGTAGGTACAATAACTTTACAGGATCTTTGTCTGCCTATATGGCTGATTCTCTGCCTGATGGGTGTTTGAATGCTATTGGTCTTGGCCCATCACTGGTTTCTCAAGGTTACTAGGCTTTAATATCTAGTTCGTAGACTGAATCCTGAGTCGTGAACCGGACTCTCTTGCGGGCCCATCGGTATTAGTAGTCCCTCATTCCCAATTGCAGCTTTAGTCTAACGAAAAGAATAGGAAATGTAGAGGGAGTCCCTCAAGCCCGGGTAAGAGGTAGAGGTGGGGTGAGAGGGGGGTAGTGGAAGGGAGACGAAAAACTGAGTGACCGTGGTGGAGGGGACCGGGAGGAATGACCAAGCAGCAAGGGTAGCCGACCGTATGGAGGGCCAACCGCGAGGGTGGCCGAGCGAGATGGCCGACCGGAAGGAGGGCCGACTGCGAATGTAGCGAGCGGCATGACCGGCCGAAAGGAGGGCCAACTGCAAAGGTGGCTGAGCTGGATGGCTGATCGGAAGGAGGGCCGACCGTGAAGGTAGCCGAATGGGATGACCGACTGGAAGGAGGGCCGGCCGACCGGAAGGATGGTCGAAAAGTTAGTGACGGCGTATGGGGCTCGAAGAGTAAGTAAGCACATGATGATGTGAAGTGGAACAGACGGAGGAGAAGAAAGAGAAGTAGTGGGGAGGGAGAGGGATTATAGTCATACACGTGGCGTGATAGCATGCCGCGAATAGGAAATACGAATCAATGTGAGGAAGAGAAGGGGCTGGTGGTGGGGATGTAGAAAAGGCGAGGATTTGTACTTGTTTATCGAATTTCAAACTGGTGAATTTTAACCATGATCCTTGGAACACAAGCAAACTCTGGGCATTTGGATTAGTGCGATTTACTTACCTTATTACGAAGAATCAACACATTCCAGACTTTAGCTCTTACATCTCGGTGGACACTCTCCTCCTTCACATCGCCAATTTCTTCACCCTCGCAACAAGGCGATATACAAAAATGTGAAAGAGATGGCACAAGACAGTGCCGACGATGACATTAGATGCGTTAGGAGATGATGATGGAGTGGCGCTGGCGGAGCAGTATAGAGTAGAGAGGCGGGAAGAAAGGGTTGTGGAGCAGCCAGTGCGACCTTCTCTAGGGACAATAATGGTGGTGGTCTAGCCGATTAGCCAAGTGGCGCCTGACCACTGGCATACCAAGGCTGATAAATCCACGCTAACGGTAGAGGACCTGGAGGAGCTGCGGAAAAATATCAGATCCCAGCAAAGGTAGAGTTGAGAGTGCCCACGGCGAAGGAGAGGGCTTCTAATGCACGACCAACGGAGTTTGCATTATACGAAGAAGCGCTGCAGGGGGATCTGAGGCTGCCCCTTCCACAGTT
Organism: Camellia japonica; assembly: GCA_030407325.1. Taxonomy (NCBI): domain Eukaryota; kingdom Viridiplantae; phylum Streptophyta; class Magnoliopsida; order Ericales; family Theaceae; genus Camellia; species Camellia japonica. The sequence goes on from JAPPVO010000032.1 coordinate 142,559,484, forward strand.
GGTGATCGATGTGCTAAATTGCCTGGAGGTGGCCCCAAGACAATTGATGTCGAACGCGTGGAAGATTCTATTCGTGTGCGCAATCACGTGGCCATGGGTAACCAGAGGAGAGAGAATGACAGTGGACGAATTTTTCACCTGCTACAAGGCTTCAAGGCAATAGGAGACATGGGTGACCTTACAAGCCGTAGTAGGAAGGGGATTGGTGGCGAGACTGCCCTCGTCGGTGAAGGGCTAGCGGCCAAAGTGGTTTTTTGTGCCGGCGAGTGGCAGAAGAGAAGTGCGCACAATTTGGAAAGTCCCCACCAAGTCGTGGGAGCCAAAGTTAGACGTTGCGGCGAAGAGGAGGGTCAAACAGGTGAAGGAGTGGAGGGAGAATGAGGGGCTAAAGTGGGACAACCTTATCCAACCCTCAACCTTGTTCGCTCTAAATCTGGGGCCGCAACCAACCGAAGAAGATCCGTCGCCAGAGGAGATAGAGGCGAAGAGGAAAGCTTAGGAGGTAGAGGATAAGCGAGTTTTTGCAATGATAGATAAATATAAGGAGAAAGAATTAGGCCCAGTGCTTAAGCTGGTTACGAAGAGGTCAGTCCGACCACGACCCAAGCCGTTGGGAGAGCAGGACTTAGCAACGTTTGTCTCTCTGCAAGAGCCAGTAGATCCGTTGAAGGAGAAAAGTAAGAGGGAAATGGAGTAGGTATTGAAGAAGAAGAAAAAGAAATAGACAGCGGAGGGTGATTAAGAAAGGTCCTTGGAGAGGAGGAAGAAGGAGGGGGTGGTGGAGAGACCCCTGCAGTGGAAAGGGAGGAGACCAAGGCTGGGGGAAATGTAGAGGGGGGTATAGCTGAGACCTCTAACGTTGAGCCGATCAGTGGAAGGAAAGAAAAAGAAAGGGCGCCAAGTGTTGAGCATCCTACAGACCAGGCCTCTAAAGGGTTGCCCTCAGCAGGGTTGGCTTCAAGCCACAAATTGGGAAGAGATCAGGCAAACTCACCAGAGATGAACATTGTTGTGAGGCCATTGGAAATGGTTACTTATCATGCGAAAGCGGTGGCTAGCCACTTAGTGATGGATGGTGGGGACCCCTCGAAGGTTCAAAGGGAGGTCAGAGCTGGGGCCGACCGGCTGTTAGGGGTTATCAATGGGGGCAAAAGTGAAAGTGGAGCCAGTAAGGGCCTAGTTGGAAAAAACGCGGGCGCAATTGCAGAGTGTAACGGTAGAGACGGTCGATTGGAGGAAAGCGACTCGAAGCGTATGCGCTAAGGGCTTAGCGTACGCTTAACGAGCAAAGAAGATGGAGGTGTTGGCAGTGGTACAGGGTTGTTTGGCAGAGCATGCCAAAATCGACCAAATTGAGGTTGCCGCCGAACTGTTAGCTACCAAGGCAGAACTAGAAATAACGCGTCACAAGGCGGTGTTGCTGGAGTTTAAATTGGCGAGCGAGCAAAAAAGATGTGATAAAGCTCAAAAAGCCTACGCCACTGCTAATGAGAGATTGGAGAAGGCCTTAGTGAACAATGAAGAGTTGCGTGACGCGTCACTAAAGGAGAAGGAAGAGGCGCACGCACGGGAGGTAGAGTTGGCGAAGGCCTTGGAGGAAGAAAAGGCCAAATTAGCAGAGTTGGAGAAGATGAGGGCATCAGAGAAGGCTACTTACCCAGACCTGTGCACAGAGACAGTGGAACAGTTCAAGCTATCGCCTGAGTTTCAAATGGCGATCGACGCAGCTGTGGCGAGGAGCATTGCCAGAAAATGGAAGGCTGGTGCTGGGCCGTCGAACGTGGCTGCTGCTGAACTGGTGGAGGGCCAAACAAAAGGAGAAATAATCCAAAACTTCCAGCAGTAAGACTATTATAAGCATGAAATGAGCCAGTATTGGGATAGTGGATGGATGAGTTGTCAGCAGAGGGCCACAGAGATCTTCCCAGAGATCGACACCAGGTTCCTAAGGCCATAGGAGGAGGATATTGCTTAGATCCCGCTAGATGAGGGTATCGATGAAGAAGATCTAATGTCTAGTGGGGAGGAAGGAGATGAGGATGAAGGTGGGGCAGTGTGAAAATTAGACTTAGGCTGTTTTGTTTTGTTTTGTTTTTTTTTTGTTGAATTGACATAGTTCCTTGTAAAGAATTTTTGACATTTGTAAAGAATTTAAATTTGGATGATGGTTTGTGAAGTTTGGTTTTTATCTGCCTCAATGATTTTATATATATATATATATATATATATATATATATTTTAGACTGGGTATATAATAAACTTGTGCATGGAAAGATTTAAGTGTTGGGTAATGAAGTGGTTTATAAAGTAATGTGGCTAAGAAGACTTAAAAGTGAACTAAATGAATCATGTAATTAGCTACCGAGGGTCTGAAGAAACTGCGTGTTATTATGGTTTGTAATAAAATTAAGTTATGAAATTGCTATGTGTTTTGCTTTTTGGACTGTGGTATAATGAACTGGCATTGCACATGGTGCTGTGTTTCAAAGAACAACTTAGTATGGCTGAGGCTTAGAGGGCTGAGTCTGGCTGAGGCTTTAGAGGGCTCAGTCAGGCTGAGCGCTTCATGCTGAGTTTGGCTGAGGCTTCAGAGGGCTGAGTCTGGCTGAGCGCTTCATGCTCAGTCTGGCTGAGCGCTTCGTGCTCAGTCTGGTTGAGGCTTTAGAGGGCTCAGTCTGGCTGAGGCTTTGGAGGGCTCAATCTGGCTAAGCGCTTCATGCTTATTCTGGCTGAACGCTTTGGTGAATATTTGTTCATTAAGACATAACACAAAAAATGGGGAATTCACAGAGTTGGCATTAACGTGCAGTCCTACATAAGCTTATGCATTGTATGGCCAGCACAAAAATGAACAAGTGTTCCGAACATCAAAATGAAACATACAACAATTGAACTTATACGAAAACAACAGATGTCGTTTTACTAGAAATAGCATTTCAAGTACTCGGCATTCCAAGGGTGAGGGAGGTTTCTGCCTTCCATGTCTTGGAGACAGTAAGTGCCTGGGCGGGGTCTAGCTTTAACGATGTAAGGTCCTTCCCACTTAGCTGCTAGCTTCCCCTCAGCCGGGTTTTTAGTGGTGAGGGTTGCTTCTTGAAGGACGAGGTCTCCCACTGTAAATTCCCTAGGTCGGACTCTGTGATTATAGTGTTGCCTCACTTCCTATTGGTATAAGGCCAGTTGGATGGTGGCTGTTTCTCGTAGTTCTTTGATGAGGTCCAACTCGACCCTCCGAAATTCGTCGTTTAGTTGGGGATCAGGATTGATGACCCTAAGCGTCGGTAAGTCCACTTCTATGGGGATGACGTCCTCGGCACCGTAAGTTAGGCGAAAAAGGGTCTCCTCAGTCGGAGTTCTGGCTGTCGTCCAATAGGCCTAGAGGACGTTTGGCAAGTCCTTTGCCCAAAGTCCCTTGGCAGCCTCCAACTTGGTCTTAACGATTTTCAACAGAGAGCAATTGGTAACTTCTACCTGGTCGTTAGCTTGAGGATGGCCAGGGGAAGAAAAATGAGTCGTAATGTTGAGCTTATCACAGAATGCTCTGAAATTGGCGTTGTTGAACTGCTTGCCATTGTCGGAGACAATGGCTTGAGGAGATTCGAAGTGGCACACAATAGACTGCCAAATGAACCTGGTGGTATTTCACTCGGTAATCTTGGCAATGGGCTCTGCTTCGACCCATTTGGTGAAGTAATCAATAGCGACCACAACAAACTTCACTTGGCCTCGGTTGGTCGGCAAGGGGCCTATGAGATCGATGCCTCATTTGGCAAAGAGGTAAAGACTACTGAGGGTGTTCAGTTCTGTGGGGGAGGGCGTGGGGGATGTTAGCGTAATGCTGGCATTTGTCACATTTAAGCACAAAGTCGATGGCGTTTTGGTTCATTGTGGGCCAAAAGTAGCCCGTGCGAAGGATTTTATGGGCTTAAAATCGTCCCCCAGAGTGGTTGCCGCAAACGCCTTTATGTATTTCTCTCATGACGTAGGTGGCTTGATCATTGTTGAGGCATCTAAGGTATGGCCGTGAAAATCCCCTCTTATACAAGATGCCGTTAACAAAGGCATAATTTGAGGGCCGAGCCCTGACTCTAGCAGCCTCCTATCTGTCTGTAGGTAGTATTCCATGTTCTAAGAATGTGATAATGTCTTAGGCCTATGGGATAGGCTCGTCCTAGAGCAGATGAATTGCTTACTAATTCGGTGAAACTGTCGGATGGGTCAGGTATTTAATTCAGATGCCATGGCTGAGGTCTGACTGGTTTGCTGAGGCTAACTATACCATTTCATCTGCTTGGGAATTTTCTGCCCTGGGGACATACTTGATATGAAAGCTATTAAAGAGGCGGGTGAGACGAAGAACGATGTCCCTGTATGATCGCATTGCTTCATCCTTTGCATCAAACTCGCCTGTGATTTGTTCGACCACCAACCAGGAGTCGTTGAACACTTGGAGATGGTCGACCCCAATGTCTCTAGCTAGACAGAGACTGGCTATGAGGGCCTCATATTCGGCCTGGTTGTTACTGGCTACAAACAAGAATCGGAGGGCACATTTGAAGTACTCGCCCTCCCGTGTGGTGAAGATTAAACCAACTCTACTACCCTTTTTACGGGATGAATCATCAATACTCAGGGTCCAGGAGTGGGGGTCTTCTGTATCAGCAGTGACGTGTGCTAGTGGAGGAGGTGCATTCGGAGTGAGATTAGTGAACTCCAAGATAAAATTGGTGATAGCCTGGCCTTTGATAGCTGTTTGGGGTCAGTACGTGATTTCATACTGGCTTAGTTTAACGGACCATTGCATGAGTCTACCTGACGATTTTGGTTGTTGCATGACCTTTTTCAAAGGCTGGTCAGTGAGGACCACGATGGAGTGGGCTTGGAAATAAAGTCGGAGGCGTCTGGAGGCGATAACCAGAGCAAGGGCCATTTTTTTTAACAAGGGGTAGTTCTGTTCTGCCCCCCAAAGTACGCGACTGATGTAGTGAACCGAGCGCTGGACGGAGCCGTCTTCTCTGATGAGAGCAGCACTAATCGTGGTGCTGGAGACGGCTAAGTAAAGGGAGAGGGTCTCGCCTGACAATGCTTGAGAGAGGAGATGAGGGTTAGCCATGCACTGCTTTAGCTGTTGGAAGGCCTCCTCGAAATCGGTGTTCCATTCAAAAGCCTGCCGAAGAAATTTGAAGATTGGAAGACATTCATCGGTTAAGGGTGACAACTCTGCCAGTGAGCCGCTGGACCTCCTTTACTGTTCTGGGAGATTGCATTTCGATTAGGGCTTTGATCTTCTCCAGATTGACCTCGATACCTTTGTGGTTGACTATGAACCCCCAAAACTTACCAGATCCAACGCCAAAGGCACACTTTTCTTTGTTTAGTTTCATCTTATACTTGCGTAGGGTTTGGAAGGTCTCCCGCAGATCTGTTAGGTGATTGGAGGAAAGTCTGCTTTTGACGAGCATGTCATCGACGTAGACCTCTATGTTCCGACCGTTCTGATTCTTGAAAATGGTATTAACCAGGCGTTGGTAAGTGGCTCCTTCATTCTTCAGACCGAATGACATCACTCGGAAATGATAAGTTCCTCTGTCAGTAATAAAGGAGTAATGTTCCTAGTCATCTGTATGTATTAAGATCTGATTATAGCTGGAGAAAGCATCCATGAAGTTGAGCATCTGGTGGTTGGCTGTTGCATCGACCAGTAGATCGATTCGGGGAAGTGGGTAGCTATCCTTAGAATAGGCTCGGTTGAGGTCAGAGTAGTCGACACAGAGTCTCTACTTGTCATTGCTTTTGTGAACTAAGACTACGTTGGATGGCCATTTGGGGTAGTCTACATTTCTAATGAGCTGGGCCTTCAACAGCTTGTTCACCTCAGTGCCAATGAGGTTGTTGCGTTCTGGATGAAAAATACGCTACTTTTGGTGGAATGGTAGGAACTGGGGCTCAATACTGAGGCAATGGGTAATAAAAGAAGGGTCGATACCTGGCATGTCCGAATGAGTCCAAGCAAAGACATCTTTATGCTTGGCTAAAAGTGCCGTGAGTTCGGCCTTGGTTTGAGAGGACAGCTGGCTGCCAATCTTAGCCATTTTTGTTGAATCAGTGGGATCAATGCATATTTCGACCAGTTCCTCCACTGGTTCGCCTCTGACTAGCTCTTTCTCGTCTCGAACATCAAGGCTTTCGATGATCATAGCCTTCTTCATCTTGACTTCCTTTAGCGAGGCGACGTAGCACTCTCTGGCCACCGTCTGTTCACCCCTCACTGTGCCAACCCCCTGATCGGTCGAAAATTTCATGGCCAGATGGTAGGTGGAGGTGACAGCTTGGAGGGCGTTGAGAGCTGTGTGACTGAGTATGATGTTATAAGCAGAAGGGCAGTCGACGACAAGGAAAGTGAGTAGTTTGGTAGACTACTGAGGATATTCTCTGATGGTGATGAAAAGATCGATGGAGCCTATGGAGGTCACCCGATCTCCGGTGAAGCAGAATAGTGGAGTTTGGAGAGGCGACAACTTTTCTTTCCTGACCTTGAGTTGGCGGTAGGCGTTGAGGAAGATGATGTCTGAAGAACTGCCATTGTCGACAAGTACTCGTCTGACTTTGTAATTTGATAAGAGAGCGGAAATGACTAGGGGGTCATCATAGGGGTAGCGAATACCTGTGCAGTCTGCCTCTGTAAAGGTGATTGGTTCAAACCATTGCTTGGGCTGTTTGTAGGGGCGGTCCAGTGTCGTTACTTCTTTATCAGAGCCTGATCTCGGCTCGTTATGCCGACCGAGATGGTCCGCTGCATGCGAACCCCCCAGTGATGACTCTAATCTCACCGACCGGAGGGGACGGGGTCGCCTTGTGCTCGGGGTTGTGGTGGAACCCAATCATCGTTCCGCCTAGGTTATACAGGTTGTCGGGGAGGAGTGCGTCGGCGGTTGTGCCCCGAGGGGTCAGTCCTTGGCCTTTGCTGGGGATGTGTTGTTGTGAATCTACTAAGACGTCATTGACGGATCAAATCCTTGACCTGGTCTTTAAAGTTGACACATTCCTCAGTGTTATGGTTGTGGTCTTGATGGAAACGACAATACTTAGATTGATCCCGCTGGTTGGAGGGACATCTAGATGGTTGAGGCCATTTCAGGTTGTAGTCTCGTTGAATTTGGTGTAAGACTTGCTCCATGGGTTAATTAAGAGGGGCATACCGTTCAAACAGACCAGGTGGGCGAGTAAGTACCGGTCGGTCTGCTCGAGCTGATCAGTGTGTGTAATAACCTAACCTCTAACTTATGTTAATTCGTGGATAAATAAGCTTAATCAGTAAATTAAGAGAAATTCTGAATTAAATTGCATGTGTGTGTTGCCATATTTGCGTTTATATCTGTTTAATGTAGAAAGATTTGTTCATGTTTCCATTTCGGTTTGTGAATTGAAGGCCTTATCGGCGTCCGATTCAGAAATTGACTTGATATACGTGTTATTTAGAATTTTATGGTAGGTCTAATTGAAATTCAATTTAGAATGATTAAATTAGAGTAATTAATGCTCAATTAAGCCTAATTAAAGAATTTTTTAATCCAAGCCTATATAAGGCCCATACACACCACTTGAGCCACCTTTTTCTCATCATCTTTGAGACTCCAAGAGGAAAAATGTGAGAGAGGGTGAGAGGCTAAAAAAAAAAAAACTTGAGATCAAACTTGAGGTAGAAAAGGTCATTGCTTGGGGATTTAAAGAATTGCTCAAGATTACCTCTAAATCTTAAGAATTGATAAGCGAATGTGAGAATTCAAACCTTTAGTCTTGTTTTTGAGTTGGTAAATTCATGAATTCAAGAGGATTGAATGGATTAACATGAGTATTGAGCTAGAATGAAGAAATATTTATCATACCATGCTTGCACGTTCTTGCATGTTCATTTTCATCATAATTTGAGTTGCAATTTCAAAGAATTGGTCATTGCATGTGTTCATTCCACCTTTGTTTTAAGAATTTGTCTTGTTTTATATTATGTTATTCCAAATGATCATATTTTGGATGCCTTGAAGCCAATCATCGCATGCATGCTATGTTTTCTAAGATTTGAGTTTCATTTTGGTCAATTGGCAAGCTTTTAGGCCTTGATTTGGTGAAATGATTTTGAATTCATCATGTTTAAAACATTTCCAAGTGTTTCCTTTAGTTTCCTCAAGTTTTTGGCCCAAAAGGATGAGTTTTATAGCTTTGAAGTTGAGTTTGGAAGCTTAGAGGTGAATCTGGAAATTCCAGAATTCAGCGTCTCCGCTCAAGTGATAGATCCTACGCTCGAGCGACCACCTTTGTTTCTGTATCTCCGCTCGAGGGACCAGGGGTCCGCTCGAGCGTGAAATGCAAGCACCCAAAAGTTTCGGGTGTGTTTGGTAACATTTACGTTTTCAGTTTATATTTACAAAAATTTTATAAACTGGTTTTTGTTTATTTTTTGTTTATGTTTAGAAAAACATAAACTACAAACGCGTTTGGTAATTGATAAAATATTTAAAAAATTTTAAAAATATAAAAAAGAGTGAGAAATTGCAAGTGGTGGCAAGTGGCAGCGGAAGATGGTGGTGGAAAGTGGTGACGATGGGTGATGGGTAGCTGGTGGTGATGGGTGGTGGCGGGTGGGTGGTGGTGGTGGTGGGTGGATGGGTGACGGTGACGGGTGGTAGGTGGTAGCGAGTGGGTGGTAGTGGTAGTGGTGGTGGCGGCGGGTGGTGGTAGTAGATGGGTGACGGATAGCGGGTGGTGGTGGTAGGTGGCGGGTGGTGGTGGTAGGTGGGTGAGTGACGGTGGCGGGTGGTAGGTGGTAGCGAGTGGGTGGTGGTGGTGGTGGTGGGTGGTGGTGGCAGGCGAATGGCGGATGGCGGGTGGTAGTGGGTGGTGGGTGGTGGCGGGTGGGTAGTGGGTGGTGATGGTGGGTGGGTGGTGGAGGATGGGTGATGGGTGGTGATGGTGGGTGGGTGGGTGGGTGACGGTGGCAAGTGGTGGGTGGTAGCGAGTGGGTGGTGGTGGTGGCGGGTGGTGGGTGGTGATGGCAGGCAGATGGCGCATGGTGGTGGGTGGTGGCGGGTGGGTGGTGGTGGCGAGTAGGTAGCGGGCGGTGGTGGTAGTGGGTGGGTGGGTGACGGTGGTGGGTGGTGATGACAGGTGGTGGGTGGTGGTGACGGGTGGTAGGTGGTAGCGAGTGGGTGGTGGTGGTGGTGGTGGTGGCGGGTGGTGGGTGGTAGTGGCAGGTGGGTGGCAGATGACGGGTAGTGGCGGGTGGTGGCGGGTGGTGATGGTGGGTGGGTGGGTGATGGTGGTGGGTGGTAGCCAGTGGGTGGTGGTGGTGGTGGTGATGGTGACGGGTGGTGGGTGGTGGTTGCAGGTGGTGGGTGGTGGTGGTGGTGGTGGTGGTGGTGGTGGCAGGTGGGTGGCGGATGGCGGGTGGTGGTGGTGGGTGCTAGCGAGTGGGGGTGGTGGTGGTGGTGGTGGCAGGTGGGTGGCGGGTGGTGGTGGGTGGTGGGTGGGTGGGTGACGGTGGTAGGTGGTAGCGAGTTGGTGGTGGTAGTGGTGGTGGTGGTGGGTGGTGGGTGGTGGTGGCGGGTGGGTGGTGGGTGGTGGTGGTGGTGGTGGTGGGTGGTAGTGGCGGGTGGGTGGCAGGTGGCTGGTGGTGGATGGTGGTGGCAAGTGGCTGGTGAGTGGTGGTGGCAAGTAGGTGGTGGGTGGTGGTGGCGGTGGATGGTAGTGGCGGGTGGTGGGTGATGGCGGGTGGATGACAGGTGGGCGGTGGGTGGTGGTGGTGGCGAGGGGTGGGTGGTGGTAGCGAGTGGGTGGCAGGTGGCGGGTGGGTGGTGGTAGCGGGTGGTGGCAGGTGGTGGTGGGTGGTGGTGGCGGAAGACGGTGGTGGAAAATGGTGGCGGGTGGTGGCTAGTGTTGGGTGGTAAAAAAAAAAAAAACTCAAAACTCAAAACAAAAACACATTTTTTGTGTTTTCATTTTTTGGCCAAATTTATAAACTGAGACCACTGATTTATAAATCAAAAATTTTACCAAACAAGTTTTTATTTGAGTTTTTAAAATTTTTATAAATATAAACAGAAAACTGAAAATGTAAGTGTTACCAAACGGTACCTTCATGTTTTTGCAGACCGCTCGAACGGCAAAAGTTGCGCTCGAGAGAGGCCATGAGTCTCACGCTCGAGCGAGCATCGAGTGGAGAAATAAAGTAACCAGTACTTTTTCAAAGTTTGCAGACCGGTCGAGCGGAGGAAGTTGCGCTCGAGCGGCTTTTCATATGTTTTCATATCCGTTCGAGGGAAGGAAGTTGCGCTCCAGCGGGGACCACTGTTTCCAGCATTTTGACCAAGTGTTTTCAAATGCATTTTTGCATCCTCATTACATCCTAGGCATTCCTAGGTCATGTTTAAGACATAATAATGCGGTTAAGAAGTAGAAACACACCAAGCTAAGAAGGGATTTAGTTAATAATTGCGGGTGTGTAATTCAGTATATGTTCGTTCTGAAACTGTGTAGGTCACGCGTCACAAGACGTTTGATTTGTCCATTCTGTTTGTTGCCTTAGAGCCATCTGTTAATTGTGAGTAATAACTTTGTAAAGCTATGTTCAATTACAGTATTTTCTGAATGATATAAGATGATCTGTTTTCTAAAATATTGTTATTTTCTGCATAAATGAATGGCTGTCTAATATTTCTAAAATGTATTCGTGGCATTCTTAGCTTCAGATGACATCTGTTATCTGTTTTGTTTGGTCCCAATTATGGGTCAACTGTACGTCTCATGAGCCAACTATTATGGATCATTATGTATACGTCCCATTTATGGGCCAACTATACGTCTCATGAGCCAACTGTTATGGATCCTTATGTATACGTCCCATTTATGGGCCAACTGTACGTCTCATGAGCCAACTGTACCGTCTCTGTACACGTGAGTCAACTGTATGCCTTTGTGGCCATCCCTTTATGAGTCAATTGTATGCCTTTATGGCCGTCCCTTTATGGGTCAACTGTTTCTGCTAGTACTAATGAATGTACCACATATGATTAACTGCAAATTCTAATTATGAATATGATTGTGAATCTGTATCTGTTATGAACTATGATTTCTGAACATGATTATGAATTCATTTCTGATAGCTACTGAATTCTGTTTTCTATAACCATTATGGACAACATTCATTTAACCATTTACTTTGTTATTATTCACTGGGCTCCCGCTCACTATTTATATTATGTATGTAGGTGATCAGGCACGTGACCAGGCTCAGAGTTGAGGACTTGGCGTTTTAGTTCTTTTTGTCAGCCAACCTTTGTGCCTCCCAAGGAGGTTCCGGATTAGGTCAAGTTTAGTGGCTGATTTTGTGAATGCATTAGCCTTTGTTTCATTTGATTTTCGAACAAGATTTTTGTTAATATGTACATGAAGTGACGTGTAAATACTGTATCTTTTGACGTCACTCGTAAGGTTATAAAAGTTTAAGATTATTTGTCCCATGTATGTCTTCACAGCTCAATGGACTATGTTTATTTTATATATTTGCTTCTGCAGCCCCTAACTATATGTTATTCTGTTAAGAGGCCTTTGGTAATCCAAGGATTACTGGCCAGTTACGACGTTAAACCTATAGGGGCGAGTTTGGGTCGTGACAGAGTGGTATCAGAGCACGTGTTCTACCGCACACATGAGTCCATATGAGCTTAGGATGTCCTAATAATAAGTAGGGGCATTCCATCTGCATGTGTAAGTGTATGTGTTCATTGAAAGTGAAAACTACATCTGATTATGATCACATGATATGGAAATAAATTATCTAAATGTTGTAAAAAAAAAAAAGAAAAAAAGAGAAGGGGACTATTTTCCTATGTTTATAACGTTATGTTTATGTATAGCAATGGAAAATACAAGAAGTGATGGAACAACTGAATCATCTGAGGCTCCAATGAGCCGTATGGAACAAATGCTCGCAGCCTTGACTGAAACACTAACACAACAACAAAGACAACAAGCTTTGCCTCCTCTACACCCACCAGTGCAACACGAGCCAAATAACAATGATATGATTAACCTGACACAAAAGTTCATGAAGATGAAACTGCCAACCTTCCTTGGAGGTATTGAACCACTAAAGGCTGAAACATGGTTGTTGGAAATGGAGAAATTATTCGAAGTGTTTCCCTGTTCTGAGATTCAGAAAGTTCTATTGGCCACCTACACTCTGAAGGATGAAGCCCAAAAATGGTGGTTGTTGATCCGAAATGGCAATGAGAACATGACATGGGCTCAATTTAATGCAGTCTTCTATGATAAGTACTTTCCCTAGTGCTTTCGGGATCGAAAGGTTTTAGAGTTTTACGAACTTAAGCAAGGAAAGGTGTCCATAGTTGAGTACGAGGCTAAGTTCACTGAGTTGGCCAGATTTGCACCTCATATGGTGAACACAGACTACAAGAAAGCTCAGAAATTTGAAGGGGGATTGGATTTAGATATCTTTGATGGGTAGGTGTCCTTAAACTACCTATGTATGTGAATGTGCTTGATGAAGCATTGATGGCAGAAGCCATTCTGGCAGCAAAGAGACAAGCTCCAGCCCCAATACCTAAATGGAAGGGGAAAAGATCTAGATTCAATTTCAAGAGGGGCTGTTCATCTGTTGTGAATAAGAAACAAAATACGGGGACTTCTAGCAGCTCAAGTCAAAGCAGTGGGTCTACGCCTGTTTGTACCCAATGTGGGAGAAGACATAGAGGAGTTTGCCATCGAGTATCTGGTGCTTACTTTCGGTGTGACAAGACGGGCCACATGACAAGAGATTGTCTAATCAGGTCAGAGAATACCAACCGTCCTGTAGCAAGTTCAGCAGGATCTGCTTCTGGATCAAGAACAAATACTAGAACTAATACGGGAAAAGAACCCTTGAGACAGGGTAAATTTTTTGCACTTGTGCCTGGCGACGTACAAAATACCGAATCTGTGGTGTTAGGTATAATTTCTATCTGTGCTCAGAATGCCTATGTGTTGATAGATTCTGGTTCCACGCATTCCTTTGTGTCGCATGCTTTTTTTCGAAAATTAACTAGACCATTAAAACCTATGAACTGTTTATTATCTGTGTCTACACTATCTAGAGGTTCCATGATAAGTGCTTATGTATATCCGACATGTGATGTGACGATTGGTGATATGACATTGTATGTTGATTTGTTACCTTTGGGTATTGATTATTTTGATTGTATTTTGGGAATGGATTGGTTGACGAAATATTGTGTCACCATTGATTGTGTGAGTAAATTTGTTGTGTTTAGACCACCTGGTATGCCTGAATTTGTTTTTACTGGGAATGGGATAGTTCATCCGCCATACTTGATTTCATGTATGAAAGCTAGGAAATTGTTGAGCAAAGGTTGTTGGGACTACTTGTGTTATGTTTTGGCTGCACCTACGGATGGTACTAGTGTGGAAACCATTCCCGTGGTCTGTGAATTTCCTGATGTGTTTTCTAATGACCTGCTCAGGGAGCTAATTGATAGGGAAGTTGAATTCACCATTGATGTAGTGCCCGAGACACAACCAATTTCTAAAACCCCTTTATAGAATGTCAACTTCTGAATTGAAAGAGTTCAAAATCCAACTCCAAGAGCTCATAAATAAGAAATTCATCCGTCTGAGCACCTCACCTCAGGGAGCTCCAATATTGTTTGTCAAAAAGAAAGACGGGTCTTTGAGGTTATGTATTGACTATCGCAAGTTGAACAAAGTAACCGTGAAGAACAAATACCCTTTACCCCGAATAGATGACCTATTTGACCAACTACAGGGAGCACAAGTGTTCTCCAAAATAGATCTTAGGTCTGGGTATCACCAATTAAAGGTCAAGGAAGAAGATGTAGAGAAAACAACATTTAGAACTAGATATGGGCATTATGAATTCTTAGTCATACCATTTGGGGTAACTAATGTATCTACAACGTTCATGGACTTAATGAATAGAGTGTTCTACAATTCCTTGATGAGTTTATTGTTGTGTTCATCGATGATAAATTGATTTATTCTAAAAGTAGGGAAGAACATGAAAATCATCTAAGAATTGCTTTACAGACCCTAAGGAAAAAGAAGTTATATGCAAAGTTTTCCAAATGTGAATTTTGGCTTGACAGTGTGGCATTTTTGGGGCATGTAATCAACAAGGATGGTATCTCCGTTGACTCATAAAAAATTGAAGCTATTGTGGACTGGCCTAGACCAACAAATGTATCAGAAGTTCAAAGTTTTCTAGGACTTGCAGGCTATTATCGCAGATTTGTGCAAGATTTTTCCAAACTCGCTTTGCCACTCACTCAATTGATGCAGAAAGCTACACCATTTGATTGGACTGATCAAAGAGAAACTACTTTCCAAGAGTTAAAGACCAGGTTAGTAACTGCACCAATTTTGACTTTACCTAATGGTACTGATGGGTTTCAGATTTACAGTGATGTCTCCTACAAAGGTTTGGGATGTGTGTTAATGCAAAATGGGAAGGTAATTGCCTATGCCTCTCGGCAACTCCATCCTTATGAAAAGAACTACCCGACTCATGATCTTGAGTTGGCAGCCGTGGTGTTTGCTTTGAAAATTTGGCGCCATTATCTATACGGAGTAACTTGTGAAGTGTATACTGACCATAAAAGCTTAAAATATTTCTTTACTTAGAAAGAACTGAACATGAGACAGAGGAGATGGTTAGAGCTGATCAAAGACAATGATTTGTAGATCTTGTATCATCCGGGGAAAGCCAATACTGTGGCAGATGCTTTAAGCCAAAAGTCAATTGGAAATTTGTCATGTTTACTCACTGGTCGGAAAGAATTGCTATGTGAAATGGAACATAATGAAATTGAAGTGGTTTTGCAAGAATATGGTGGAATTCTAGCTGTTATATCTACCCAACCCGTAATTATTGAAGAGATAGGAGACAAGCAACTACAAGATCCATTTTTGAAAAAGATTGTGGATGAAATTGACTCAAAACCACGGCCCGGGTTTTTACTTGAGAACAATGTGTTGAAATTTCAAAGTTACCTTTGTGTGCCAAACTGTTTTGACTTGAGGAAACGCCTTATGACCGAAGCCCACAACTTCAAATTTTCCATGCATCTAGGAAATACAAAGATGTATCATGACTTGAAATAGAATTTTTGGTGGCCTGAAATGAAGAAGTGTATTGCAGACTTTGTGGCTAGATGCTTACAATGTCAACACATTAAAGCTGAACATCAACGACCTGCTGGATTACTTCAACCACTTCCAATACCAGAATGGAAGTGGGAACATATCACGATGGACTTCATTGTGGGATTACCTTGCTCTCCTCAAGGTATGGATTCTATCTGGGTAATTGTTGATCGTTTAACTAAATCAGCACATTTCTTATCAGTTAAATCGTTGTATAATGCAGATAAGTAGGCTAACTTGTATGTTAATGAGATTGTGAGATTACTTGGTGTGCCAGTATCTATTGTATCTGACAAAGATCCTAAGTTCACTTCATGATTCTGGCAGAGTCTACAGCAAGCTCTAGGAACTGAATTGAGGCTAAGCAGTGTTTATCACCCACAGACAGATGGCCAATCTGAACGGACCATTCAAACGTTGGAAGACTTGTTACTGATGTGTGCTCTAGACTTTCAAGGCAGTTGGGAAATCCACTTACCGTTGGCCGAGTTTGTATATAATAATAGATACCATTCAAGTATCGGTATGGCTCATTACGAAGCATTGTGTGGTAGGAAATGCCGATCTCCGATCTGTTGGGTTGAAGTAGGTGATAGACCGTTGTTGGGACCAGAACTTGTGCAAAAAACAATTAAGAAAGTGAAATTGATTCAATAATGCCTAAGAACTGCTCAGAGTCATCAAAAGAGTTATGCGGATGTCCGAAAAAGAGATAGGGAATATGAAATTGGTGATCATGTGTTCATAAAAGTAACTCCAATGAAAGGTTAGACACATTTTGGAATGAAGGGCAAGTTGGCACCAAGATATATTGGGCCATATGAAATTCTCAAGAAGATCAATTCGGTAACGTACCGAGTAGCCTTATCTCCGGTGATGGAAAACATGCATAACGTTTTTCACCTTTCAATGTTTCGAGATTACTTAAGAGATCCGCTCCATGTGATAGAACCGACTCATGTGCTTCTGAAAAATAATTATATGTATGAAGAGATGCCAATACGGATCGTTAACCGCCGAATAAAGAGATTGAGAAATAAGGAAATTCCGTTAGTGAAAGTCGATTGGTAGAATCATGGAGGAACCTATGTAACTTGGGAGACAGAGGAAGATATGATGAAAAGATAACCCGACTTGTTCCCTCTTGATCCGATATTCTTACGAACCGAAGGTAATTCTAGTTTAGAGGACCAAACTCTTTAAGGGGGGAAGACTGTAACAACCCGACCTCTGACTTACGTTAATTCGTGGATAAATAAGCTTAATTAGTAAATTAAGAGAAATTCTGAATTAAATTGCATGTGTGTGTTGCCTTATTTGTGTTTATATCTGTTTAACGTAGAAAGATCTGTTCATGTTTCCGTTTCGATTTGCGAATTGAAGGCCCTATCGGCATCCGATTCAAAAATTGACTTGATATACGTGTTATTTAGAATTTTTGATTCAAAATGATTAAATTAGAGTAATTAATGCTCAATTAAGCCTAATTAAAGAATTTTTTAATCCAAGCCTATATAAGGCCCATACACACCACTTGAGCCACCTTTTTCTCATCATCTTTGAGACTCCAAGAGGAAAAATGTGAGAGAGGGTAAGAGGCTAAAAAAAAAAAAAAAAAAAAAAAACTTGAGATCAAACTTGAGGTAGAAAAGGTCATTGCTTAGGGATTTAAAGAATTGCTCAAGATTACCTCTAAATCTTAAGAATTGAGAAGCTAAGGTGAGAATTCAAACCTTTATTCTTGTTTTTGAGTTGGTAAATTCACGAATTCAAGAGGATTGAGTGGATTAGCATGAGTATTGAGCTAGAATGAAGAAATATTGATCATACCATGCTTGCACGTTCTTGCATGTTCATTTTCATCATAATTTGAGTTGAAATTTCAAAGAATTGGTCATTGCATGTGTTCATTCCACCTTTGTTTTAAGAATTTGTCTTATTTTATATTATGTTATTCCAAATGATCATATTTTGGACGCCTTGAAGCCAGTCACGCATGCATGTTATGTTTTCTAAGATTTGAGTTTCATTCTGGTCAATTGGCAAGCTTTTAGGCCTTGATTTGGTGAAATGATTTTGAATTCATCATGTTTAAACCATTTCCAAGTGTTTCCTTTAGTTTTCTCAAGTTTTTGGCCCAAAAGGATGAGTTTTATAGCTTTGAAGTTGAGTTTGGAGGTTTGGAGGTGAATCTGGAAATTCCAGAATTCGGCCTCCCCGCTCGAGCGACAGATTCTGCACTCGAGCGACCACCTTTGTTTCTACATCTCCGCTCGAAAGACCAGGGGTCCGCTCGAGCGTGAAATGCAAGCACCTAGAAGTTTCATGTTTTTGTAGACCGCTCGAGCAGCAAAAGTTACGCTCAAGCGAGGCCATGAGTCTCACGCTCGAGCGAGCGTCGAGCGGAGAAATCAAGCAACAAGTACTTTTTCAAAGTTTGTAGACCGCTCGAGTAGAGGAAGTTGCGCTCGAGCGGCTCTTCATATGTTTTCATGTGCACTCGAGCGAAGGAAGTTGCGCTCGAGTGGGGACCACTGTTTCCAGCATTTTGACCAAGTGTTTTCAAATGTATTTTTGCATCCTCATTATATCCTAGGCATTTCTAGGTCATGTTTAAGACATAATAATGCGGTTAAGAAGTAGAAACACACCAAGCTAAGAAGGGATTTAGTTAATAATTGCGGGTGTGTAATTCAGTATATGTTCGTTCTGAAACTGTGTAGGTCACGCGCCATAAGACGTCTGATTTGTCCATTCTGTTTGTTGCTTTGGAGCCATCTGTTAATTGTGAGTAATAACTTTGTAAAGCTATGTTCAATTATAAGTATTTTCTGAATGATATAAGATGATCTGTTTTCTGAAATATTGTTATTTTCTGCATAAATGAATGGTTGTCCAATATTTCTGAAATGTATTCGTGGCATTCTTAGCTTCAGATGACATCTATTATCTGTTCTGTTACGTCCCAATTATGGGTCAACTGTACGTCTCATGAGCCAACTGTTATGGATCCTTATGTATACGTCCCATTTATGGGCCAACTGTACCGTCTCTGTGCACGTGAGTCAACTGTATGCCTTTATGACCGTCCATTTATGAGTCAACTGTATGCCTTTATGGCCGTCCCTTTATGGGTCAACTGTTTCTGCTAGTGCTAATGAATGTACCACATATGATTAACTGCAAATTCTGATTATGAATATGATTCTGAATCTGTATCTGTTATGAACTATGATTTCTGAACATGATTATGAATTCATTTATGATAGCTACTGAATTTTGTTTTCTGTAACCATTATGGACAACATTCATTTAACCCTTTACTCTGTTATTATTCACTGGGCTCCCGCTCACCATTTATATTATGTATGTAGGTGATCAGGCACGTAACCAGGCTTAGAGTTGAGGACTTGGCGTTTTAGTTCTTTTTGTCAACCAGCCTTTGTGCCTCCTAAAGAGGTTCTGGATTAGGTCAAGTTTAGTGGCTGATTTTGTGAATGCATTAGCCTTTGTCTCTTTTGATTTTTGGACAAGATTTCCATTAATATGTACATGGAGTGACGTGTAAATACTATATCTTTTGATGTCACTCGTAAGTTTATAAAAGTTTAAGATTATCTGTCCCATGTATGTTTACACAGCTCAATGGACTATATTTATTTTATATATTTGCTTCTGCAACCCCTAACTATATGTTATTTTGTTAAGAGGCCTTTGGTAATTCAATGATTATTGGCCGGTTACGACGCTAAACCTATAGGGGTAGTTTTGGGTCATGATAGTCTGTGTACTGTGGGGGTCGATGCGTATATTGTGAGGACTTGTGCTCGGGTTCTTTTCTTTTGTCCTAAGGGGGTGGATTTTTAGATGTGAAGTCTTGGCGGGTTGTCAGGGAGTCTTCGGCATTCATATATTTTTGGACTTTGACGAAAAGGGCGGCCATGGCGGACGGGGGGTTTTCGAAAAGGGAGAAAAAGAAATCTGATGGGTGCAAGCCGGCCATGAAGGCAGTGAGAATGACCTTGTCATCATTTTTCTCTACTTGTAAGGCCTCAGTATTGAAACGAGTGACAAAGCTGCACAGTGACTCCCCTTCCGTCTGCCGGATATTTAGCAGTTGGGTTGCTGGATGTCGCTGCCGTTGAGCACCGATGAAATGGCTTAAGAAGGATTCGCTGAGCTGGCGAAAGAAGGTGATAGAGTCTGGAGGAAGCTGGCTGAACTATAGGCACGTCGACCCCTTCAATGTGATAGGGAAGACGCGACACATGATTTCATCGGGAAAGGCATGGAGAATCATGAGTATCTGATATGCTTCCACGTGGTAGACCAGATCGGTGGTACCATCGAAGGTATTGATCGATGGCATTTTGAACTTGGAAGGGAGAGATTTATCTCTGATAGAAGCGGTAAAAGGAGAGTTGACGGTAGAGGAAGTTTTGTGCTGCATGTCCTGCATGACCCCTTGCAACTGCAGCTTAATGGCCCTCAACTCCTCGTCCCAGACAAGGGCATTATCTCTGCAAGCAGGAATTTAGAGGTTGAACACTGCTAGCCTCGCCGTTATGAGCGGTGGCCTAGTGCAGTAGGAGGTGGTTATGGAAAGAAGGTGGCATCTTTTGCCAAAGCTGCCAGCCGAAAGGAGGAGGGCACGGACCATCGAGATTCAATGGTTGAGAGCGTGGGGCGAAAGATGGAAATGTTCCGTAGGGCACCTGTGGTGGGAGTTGGTGGTGATTGTGGGCTTGTTCGGGGTGTAGGGGAACTATTTGTGGTGGTGGGGAAGGAATAGGTAAATCGCGCTGGAGTAAAGCGTTAATCAGGGCTTGGTTTTGTTCAATCAGGTAGTTGATGCTGTTGGTAAGTTCTGCGAAATACGGAGGTGGCTTATTCAGGTTAGAGGACTTAGCTTCAGGGTCACCAGTATTGTGTTGGGAAGCCATGGACTTGGTCGTTACCATCTACCCTGATGTAGGAGAAGGGTGAGGACGGGGTTCCCTCCGATGACAATGAACACAACTGTCGACCAGAGTTAGGTCTTCCCACAGACGGCGCCAACTGATAATGCTACAATTTCGACGAAGGATAGGTCGGGCTGATCTACGCTTCTAACAAGTCTGCTGGCCTTGAAGTCGACGGAGCGTGATTGCAAAAAGGTCCAAGGGGGGGTAATCCCTCGGCGGACACTCCAACAATCGAGTTAGGATAAAGTAGATTGATTGTGTAGAGAGAGAAGAAGAGGATGAAGAACTTAACCTTCAACGCATTTCAGAAGCTTCCTTATATCATTTACTCATCATTTCCTTGTCCATTCCAGGTTGTCTTGTTGGCCGAAAGTCTATATCCTAGCTCGCATCGTTTACGGTGAGTCTATATCCTCTGACATGAAGGGGTTGTCGTATTTAATGCTACGAGAGCCTCATTAATGACTGATGTGTGGGTGCAATAACTTTACAGGATCTTTGTCTGCCTACATGGCTCATTCCCTGCCTGATGGGTGTTTGAATGCTATTGGTCCTGGCCCATCACTGGTTTCTCAAGGTTACCGGGCTTTAATATCTAGTCTGTGGGTTGGATCTTGAGTCGTGGGCCAGACACTTTTGTGGGCCCATCGGTATCACAATTAAACTCTGAAATCACCTAAACTCAATCTCTCATGGCAAAGCCCATCCCCATTGTCGACCATCCCATTGTTAGTCAAAAAAATCGCAAGTTTCAATCCCGAACAATGTGTTTATTTTTCTCTCTTCATTCCATTGTTTATTTAAATCATTAACCCACATAAACTCTCACAAAAATCTCAAGGGTGTGTTTGGTTGTGTTTGGTTATGTTTGCCAAACACATATCTACCAACTTTTATGAGTGTGCTGTTTGTTTTTGAGTTTTTAAATTATAATTCCATACCTACTTTTGAAAATTCCTTTCCAGGAGGGAAAATTTGGCTAATCCGGTCATCCTACCGAATGTCCGACTAGTTGACTGGAACAATGTTTAGTTTTTTTTTTTTTTTTTGGGCACTTGTTATTTTTATATTGTAAATAAAAAATATTTTCAGAAATTTTTAAATTTTTATATGAGTTTTGAATAGAATTTTAGATTGTGTGTTTGGTTATGAGTTGTAAATTTTTGAATCACATAACTTTTCAGATTTCAAAAACTCAAAACTCCCTCCAAAACTCTTTTCAAAATTCATAATCAAACAAATTTTTCACACTCAAATTATAATTAAAACTCACAAATTCAAAATATAATTTTATTCTCAAATCATATTTAAAAAATTCTATCAAACGGTACTTAATTTTCTTTTAATCCCAAACTTTGATCATAGAAATATGTTGCGACACAAAGTAGTTTTGCCATTAACAATCTAATATGATGACACTAGGAAACAAGCAGTCTACTCATCATTCGTACTTCATTGAGAAACTATAGTGATTTTCTGTGGTAGCAAGATGCTTTTATGCTTTTTTTTTTTTAATTTTTTTTTTATTTGTATGAAAATAAAGAGCCGAATATAGACATTTTGATCGGATATAATTACTGAACAATTTCAAATAATTCAAAAACATATTGTCAAATATGTGAATTTTGTTTAGAAATAAGTTTTTGAATAAATGTAATTTGTTCAGTACTTTTGAACAAATTCTGTAAACCTATTGACAAGAAACGAGAAAGACAAATGAAAAACGTACTTTATTCTAAAAAAAAAAAAACTTGTCATTTGTTGACTTGAATAGGAAATATAATAAAAGAATGATTAATTTGAAAATACTATAGTTTGCACTTTTTTTTTTAAATATCAATTAGTTTTTGACCATTTTGAATTGAGATATAATAATAATAAAAAAATTTCATTAAATTAGAATGTTGAACCAATCTTTTGAGATGCAAATAGAGCCATCCAGGTTAAATTGGTCAAACTTTGCTACAAAATTGAAAATTAAACTTAATAAAAAAAATGAATTTCAAGATATAATAGTAATAAAATATTTTCATTAAATTAGGATGCCAATAGAGTGACTCAGGTTGAATTGGTCAAAATGGTTTACAAATCTAAAACTTAAACATAGGAGTGGCAAAATTACCAAATCTAATTGTATTTTTTCCAATCCAATTTTGTTAAAATAGGTTTGGAAGAACATTGATAGGGTCAGATAAATTATAGACGTAAGAAGGGTTAAATTATCAAAATTAGAATAAAATATAAAATTGTATCGATAAAGCAGTTGATTTTTAAATAAAAAAAATTTGCGCACAAAATCCAAAAAACCGATCCATTTGTCGAACTCAGGTGAATAGCACATTTTTCTATTTAGAGGTTGTTTGGGATGACCTAAATAAGTGTATTTTTTATCTTTTTATGAAAAGATGTGCAGAAAAATAGAAAAGTGATGTGATGAAAAAAAGATAAAAAGATAAAAATATGAATTATTTTAAAGTTGCCAAACTTGACCTTAGGTTTGATAATATCTTGATCAGGGGTAGGAAAAGATTTTACACCTAACCGTGATACAAACAACTCCCTTCCCAAACAAACCCAAAGGAGGAGGGTCACGATGAAAAACCCTAGCTTAGCCCCTATAAATACATAGCAACTATCAATCTAGTCTCACCACAAGTTTAAGCAGTTTGAAGTTCCATCACATAGGTTTTCTAGGGTTTCTTCGTCCTCTTCTTGCATATAATTGTTATTGTATTTTGAAGTTGAAATTTTGATAGAGATCGCAGTGATGACTCCATGAAATTCAAGCTCAACAGACCGGAATGCAGGTTTCTCTTTCTAGAGAAATTTGCGTGTCGACAACCCCGCTGAACTGAGCGATTCTCTATCTCTCTATATCTATATCTATATCTATTTATAGGTGTGTCTATGTATATGTGAATTTGATTTCTGATTAGATTATCAATTTTGTTTTTCTTTGGTTTGATTTGGGAAATTGAGGTTGCGATGAGGATAAATAAGCTCCCTCTTCTGAACTGTAAAGTTGAGGAAAAATGCTGGCAGAATCGAACCTATAACTTACTTATGCCACCACTGAGTAGTCTCTTTTCCCAAGTTTAAATTTTGCTTCTTCTTTGTCTTCTTAGGCTTTTATGTCCCCAAAAAAGATTGTTTTTTTACTGAATTTTATTTGTTATTGTGTTGATTGTAATGTGTATGTGTGTTCTGTTTTTTTGGGTTTGTTCAGATCTTGAAAGGAAATTTGGCTGTAAGATGGAAGGACTTGGATAGCTAAAATTTTGATCTTGAGAACTTTGTTTATGGGCTTGAAATAAATTTGTAAAAGTTAGTTATTTAAAATGTTTTGTGCTTTAGGGTTCTAGTTTGATAATTTTTTAAAAATAAAATACTTATATATCTTCTCAATTCACCTATAATAGTTCCTTAACTTGAAATATTTTCATTCAAACAGAGTCTTAGTTTGCATTAGTTTTGTTCCAAAGAAGATTGTGTTTATTCTGATTTTTCTGTTTATGTGCTGATTGTTTTTTTTTTTTTTTTAGGTTATTCTGATCTTTGACCCCAAAAGATTGCATATTTTCTTAATTTTATTTGTTACTGTGCTGATTGTAATGTGGATCAGGATGAAGCAACATTGAAATAAATCCAACACTTGATCTGAGGCATTATCTGTCATGTGATGCTAACCTTTGCTTCTGAATCTTATTTTGTGGATTTTTTAAATTCATGATGCTTTTCATAGATTTATTTTGAAGATTGGGTTTTATAATAGTAATTATTATCATGATTTTATTTTCTTATTTTACCCCATTTGTTAACTGAACTTTACCTTGAATATTTGTCTCTTTTAGCAATTAGCAATTGTTTTGTTCACAAGTAATTACAATTAATTCCTGAAGTGGAACCCTTTTAAATCGTATTTATACAAATTGCAATGGCTTCATTTTGAAAATTTAGATACAGATGTAATTCAGTTTGAAGCAAGTGGTCAATGATAAAGGCTGATGGGATTTCTTAATTTTGACTTGCTAAGTTGCTTGTAGGCACTTTTGCATATGAATTCTTGTGCAAAAATGCCATTGTAATGGCATTTTGTAGTTAAAAGTTTTGCAGATGTAGTGCCCATGTTGTGGGTTTTGTGAATGAGGATGGCAAATAGTTTTTTGCATTATTGACATGAAGCTTTGCCTTTGATTTGTAAATGTTGCTTTTCTTTATGAAGTATTATATGTATTTCTTAGTTCGATTTTTTCATATTCTTAGCAAGCTATAATCAAGTGATGAAGAATGGAAAAATCTTAGGACACCATTGGACACAACTTTTTGAAGTTGTGGGTGAGAATACCATTTTTCTGATGATGTGAGCTTCACTAATCTACAACTTTTTTGGTTTTGGTTTTGGTTTTCAAAAAAGTTTTCAAAAATATTTTTCAGATTTTTTTTTTTTTTGTAATTTTTTTTAAATAAAGTTTTTTAATATTTTTAATATTTTTTTTATTAATATTGAGATTTATTTAATATAAATATATTTAAAAAGTATAATTGGGTATGTTTGGTTTGTATTTGGGAGATGAGTTTTAGAAAAAAAAATTTTAAAAAATTTTTTTCTTTGAGTTTTTCTCAAAAAATTTTCAAAATCACTTTCTCTCTCTTACACATCAATCAATCACTTTTTCTCTCTCCTCTCTCCTTTTCAATCACTTTTTTTCTCACACACATCTATTCAAATTCTTCCCAAATATCAAATCATCTTAAACTTTCAAAAAAAACAACTCTTTCAAAATATATAACCAAACAAATCAAAAAAATTTCTAAATTCTCTTCTCAAAATTTTTTTCAAAAATAACTTTCTCAAAAACAAACCAAACAAGCCTATATTTGTGAATTTTTTTTAAAAAAATTTATTAAAATTTTTTATTAAATAATGAAAATAAAATAAAAATTATGAGAATTTTATATATATATTTCTTATATTTATTAATTTTTTAAAATATTTTTTTATAAATATTTTATTATTTAGATATATTCAAATAAGACATGTAAAAAAATAAAAAAATTATTTAAAATTCTAAAAATATTTATTAAAAATAAAAAATATAAAAATAAAAAATTTGATTTTTAGAAAATTGAAATAAAAACCTGAGATCTTTTTGTTTTTCTTTTTTTTTTGAAGTTCGCTCCTAAATTTGCATTGACAGAATACTTGTTATAAAGATAGAGGTTAAATTATGAACCTACCTTCTCAGATTTATTTAAATTATAAATTATTTTATGTGATTTTAAGATTTTTAATTTTATAATAAATAGGTTCTTTTATTAATAAATTATCAAGTTAATTAATAATTTTTAATATTATTAAAATTTTATTTCAATTAATGGTTTAGATAATTTTATTATTGTATAGATGAATAGTTGAAAATTTTATTTTTTTAATTAATTTTATTAAATAAAAAATTCTGACAATAAGTTATTTGTAATTTTTCAAATCACAAGGAACAATTCATATTTTAAGTAAATTTTAGAAGGTGTATTTGTAATTTATCTAAAGATATATATATATATATATATATATATATATAATTGATTTGACTATCTTATGAGATAATTAGGGTTGGTTTGGGATGTTCTAAAAAAGTGTACTTTTTGACTTATTGGCTTATATGAGTTGGGTTTGATGTGATGTGTTAGAGAAGTGATGTGATTTAAATAAGATGATGTGACCTAAATAGAATAATGACTTTTTGACTTTTTATATTATTTAAGTTATGCCAAACTTGGCCTTAATACATGTTTGTGTGAAAAATTGCAGTTTGACTTTAACTGGTATTATATTAGGAAAAATGTAATTCATTTTAAATAATTTATCAAATTTTTTATTAAATTTCTTACATGGACATGAGATTCATACAAATTCACATGTGTGTGAATTTTATATCTATATGAGAGATTTGATAGAAAATTTAAAGTTCTGTTTGGATGTATTTTCAAATTACATTTCTATCTTATCACTCTCACTTTACGTTTGGATACGACTTTCAAAATAGAATTCCATCATATCATTCAAAATATAATTCAAAAACTCGTTTGACAGCTTTGTTTTTCATTTTTTCACTTTCAACGTCTTCAGTCTTCTTCTTTTTCCTTTTTGAAAAACTTTCATGTTCATCATCTCTAAAAAAGTTCACGTGCAAAAAGAAATATACAGGTGAACTGATCTATTCGTCTTTCTCTGTTTCAAAGATCAGGACTGAAAATTCGTCACGGGTAGTGTTCATAGAGAATTTGGACTATTTTATAAATTATATCTGTGTACTCGCTCCCTACTCATACCATCTCCCACAAATCAAGTGAGTTACAATTTGTGCGTTGTGGAAGATTCATTCTATGGGCAACCAAACAACGATGACACCGAGATCAAATAAATCACAAATTTATTTCAAATATTTTTTTAAGGGTCACTAATTTTCTGAATCATCCCTAATTTTATTCTCATTTTTTTTTTTTTGTCTCGAGTCAAATTTATCAAACTTATTGTCGAATCAGACGACTATCAAAGAGTTGTACATTCAGTCACTATACCCACTCCATCACTGGTGATAACTATTCAACTCTCACTAATCTGGTACGTATATCTTTTAATCATATGTTATGTACAAATGAGTTCTGAAATGGTTTCTGAGAAATCCAAACGAGTATAGAGATAGTTTCTGATCTGTTTGAACTCTTTAAACGGTTGAGGCTGAGCCGGTCGTCCCCCGGATTATTCGGCCCGTCGTCCCTCGGGTTATCCACCTGGTCGACCCTTGATCAACGTTAATCTGTATTTAATTATGCCTGACAGTAATTTAGATGAAATTCGGGGTTTAATTTGCATATGTATTGTATCATTTTTGTATTTCTATCTGTTCAAGTATAAAATGATATGTACGTGTCTATAAGTTTCGAACTGCAAATTGAAAGCCTTATCGGCATCCAAACCCGAAATTGTTTATACCCTTATGTTATTTGGAATTTTTAAAACCTTGTGGCTAGTTTTATTAAAAATTGATTCGGAGCGATTCGTTAAGTTGCGTTTGGTGGGCCAAATGTTTAATTAATGTATTAAAATCACCATAATATAAATAGGAGCCCCTTTAACTCATTTAAGCTGATTTCTTACCCATTTGTTGAGTGCAAAATTCTGGAGCTCATTTAGAGAGAGAGGGAGAGCAATTTCTAGTGAGAGGGAAGGAGAAATCCAAGGTACAGTTGAGGAGTTTGCTTGAATTCACCAAGATTGTGCAAGTTCTTAGCAAGACCAAGGCTCTAGGTAAAAACTTAAGCTTTAATTCATGTAGATAATGTGTTTAATGGTCGAATTCATGAAGATTATAAGCTTTAATGTGTATATTGAGCTTAGAATGTTGAATTGAGTTACACTCCATGCATGCATGCATAAACTCTTGCATTTTGAAGTTAATTTTCATAAAAAACTTCCATGCATTTTTACATAAGAGTTAAAGACCATGATATCATCTTGTTTCCCATCAAATTATCAAGTTTCATTATGTTTTGGAGGGTTTGAATTCAAAGGAATTCATGCATGTTATGTTCTTGAGCATCCACCCTATTTTAAGTTGAAAATGTGAGTTTTAACAAGTCTTTGAGCCATGGTTTCTTGAAATGATGTTTTAAACATGTGGTTTCATGAGTCCTTAAGTGATTTTCAAAGTTGCATGCCCAGAAAATGAGTTTGGAAAGGTTGAATGTCGAATTTGAACCTGGGAGTGCAATCTGGAAAACCCAGATTTTTGTAGGCCGCTCGAGCGAGGGTTTTGCCGCTCGAGCGGAGATTTCGAGCAACCAACACTTTTGTTGAATTTTACAGTACGCTCGAGCGGAGCCCCTTTGTCAGCATGCCCGCTCGAGCGGGGAAAGCCACGCTCGAGCAGGGACCTATTTTTCAGAAAATTTGTCTAAGTGTTCCAAGGCATGTTTTGGCATCCTCATTGCATCCTAGACATTCCTAAGCCTTAATTAAGTTATGGTAATGAGGTTAGGGGTTAGAAACACACTAATGAATGAATGTGTTAAGTTAAGTGAATGTAAGGGTGTGTGTGTGTTCTAAGCCATGTGATAAGAATGAACATGAACCAACGTAATGTAAGCTAAGTCGTGTTGGCCACTTGAATGTGTAATGATAAGATACGTTGTGTTATGTGCTTTTGTGATTGTAGGTCAACGTCCGAGAATTGATTGACCACCTACGGAACCACTGTGAGTAACGTTATCGTAAAGATACGTTTATATGAAACTATGTTCCAAATGAGATAAGATATGCTATGATTTCTGAAATGATATATGTTTCTGTGAACGAACATTCCAAGTTTGAAATCTATTATGGCATCCATAGATAGTCCCAAGTCATGGGGGACGGCATGAAAATGCGGGTCTATGACATTTACGAGATCTCGTTAGCCACTTCATTGTGGTGATATGTGTTTAATCGGTGTCCGGGATCGGTTACTCTAGTCGGAAGACGTTATGTGATATGTTTGATATGTTCTATGGGATATGCCATTATTATGTTCTGATATGAGATGACTATGATTATGCTATGATCTGTTTTATACGTATGAAATGTTCGGAATTCGTTTACTAACCCCTTTACCTTAATGTTATTCACTGGGTTTTAGCTCACTGTTTGTATATATATGTATATAGGTGAGCATTCTGGAGTTCGAGCCCGAAGGCTTTTGCCTAGAGTTCTGTTTTGTTGTCAGCCAGCCTTTGTGCCTCACGTGGAGGTTCCCGAAGTGTCTTGGGGTCAAGTTCTGATTAGTTCTGTATATGTATGAGACTTAATCTAATCATGTTGGTTGTACTTAAGATACTGTAATGTGTGTGGTATAATATAATGTATGGTTGACTATGGTTGTGTATATAAAGTTTTAAAATATTCTGTTTCATATAAGTCAACACAGCTCATTGGACAAGTATCATTTTTGTATATTGCTTCCGCTAGCCCTTATCATATGCTTATCTGTTCAGAGGCCTTCGGTAATCTAATGATTACTGGCCGGTTACGATATTAAACCTATAGGGGCGGGTTTGGGTCGTGACAGAGTGGTATCAGAGCACGAGTTATACCACACATACGTGTCCATATGAGCTATAGGATGTCCTAGAAATGAAATAGAGACATTGCATTGTCATGTGTAAGCGTATGAACATATTTGAACTGAAAATGAAAAGAAATGAGTCCATGAGTTAAGTGGAATAACAGGTAATGTTAATCTTAATACCGAAAGTGAAATCTGTATGAACATGAACATATGAAAGTAAGGATCACGTGATCGTATCTGAATTGAACCAGAAGTGTAAACACGTTTGATATGAAATGAAATGTGAAATCAGTAAGGACTTTCCCTGTATTAATGGTTACCCTATTCATGTGTAGATCAATGGAAAGGACAAGGAACGTAGGCGAATCTGAACCTTCTGACGCTAGAATTAGCCGGTTAGAGGAAATGGTTGAAGCCTTAACTGAGAATCTGAAACAACAGCAACAAGGGCAAACATGTGTACCCGAACCAGTTAGTTATGATATGATAACACTGACACAGAAATACAATAAAATGAAACCACCTGAATTTCTGGGGGGTATTGAACCGTTAAAAGCCGAGGCTTGGGTTTTAGAAACTGAGAAAATATTTGAGGTATTCTCGTGTACTGAGGCACAGAAAGTTTTGTTGGCAACATTCACACTTAAAGAAGAAGCGAGGAGATGGTGGATGTTAGTGTGAAATGATAATGATGGTGTGACATGGGATAGATTTAAAGAAGCTTTCTTCGAAAAATATTTTCCCCAATGCATCCGGGATAGGAAAGTATCTGAATTTATACAACTAAAACAAGGCAAAATGACTGTGGCCGAATATAAAACAAAATTTACTGAGTTAGCCCGATATGCACCCCATATGATTGACACCGACTACAAAAAGGTTAGGAAATTTGAAGGTGGGCTTGACTTAGATGTGTATGACCGAGTTGGCGTCTTAAAATTACCAAAGTACGTGGATGTTCTTGATAGGACCTTAATGTCCGAAGCAAACATAGCAGCTTTGAAAATATCCAAATCAATTGAATCAGAAAGAATGAAACAGAAGAAACAAAAAGTTGAAATGACTGGTAATTCGATGACCTCCACAACTGAAAAAATTCGGGGCAATAACTATGAACAAAGAAAGTCGGGGGAGTAATGTGAACAAAGATATACCTGTCTGTAGAGAATGTAGGAAACAACATTGGGGCACTTGTCGCCGTTTGTCAGGAGCTTGTTTTAGATGTGGTCAGAAAGGACACTTGGCTAAATCTTGCTCGTAAACTCATCCGAATAACAAATAAGCCTAAATCTGCACCCTAGTTCCAGAAAATGCTCAGAACACTGAAATGACTAACGCAGATAAAACCCTGACCATGTGTAATTGTTTTATGGGAATTTGTGCGTGAATCATATGTTTCTTAGTTTGATATGATATAGATTGTGGACGTGTTAATTGGGTAATTTGAATTGTTAGAATTATGAACCCATGATAATTGAACCTTGTGAACTGAACGAACCACCTGTGCCTTGGAAATTATTGGAACTTGTGAACAGTGGGAATTTGTCGGGTTAAACCTTTGTATCGTATTGTGAAAATTTAATATGAACTGTTAAGTGTGACCTTTTGAACTATGCTAGAACTGTTGAACGTGGGAACACATTATGATTGACTGTAACTGGGAAATCTGTATGACCATGACTAGAATTGAACCGTTATGTATCGACTGACATCATCGAATGATTAGACCCGTGATCTCGTATTGTATATATGAATCAGTCACGTAGGGAATTGCTGAAATTGAGAACCTATGTCAGTTGGGAAGAATGAACTTCTGCTTATGAATTTGTGAACGAATGCCTAAATGATAATTGATCTTAGACTCGTATCTGTATATGTATATATGTCCTCGCTTGTGAGACCATTAGAACTGATGGGATTGAACTGTGGTTAATGAACACTTTGAGACCTACTGGTTGATATGAACTATCATAACTGATCTGTTGAACCATACGTGAACTGCTAAATATGGAGACACATTAGTATTGACTGTATATGGAACATGTTTGAACTCATATATATATCTAGACCTTTGCATGGAATGTCGGCTAATTACATTGTATTTGGACTGAGTAGACTTATGACTTGTTGTCTTAATTATCATATCTGGAGGAACTATTTGTGTTTATCTGTATATAGAACTCGTGCATCTGTATTGGGAAGGTTGTTAGACTCTGGACATGTACATATATGACTATACCTTTGCTCAGAATGATCGATGTGATTATTTGTTGATGACCTGTGAACGGTGGACTGTGATTGTTGAACATTGACTAGACTGTTGACTAGACCAGTGAGCCTATGCTTTAATGACTGTATGACCAATCTGAAACTTCTGTATAACGATCTGCTATTGTGTACCTTATGCTTACATGAACTCAGTTGGGAATGTTTTATTGACTGTGATGTTTACTTTTGATATGAACAACTACATACCTGTGCACCCACATGTGAACTCACGTGGAAATGTAACACTGTATATGACCTGAACTCTTCGATATGAACTACTGTGATACATAACTCTACTGTGATTTGAGAACTGAGGAACTTAGAACAACTGTAAAACTACTGACTATACACCTAAGCGAATGGAGTATGAACTATAGAATTGATGTACCTCGTCGGGGAGTGATAAGGGAAGAACCTTTACCTGATCTAATCTGATAGAACTGTAGTTTGATGAGACCTTTGTTTGACTGATAGAACTTTTGTTTGATGACTCACGCTTTGAACTGTTATTTGATATGACTGGGTAAAACTTCATTTGAGATGACCGGGTAGAACCTTTATTAATTTGATCTGAGGAGACCCTTATTGAAAGCCGTTATCTGATATGATTACATTATAGGGGATTGTGAACTGCTTATGATTGAATAACAAAGCTGTGTTGCTAGGAGAACTAACCGAATGAAAAATTGAATCGATCTTGAATACTTAGGAAGAATGTGAACCGTCAATAGCAGACTATGTGATTGTGGAATCTGGGAACTTATGCTTGGGAGATATGGGAATACCGTATAATGACATGTGTTTAATCGCGCTGGAATTACCGTCACGGCTTTGAATTTGTTTGGCAAAGAGAATGATTACTTCTGGGTTACTGTATTTTAAAACTAATAGAATCTATTGACAACAGACTGGTTTGATTGTAAACTCTGACTGTCCGGGGGTATATGTAATCAGTATGACTGCTTCTGTATCGACACACAGTATGATTGAATCTATGAAAACTGAGACTGATGAATGGTGTATGAAAGATTACTTCAGAATGACCCGGACTAACTGTGATGAAATACCGAATTGGGATCCGAATTGAACAAAGACTGAATGATCGACTTGAAAATGAATAAATCGAATCTCTGTAACTTAACGGGGAAAATTACTTATGAAAATGAGACCAGTGCAATCTATAACACCGATAAGTGTCTGATATGAGTAGTGTATGTAATAATGCAGTAAAGTTGTGTGCAACTATATTTATGTTCTATGTCATGAAATAAGTTTTGTTTTCTGAAATGTTATATGTTGCATACTGAATGAATGTCCAGTTTTCTGAAAAGTTTTGTGGCACCCTTAGTTCATATGGCCCTCGCCCGGGGGTAAGAATACCGTGGCCGATGGCCCTTGCCTAGGGGTAACAATACCATGTGTAAGAACCTGAATTTTTAGACAACTAATTAGTTTATTAATAATAATATTAAGTCAATCAATAGTGATTATTAAACTATTAAATTATAATATTAAAAGCACCATAATCAATACCAATATTAAATTCTTTTAAATTATTTATCTTGATGTGATTAAATTTCTGTATCAAATACAGTGGTGGAAACTAAATGGATTAAATTGATAGTAAATAAGCTAGTTAGAATTTAGTAGGAAGAAAACCATCCAGTTGAAAATAATAATATTGAATAAGTAAACAAATAAAGTAATTAATTAATTATATATACATATTGACCCCAATTTCAATACCATTCAATCCAATTCAAAAGTAAGTAAAAAAAAAAAAAAAAAGTGAGCTAGTTGCAAGGAAAGTGGCGGACAGCCACTTCCTTTTTACCTAGGCTGCTTGCATGCTTGTTTTTCCCCAAGCTCACACTCAATCCTCCCTAGGGAAGTAAGCATGCAAAGATGGCCTTTCCAGCCCTTTATTTGAGGCAGCCACGGCATGCCAATTTTGCTGGCTGTCATCTAAGCATTAGATGAGAATTTCTAAGCAAGAAGTCAGAATTTTTTTTTGGCTGCCTTCTTCCCAATAAAGCTGTTGCCAAGGCATGCTATGGCATGCAAACATATTCTAACCCCTAGCCCATACTTGTAGACGACAATTCCAAGCAAAGAAAAGAATATAAAATTAAAATAAATCCTCCAAGCTCTCCTACATATAGAACACAATCCAGCCCCTTTGCTTGGTTCTCCACGGCTGAGAAAAGAGAGAGAGGGAGAGAAAGCAAGAGGGAAGGGAGAGAAGGGAAGGGAAGGAGGGCCAACACTTGGGATTTGTTTTACCTCACTAAGGTAAGAATACATCACCTCTATCCTCCCTTAGATACCTCTAACTGAATTTATATAAATTATATATACAAGACTAAACATGGTTAAGTCATATATTGCAAAATAGTACCATGCATGCTTAACATTTTGAATAGGATGATGGTTTCATTATGTTATAATTTCATATTCCTTCTTGATATAAATATATGACTTAGCTACTGTTTTTATGTGTTCAATATTCTCCATTGTTGATATAATCTTGCAAAAGAGTAAAATGAGATGAGAATGGTTTCCCTTTACTTGAAACTTAGGTTCTTTCTCACTGTTTCAGATTTATCGGATGAAAAGAGGGCTCTAATAAATTGAAAATAATTGATGTTAAAAATCTGTGTATACTGGAAGTATATATAGGTGTTATACACTATGTAAAATTTTTATAAAATCATTGGACACCATTTCTTACCGAAACAAATATTTTCCCTAAGTGTCACTTACAACACAGCAGAAGCAGTAGATTCAAACAGGTCCCATTCTCTCTACAAATTGTATTTTTCTACACGACCACTTGGAAAAGTAAGATTTTTAAGTTACCTTTCAAACGCCACTGGTTTCATAATTTTTTTCTAAGTATTGAGAGAGAAACACCAATTTTTCCAAAAGGTGACAGAATCTGTCCAGTTTTCTTATAAAAATTATTTGACCTCCTTCGGCTGGTTTTCAGTCTTCATACTCTTCTGGAAATATGTTTTAAACTCAACATAGACCGTTCCCTTGGGGCAGACCGTGATGTCACGACTCGGGTATGTAACCCTGGTGCGTGGGCATCATTGGTAGTTACTGTAAGTAACATTTGAATATTTGACCAAGGGGGAGTCAGAATTGCCCGTGGCCATTGTTTAGCGGTTGAGTGGAAATAGTACTCCGCGGGGAGTTACTTAAACTTATCTGATGAACTAAATCTATGTGACTTTAAAAAGAAAAAGTGTGCATTTTCCTTATGATGAATCACTATCTCCGTTTGCGATTTTATTTATTTATTTATTTATCTGTTGTTATTATTTTAATTGTTGGCATTTCTGTTATGCTTATTAAATGCTGCTTATTATTCTGTTAATACACAATGTTTATTACTTGTGAGTATTATTATCGGGGTGGGTATTTTCGGGTTATAGTATCTTATTGAGCTCGTCGCTCATTGGCATTCCCATTGCCCTGGCGTTTCATGCCAGGTACCGAAGAAACCGAAGGAAACACCGAGGTGTAGGAAGGCAACATTCAACCCTGGTTAGCTTGAAGCGTGCCAAAACTCCATGAACCATTTTTTTTAGTATTCTAGTTTTTCTCTAGCTCTTTTTATATTTGTGTACTAAGACAAGGTTTTAAATTTGATTGGAGTTGTAATTTAAGAACTTTTAGTTTCCGTGTTGTAAATTAATGGATGATGGTAAATTTGGTGGCAACATTGATGAGGATTCTTAATTAAGAAAATTGATTTTAAGTTTTAAACCTTATTTTGATGTCCTCAAATTTTGGGGGCGTCACAACATGGTATCAGAGCTCTAGGTTAGATTACCTAGGGACGGTGGGAAAGAGGTTCATACTTAATTGAGGAGTAGTGTCGTGTGTTAGAAGGAATAGAGTTATGTGACTCATAGTTTATGCGAGCTTTATGCTAATCATAGTAACTATTCTTATTTGATCCTAACTGTTCCTCTAGCTTGACGCCAAATTTGTCCAATACAAAATCATCACTTCTCTATCTTCATTGAACCTTTCCAATTCGACAAAGTATTGCCTTAAGATGATCAATTGGCAATTTTTTTTTTAGCCCTGATTATTGTATCTTGTATGTTGTTCTCTTAAAAACCAGTTGTACTCTTTTAATCCTTACAGGGTGAAGAATCTTAGGTATTTGGTTTGAAATGTGTATGGCCAAACGCAATTTCAATTCAAATATCTAGTTTGGTCACCAGCTCTATAATCTTAACCCTATTAAAAGTTCAAAACCATCATGTCATCCGACTGTACCATCTGTTCAAATTCCATTTGAATTCTTATGCTAATTATGCTATTATCGTAGCCACGTCATACTCTTTCTTCCCTACTACAATTGTGTGAATATTGGGATTAGAGCTTGAACAATTAGAAATACCTATGAGTGTAGCTTCACCGTTAGGAGGTCAAACTCGAGTAGATCTCGTATGCAAATCATGTGAACTAGGAGTCTCCAGTTTGCATTTAACTTGCGACCTACGAGTCATGGAAATATCAGACTTTGACGTTATCCTAGGAATGGACTGGTTATCAGCCCATAGAGCCACCATTAATTGCTGTTGAAAGACGGTGACTGCTTACTCTCAGGACGGAACGCGATTCCAATTTAAGGGGGATAGACAAGATTCCCTATCACCGACGCTTCAAAAATCAAAGTGGCACGACCACCTAGCTGGATGGTTAGCCAGCTTAGTTCTGGAAGACAGAGATCGTATGGAACTAGGGCTACCTCGTGTGATGTGCAAGTATGTATTCCCGGAGGAATTACCAAGACTACCCCCAAAGCGAGAAGTAGACTTTACTATTGAATTATAGCCTGGTACAATCTCAATGGCACCACATCATATGGCACCAGCTGAATTGAGAGAGCTAAAGACACAGTTGCAAAAATTATTGGACAAGGAATTTATAAGATCAAGCACGTCCCTGTGGGAAGCACCAACCTTATTTGCTAAAAGAAAGATGGGACACTTAGGTTGTGCATTGATTACCGACAACTTAATAGAGTCACCATTAAGAATCGATTTTGACTACCTAGGATTGATGACCTCTTCGATCAGCTTAGAGGGGCGAAGTATTTCTCAAAGATAAATCTCAGGTCTGGGTATCACTAGTCGCGAATTCGGGAAGAAGATATTCATAAGATTGTATTTTGAACCTGTTACGGCCACTATGAGTTCGTAGTGATGCCATTTGTAGCACGTCCGCGGGGGACCTCGGCTACAGTTCGGACTCGATTTTGTGTCGCGGTTCTAAATCTGAACCAAAGAGTCCAAATCCGGCAAATCGTTTTGAAGAAAAACAGATTTTTGAAAAAGTAGTGCCAAACATGGACTGCTTTGCTAGATTACAGAGTCGCCACCTAAATATTTTTAAAATGGGAAATTTAGGAAACCCTGACTCGGTGCCGAAGGCCACGTGTCCGTCATCACCAAAGTGATCTTGGCTCGGGAGCTTGGGTACGATCGGGGAAGGTCAGCTATGAGCACCCCCTTTCGCCCGGTCCGAAGACCGGCCTCTACTAACCGTGATATCCGATTTTGAAAACATTACATGCTCTTATTCCAATTATTAGCCTAGAATTACTATGTTATGCGCACAGCAAACAAGTATAGACTAGATTGCCTAACTTGGAAATAAACACTGCATATCCGTTTTGTCTCGAAAAACGTGTTGGTTTTTGCTACTCGAAAGTAGGCTAAAATACGGATTTCAATGAGTTGTTCCAACTCGCGCAATCCAACCTCCACCCACAGGCATTCAAGCAGCTTATCACATAAGCACTTAGCCGCATGACAGGCATACTGTCATGTTAACATTCACACGCATGCGACATGCTAAAGCATAAAACTTACATCGTACTCCGTGCCAAAACAAGAAACCAGTTAGCAAAACATGCATGACCTAGTTTATGTTAAGTGACTAATGCATCGCATACGGAATGTAATCTAGACAGGCTCGGCTATCCTAAGCATGGCACATGAAATGCAACAACTATCACGTATTCAATTTGGAATTGAAAGTACGATGCAGTTTGAATGATGTACCGAGCCCGGTGCATGTAAACAAATGCATGGATGCACGCATGCATTGCATAAGGTATGCTAATTTTAAATATGCCCTAATCTACCATCATAAGCAGGTAAATAAAAGGGAAGAAAGAAATGGGGGTTGGAAGACATACATACACTCACCCACACTTATTACAATTATGCCCTCGCCCGGAGGGACCAAAATAATAATACAGATTAATTAACTACGCAAGCTAATTAATTATTACAAATCAATTAAATTAATTAAACAAATTAATTAATCTAATTAAAACAGTAAACCCCTCGGGGAGCGGGTCAGATGCAGTGCATGCTCGGGATTTGCTCGGAATCGCACTGCCATGCATAGTTTGCCTCTGTTTCCCCTGCTATCCTCCTCTGAAAATTGCCAAAGTCCCAGGAGTGCCTCTCAGGGCACTGGGGAGTACCACCGGCTGGGGTAGAGAACCACCGGCTGAAGAAGGAGGCCACCGGCACTAGATGAAGTTATCGGCTGGCAATTGACTGCCGGTCGGCACTAAATAGTGCCGGCCGGCACTTAACACCTGCAGAACCTGCAACCCACAGCAGCAGAGGACAACAACATGCATGGCAATGTGATTCAAGGTATTTATGCACTATACACACCCCTTATCATGTTATTGACTCAAAGGGGCATGTGCCTCGATTCCCGGACCACCAATCGCGCATTTCCGTGCATGATGGCCCTAAGAACCAAGAATGCAACTTTGATTTCAAATGCATGCAATGCAAACAAGCAAACAAGGGTGCTCAAACCTCTATCATGACTTGGTCAAGAGGCTTAGCATGCATGTCGATGCAATGAAGTCCTAAACATGTCAACTAGTATGCAATATGGCAATACAATGCAATCATGCAAGTAAGCATACAAGACAAGCATGCGAATCAATGGAAGGATGGTCTTATACATGAATTAGGCAACTCAAATAGTCCTAAAATCAGTGGCCCAAAATGCTAAGTCAAGAGGGCCAAACACACATGCACACATGTATAAGTTAAGGCACCAACACTTAAGCATAATTAAGCAACTCTTAAACACATCTAAGAGGCACAAACATGGACTATTAGCATACATGAAAAGCTCTGAAATCATGCAAAACATGGTGCCAAATCAAGCTAAACAAGACCAAACAAAGCATGCAAATAGCCCGAGTGCTTGAAGCAAGGTAATGAGGCTTTGAACCACACTTGACAAGACCAATCATGGCAAGACTCGAGCAACCAAAAACAGGTTTTCAGCATGTGAAAATACACCCAAAACTCACACTCACGGCATCCTAAAAGCTCTAAACACACAAGCATGCACAAGGCACCCTTGAATGCATAAAAGGACACACCCTTAAAGCATGAAAGAGATGACAAAAATGAACATGTGAGCATGGATTAGGGTCTGAAATAGCATGTAAGAGGGTTCCAAACCCTTGAAATCATGGAGGCAATGCATCCTACACATGCACCTACTTGAAGCATACAAGCTACAATGCAAAGGGGCTATACAAAGCATGCCAAGATTGACCCAAACAACCTAGGACAGACCTTATACATGGAAAAACAAGCACATTTCCAGTTTATGACCAGCCACAAAAATAGAAGCAAGATAGGCTAACAAAGCATGCAAAATTACGGTAAATAGAAGAGATTATGAGACAAGTGCAAGATAGGGGTCCCAAACAGGGTTGAGCCCTTCTTCAATGTTGAAGAAGGGCTCAAAATAAGCCTACTTACAGTTTATTACATGCTCAAAAACAGATTATACGCCAGCCAAATATACTATGCAAGAATCATGGCATACAAGGGGGTAAAGAGATAGGTGCTAGATGCTATCATCAAACAGCCAAATACCCTTCATGAGACATGTAGAGGGGGGAAAAATAAGCCACTTTTCAGGCCTGTCGAAGGCCCAAAAATGGAAGCATGGTAGGCTAAAGAAACATGCAACAAAATAAGGTCCCAAGAGGGTATTGAAGCAAGTCATACATGGGGGTCCCAAACAAGGTTGAGCCCTTCTTCAATGTTGAAGAAGGGCTCAAAACAAGCCTCTTTGTAGTTTACATCGAAGCTCAAAAATACATGCAACTATGGCTTAGATATGAACCAAGAAAATGCTAGTTTTAGGGAAAAGTGTGCTTACCCTTGTAGACCAACAAATCAGCACCCCTTGGTCCAAGTTTCTGAGCTCCTAACCTCTGCAAATGACCTCCCAAATGCTGGAATGGAAGATGGAGGTGTTGTGCTAGGTGTTGTAGAGCAAATGATACAAGAACCAAGGTGTTTGGAAGCTTGGATAGGATAGATATAGAGAAGGAGGTGGGATATATGTATCTATATCAGAATATATGTATATCCTCTGGTTTTTTGCTTAAGAATCTCCAACCTTAGCAATGGAGAGGAAGGCCTCTCTTAAATAGACAAAGCTTAGCTTCCAAAACAAGCTTCAAAGGGTCAAAAGAGTTCAAGGGGGGGTGCAAGGCTTATTCAACAAGCTTGGACAGCTGGTAGGCTTCTTGAGGAAGCCAAGACAAGGGGTCAAGGCTTCCTCAAGAAGCCTTGAGCAAAGGGTGCAAAATAAGGGCCAAAAGGGTGCAAAATAGGCACATGGATGCACGTGGATCTGATTCTGTGCATCCCAGCTGGCACAGCTGGTATGCACCAGGCTTGGGGGGTGCAAAGGGTTCAGGTCGGCCAGAAGGTTTGATCATCGGCCAAAATAAAGTGCCGATAGGTGATTCCTAGGTCAAAAAATGGCCGGTGGGTATGAAAATTGAAGCCCCGGAAGTTAGCTTTCCAATGGCGCAAACCTTGCATCAAAATTCCTCCTGTGCAAAAAGTTATGCCCTTTTCCGTGAAGCCGTGCAGACTCGATCCAACCGGGATGATGCCCAGCTTCAACCCATCATATCTCCTCCACCCGGACTTGGCTCTAGGAGATTCTTGAACCAAAAATGAAGCCCCGGAAGTCTTCTTTCCAATGGTAGTGGCCTCATAGCTTAACTCCAAGTATGCAATTGAATAAGCCCGATTCAGCGAGAGCCGCTCGACTTTCTTCTATCCGGATTCATGGCGAACTTCTTCCAGACCAGTTTTCTCCCCTTCTCTCCTCTTTTCTTCAACTCCAAACCCCTAAACAAAGTGTTTTGAAGGGTTTGCCTCTCTCCTTGCCGAAGGAACTGAACCTGTGCCCTGCACATCTCTCAACACCGAGCAAACCATCAGTAATGCCCAAGTCTTGAGGGCGGTCAAAAATGGGGTGTCTACACCATTCGGCCTAACCAATGCACCAGGTGTGTTCAAGAGTTTAATGAACAAAATGTTCACGCCTTACTTAGATCAATTTGTGGTAGTTTTCATTGATGATATTTTGGTATATTCCAAGTCTGAAGGAGACCATGGACAACATTTGAGAATAGTACTTCAAACCTTGAGGGAGAACCAACTGTATGCTAAAGCTAGTAAATGTGAATTCTGGATGGAGGAAGTAAAATTTTTGGGTCACGTGGTGTCTGAAAATGGAGTATCGGTGGACCCAACTAAAATAGAGGCAGTGACAGAATGGAAGCAACCTAAGAACACATTCAAGATTCGTAGTTTCTTAGGGTTGGCCGGTTACTATCGAAGATTCATTCAGGACTTCTCAAGATTGGCCAAACCAATGACACGCTTGACTCAAAAAGGAGTTAAGTTTGAATGGAACGAGTCTTGTGAAAATTCATTCCAAGAACTTAAGAAAAGATTGACGAGTGCCCATATTCTCATAGCACTAGAACGTGACGTTAGGTATAATGTGTATTGTGATGCTTCCAAATAAGGTCCGAAGTGCGTATTGATGAAAAATGGCAAGGAGGTGGCATATGGATTAAGGCAATTAAAGAACCATGAGAAGAATTATCCCACTCATGACTTGGAGTTAGTAACCATAGTTCATGCACTTAAAATTTGGAGACACTACCTATATGGTGAAAAGTTTGAAATATTCACTGACCACAAAAGCTTGAAGTATCTGTTCATCCAAAGGGACCTGAACATGCGTCAGAGACGTTGGATGGAGTACCTGGAGGATTACCAATTTACCCTTTCTTATCATCCTGGCAAGGCTAACGTTGTAGTAGATGCCTTAAGCCGCAAAAATAGAGGGATTGTTGCTAGCTTAGCCCTTAGAGAATGGAATATGATTGGAACGCTCAATGAATTTGGGGTACAGATGGAGGTTCAAGATGAAAAGGCTTACCTTGGTGCTCAAATTGCTACGCCTAAAATTTTGAGCGAGATATTAGAATCACAACAGTACGATCAGGAGGTGGCATTCATCAAGGCACGAATGGAATCTAGTGAAACCATGCCTGGTTGGGAAATTCACACAGATGGGAGTTTGAAATATCAAGGTCGAGTGTTCGTGCCAAATGACGACTCACTAAGAGAAAAGGTACTTAACGAATTTACCATTCAGTATTCGCAGTACATCCAGGAGGTACCAAGATGTACCAAGACTTAAAACGCCAATATTGGTGGGGCGGAATGAAAAAGGATGTAGCCAAGTTTGTGTCTCAGTGCTTGATATGTCAACAAGTAAAGGCTGAACACCAAAGACCGGCAGGAACACTTCAACCTTTACCAATCCCGGAGTGGAAATGGGAACACATAACCATGGATTTTGTGACGGGTTTGCCTCGATCACCACAGAGACATGACGGCGTATGGGTAGTGGTAGATCGACTGACTAAGACAGCCCGATTCTTACCTGTCGGGTCATCAGATACGTTAGATTCACTCAGTAGATTGTTCATCAAAGAAGTGATCAGATTACACGGAGAACTAGTGAGTATCGTGTCTGATCGTGACCCTCGATTCACTTCCCAATTTTGGCAAAGCTTGCAGAAGGCAATGGGAACGAATTTATGGTTTAGCACGGCATTTCACCCACAAACAGATGGACAGTCTGAGAGGAAGATACAAACCTTGGAGGATATGCTTCGAGCTTGCGTTATGGATTTTAATGGAAGTTGGGAGAAACACTTACCTCTCGTTGAGTTCGCTTACTACAATAGTTTCCAGGCCAGTATTGGAATGGCACCGTATGAAGCACTTTATGGATGACCTTGTCGATCACCAGTCTGTTGGACAGAAGTAGGGGAAGAAACCTTGCCAGGACCCGACCTGGTTCAGGAGACCACTGAAAAGATAAAACTGATCAGACAACGACTAATCACAGCCCAAAGCCGCCAAAAGAGTTAGGCGGATCAAAGGAGGCGGCCTTTAACTTTTGAGATAGGCAATCATGTTTTTCTCAAGGTTCGACCCCGTCGAGGTATTACGCGATTCGGAAAGAAAGGAAAACTTGCACCTCGTTATGTGGGACCCTTTGAAATCTTGAACAAGGTAGGAGAGGTAGCGTACCGTCTAGC
Organism: Camellia japonica; assembly: GCA_030407325.1. Classification (NCBI taxonomy): domain Eukaryota; kingdom Viridiplantae; phylum Streptophyta; class Magnoliopsida; order Ericales; family Theaceae; genus Camellia; species Camellia japonica. The sequence continues at coordinate 142,602,563 of JAPPVO010000032.1, forward strand.
ACTACCACCACAGCTCGCAGCAGTGCACAATGTCTTTTACATCTCGATGTTACGGAAATATGAGCCACACCCTTCACATGTTATCAATTGGGGGGGGGGGGAGATTGATCTCAATGAAGATGCAAGCTTTGAGGAAAGGCCTATAAAGATTATGGACCGGCGAGAAAAGAACTTAAGAGGCAAAGTCATCCACTTGGTGCGAGTGTTGTGGCAGCATCGAGGAGTGGAGGAGTCTACTTGGGAAAGAGAGGATGCAATACGAGCCAATTACCCTCAGTTGTTTGAAGATAAAGGTACATGTTAAAATTTCGAGGACGAAATTATTTAAGGGGGATAGGTTGTAAGAACCTGAATTTTTAGACAACTAATTAGTTTATTAATAATAATATTAAGTAAACAAATAAAGTAATTAATTAATTATATATACATATTGACCCCAATTTCAATACCATTCAATCCAATTCAAAAAAAAAAAAAAATGTGAGCTAGTTGCAAGGAAAGTGGCGGACAGCCACTTCCTTTTTACCTAGGCTGCTTGCATGCTTGTTTTTCCCCAAGCTCACACTCAATCCTCCCTAGGGAAGTAAGCATGCAAAAATGGCATTTCCAGCCCTTTATTTGAGGCAGCCACGGCATGCCAATTTTGCTGGCTGTCATCTAAGCATTAGATGAGAATTTCTAAGCAAGAAGTCAGAATTTTTTTTTGGCTGCCTTCTTCCCAATAAAGCTGTTGCCAAGGCATGCTATGGCATGCAAACATATTCTAACCCCTAGCCCATACTTGTAGACGACAATTCCAAGCAAAGAAGAGAATATAAAATTAAAATAAATCCTCCAAGGTCTCCTACATATAGAACACAATCCAGCCCCTTTGCTTGGTTCTCCACGGCTGAGAAAAGAGAGAGAGGGAGAGAAAGCAAGACGGAAGGGAGAGAAGGGAAGGGAAGGAGGGCCAACACTTGGGATTTGTTTTACCTCACTAAGGTAAGAATACATCACCTCTATCCTCCCTTAGATACCTCTAACTGAATTTATATAAATTATATATACAAGACTAAGCATGGTTAAGTCATATATTGCAAAATAGTACCATGCATGCTTAACATTTTGAATAGGATGATGGTTTCATTATGTTATAATTTCATATTCCTTCTTGATATAAATATATGACTTAGGTACTGTTTTTATGTGTTCAATATTCTCCATTGTTGATATAATCTTGCAAAAGAGTAAAATGAGATGAGAATGGTTTCCCTTTACTTGAAACTTAGGTTCTTTCTCACTGTTTCAGATTTATCGGATGAAAAGAGGGCTCTAATAAATTGAAAATAATTGATGTTAAAAATCTGTGTATACTGGAAGTATATATAGGTGTTATACACAGTGTAAAATTTTTATAAAATCATTGGACACCATTTCTTACCGAAACAAATATTTTCCCTAAGTGTCACTTACAACACAGCAGAAGCAGTAGCTTCAAACAGGTCCCATTCTCTCTACAAATTGTATTTTTCTACACGACCACTTGGAAAAGTAAGATTTTTAAGTTACCTTTCAAACTCCACTGGTTTCATAATTTTTCTCTAAGTATTGAGAGAGAAACACCAATTTTTCCAAAAGGTGACAGAATCTGTCCAGTTTTCTTATAAAAATTATTTGACCTCCTTCGGCTGGTTTTCAGTCTTCATACTCTTCTGGAAATATGTTTTAAACTCAAACATTTAGCAAACGGTTCTGATCATGCCTCTTTTCGACACCGTTTGAGGACCCTTTTTATTTTCCGAACATAGAACACCTGTGCTGACATTTTCATGGCCTGAATATACCTTTTTACTCCATTACTGTTTGGAGGCAGCAACAACTCTGACTTTACCAGGTCACTGTTTATTCCACAAGATAAATTTTCAAGTGGTTCAAATCGGAAAAGTTAGATTTTTAAGTTACCTTTCAAACGCCGCTGGTTTCAAAGTTTTTTTTTAAGTTTTGAGAGAGAAACGCAAATTTTTCCAAAATACGACAAGATCTGTCCAGTTTTCTTAGAAAAATTATTTGACCACCTTCTGTCGAATTTCAGTCTTCGAATCCTTCTGGAAACATGTTCTAAACTCAAGGATCTAACATGCCGTACTAACCATACCTTCTTTTGACACCGTTTGAGGCCGCTCTTATTTTTCCAACACAGATTACCTGTGCTGGAAGTACTATAGCTCACTGTCACAGAAAAACCAGTTTTCTTCCAAAATTTATTTCTCCCTTTAAAAATCATTTTTGGCTCTGGTATTCTTCTCGGAATATTTTCCTAACTCAATGAATTAGCACTAGTTAAAATATTGTAATGATTGAACATCATTTGGTATGGGTTTCATAATTTTTTTTATATAGAGTGCTGACAGAAGTAGTGTGTGAATTCCTAAGAAATTTTGTGATAAATCCTAAGACACTCTATCATATTTATTTTGGTTGTCATATACAATTGTGTTGTTCTATTTAAACATTATGTCACTGTAGTTTTCAAACTAAAACTCGTACATGCATCAACATGTGAATTGTACAACGTAAAGAGACACGAAATCGAACAGATACATTAAAATTTAAAAGTGATGGGGTGAGCCCAGTTTAGAATTTTGCGCAAGTGAGTTGCGAAACCTAACATGGCACGGGAAGGTATTTCGGCTCTTATTCGGTGTAGAGGCGATATAAGGTTGGTGGTGCGGGTGTCACAACATAGACCGTTCCCTTGGGGCAGACCGTGATGTCACGACTCGGGTATGTAACCCTGGTGCGTGGGCATCATTGGTAGTTACTGTAAGTAACATTTGAATATTTGACCAAGGGGGAGTCAGAATTGCCCGTGGCCATTGTTTAGCGGTTGAGTGGAAATAGTACTCCGCGGGGAGTTACTTAAACTTATCTGATGAACTAAATCTATGTGACTTTAAAAAGAAAAAGTGTGCATTTTCCTTATGATGAATCACTATCTCCGTTTGCGATTTTATTTATTTATTTATTTATCTGTTGTTATTATTTTAATTGTTGGCATTTCTGTTATGCTTATTAAATGCTGCTTATTATTCTGTTAATACACAATGTTTATTACTTGTGAGTATTATTATCGGGGTGGGTATTTTCGGGTTATAGTATCTTATTGAACTCGTCGCTCATTGGCATTCCCATTGCCCTGGCGTTTCATGCCAGGTACCGAAGAAACCGAAGGAAACACCGAGATGTAGGAAGGCAACATTCAACCCTGGTTAGCTTGAAGCGTGCCAAAACTCCATGAACCATTTTTTTTAGTATTCTAGTTTTTCTCTAGCTCTTTTTATATTTGTGTACTAAGACAAGGTTTTAAATTTGATTGGAGTTGTAATTTAAGAACTTTTAGTTTCCGTGTTGTAAATTAATGGATGATGGTAAATTTGGTAGCAACATTGATGAGGATTCTTAATTAAGAAAATTGATTTTAAGTTTTAAACCTTATTTTGATGTCCTCAAATTTTGGGGCGTCACACCATGGCTATGTATGTGGGTCTCAGGACCAAATGAATTTGATGGCTAAAGGGTGTACCACGTATGATTATATGCAAAATCTGAATATGCAAATGATTACGATTATGTATATGAATCAGTATTTGTTCTGTTACGCTTATGCGTTCTGTTCTGTTACGCTTATGCTTTCTGTTTTGCTCTGTTAGATCTAATGAATGCACCACGTATGCTTAAGCAAGAAATGTGACATCCATGTATGATCTGGACAAGAATATGAAAATGAACATGTATCTGAATCTGTTCTAGACTGAAATCTGAATGTGTATAAGACTCTGTATTAATACGAACCTTAATTTCTGTATATGATTTATGATTCTGTCTCTGTACATAGTTAAGTTGAAATTGGGTTATGAGCATATTTGCGAGCATGGTTGTGCTCTTGTTTTGTAAAGAGTTGGAGTTGTTTGTTTTCTGATATAAGATAACTCGAGTTTGGGGACCAAACTCTTTTAAGGGGGGAAGACTGTAATAACCCCGACCCCTGATCAACGTTAATCTGTATTTAATTATGCCTAACAGTAATTTAGATGAAATCTGGGGTTTAATTTGCATATGTATTGCATCGTTTTTGTATTTCTATCTGTTCAAGTATAAAATGATCTGTTCGTGTCTATAAGTTTCGAACTGCAAATTGAAAGCCTTATCGGCACCCAAACCCGAAATTGTTTATACCCTTATGTTATTTGGAATTTTTAGAACCTTGTGGCAAGTTTTATTAAAAATTGATTCAGAGCGATTCGTTAAGTTGCGTTTGGTGGGCCAAATGTTTAATTAATGTATTAAAATCACCATAATATAAATAGGAGCCCCTTTAACTCATTTGAGCTGATTTCTTACCCATTTGTTGAGTGCAAAATTCTGGAGCTCATTTTAGAGAGAGAGGGAGAGCAATTTCTAGTGAGAGGGAAGGAGAAATCCAAGGTACAGTTGAGGAGTTTGCTTGAATTTACCAAGATTGTGCAAGTTCTTAGCAAGACCAAGGCTCTAGGTAAGAGCTTAAGCTTTAATTCATGTAGATAATGTGTTTAATGGTCGAATTCATGAAGATTATAAGCTTAAATGTGTATATTGAGCTTAGAATGTTGAATTGAGTTACACTCCATGCATGCATGCATAAACTCTTGCATTTTGAAGTTAATTTTCATAAAAAACTTCCATGCATTTTTACATAAGAGTTAAAGACCATGATATCATCTTGTTTCCCATCAAATTATCAAGTTTCATTATGTTTTGGAGGGTTTGAATTCAAAGGAATTCATGCATGTTATGTTCTTGAGCATCCACCCTATTTTAAGTTGAAAATATGAGTTTTAACAAGTCTTTGAGCCATGGTTTCTTGAAATGATGTTTTAAACATGTGGTTTCATGAGTCCTTAAGTGATTTTCAAAGTTGCATGCCCAGAAAATGAGTTTGGAAAGGTTGAATGTCGAATTTGAACCTGGGAGTGCAATATGGAAAACCCAGATTTTTGAAGGCCGCTCGAGCGGGGGTTTTGCCGCTCGAGCGGAGATTTCGAGCAACCAACACTTTTGTTGAATTTTACAGTACGCTCGAGCGGGGGAACACACGCTCGAGCGGAGCCCCTTTGTCAGCATGCCCGCTCGAGCGGGGAAAGCCACGCTCGAGCGGGGACCTATTTTTCAGAAAATTTGTCTAAGTATTCCAAGGCATGTTTTGGCATCCTCATTGCATCCTAGGCATTCCTAAGCCTTAATTAAGCTATGGTAATGAGGTTATGGGTTAGAAACACACTAATGAATGAATGTGTTAAGTTAAGTGAATGCAAGGGTGTGTGTGTGTTCTACGCCATGTGATAAGAATGAACATGAACCAACGTAATGTAAGCGAAGCCGTGTTGGCCACTTGAATGTGTAATGATAAGATACGTTGTGTTATGTGCTTTTGTGATTGTAGGTCAACGTCCGAGAATTGATTGACCACCTACGGAACCACTGTGAGTAACATTATCGTAAAGATACGTTTATATGAAACTATGTTCCAAATGAGATAAAATATGCTATGATTTCTGAAATGATATATGTTTCTGTAAACGAACATTCTAAGTTTGAAATCTATTATGGCATCCATAGATAGTCCCAAGTCATGGGGGACGGCATGAAAATGCGGATCCATGACATTTACGAGATCTCGTTAGCCACTTCATTGTGGTGATATGTGTTTAATCGGTATCCGGGACCGGTTACTCTAGTCGGAAGACGTTATGTGATATGTTTGATATGTTCTATGGGATATGCCATTATTATGTTCTGATATGAGATGACTATGATTATGCTATGATCTGTTTTATACGTATGAAATGTTCGGAATTCGTTCACTAACCCCTTTACCTTAATGTTATTCACTGGGTTTTAGCTCACTGTTTGTATATATATGTATATAGGTGAGCATTCTGGAGTTCAAGCCCGAAGGCTTTTGCCTAGAGTTCTGTTCTGTTGTCAGCCAGCCTTTGTGCCTCACGTGGAGGTTCCCGAAGTGTCTTGGGGTCAAGTTCTGATTAGTTCTGTATATATATAATCTAATCATGTTGGCTGTACTTAAGATACTGTAATGTGTGTGATATAATATAATGTATGGTTGACTATGGTTGTGTATATAAAATTTTAAAATATTCTGTTTCATATAAGTCAACACAGCTCATTGGACAAGTATCATTTTTGTATATTGCTTCCGCTAGCCCTTATCATATGCTTATCTGTTCAGAGGCCTTCGGTAATCCAAGGATTACTGGCCGGTTACGATGCTAAACCTATAGGGGCGGGTTTGGGTCATGACAGAACCCTTGATTCAGATGAAGAAGATGAAATGCTTAATAAATTTTGGAGTCCTGAAGTTGCTGGGAGTAATGCTGTTGATGCCATTCTTATTGATTTATTCGGCGATGAGTACATGGATCCAACGAAGGGCAAAAGTCACAAGAGGGGCGTACAGGCAAAAACAGAACATTCACATGCATGATCAAATGACACAGAAGCTGTAAGTGCAGGTAGTGATGAGTATTCCCTTGACGCATGTCAAGATGCATTGCTAGAGCATGGGGACATACCAACGGTGCAGTACGTTAAGCCACTGACACTATTTAAAGACAAGGAATGACGAATGTTTTTTATGTGTACTCCTACCCATATGCGCCTAGCTATGATCCTAGCTTTGCAATGAAGTGAGAAGTTATGTTTTGATTGAGTTAGCGATTCTCATTGTCGTTTTGCAAGATGATTTGATGATTCCTGAATTATTTTTAATCATTTTTTTTCATTCCATGAGATGCTCTTTTTTTCCCATCTTCGTATGTTTATTTTTATTGAACTTTTAAGTAGTTTTTGTTTTACATCAATATGTTGTGTTATTACAAGATGACTACATATTAAACAAATTTTCTTCTCATATATATTTTAGTGGATGTTGGTAAATGACTAAGGTCGACTATTCATGTAGCCACTTTTTAATTCAGTTTCATCAATAATGGTAAGCGTTAGCATGTTGTCAAACATTATTTTATAATTATGGTTTTACTGTGATGTAGATGAAACAATATGTCATCTGACACAGAAAACAATGCGATAGAGATCTCATCAGAGGAGGATGAGGTTATTGAAGATTTTATGAATTTTTTGATGATTGCTTTTATGCATGACCATATCAACGCGTCAAGTAGTCGGCGACCGCAGCGAACTTGTCCATTCAAAGGTGATGATTACATCTTCAGCTTATTAAATGGCCAAACAATGATGGACATTATGCGAATGGATGCACAAACATTCATTTTATTGAAAGACATCTTACTCCAAAATGGCTTTATTGATACTGAACATATGCATATCAGTGTCGAGGAATCGCTTGGAATTTTTTTATACACTTTCGTACAAAATTATTGCCATCGACTACTGGCAGATAGATTTCAACACTCCACGGAAACAATTTGTCGGCACATCAAAATTGTTATGCGGGCATTGTGGAAGCTTGCATCAATGGTTATCAAACCACGTAACCAAGATGAGATACCGGCAAAAATTTTAAATGACAAGAGATTTTTTCCCTTGTTCAAGGTATGAATTTAATGATTGTCCTGTAAGTTTTTAATAACAATAAGGAATGATATTTTTTCTTCCTCCTGTTATAAAAGTAATATCCAAGTTTGTTTTGCTTTTAATGTCAAACAAATATCTTTCAATTAGGATTGTGTCGGTGCTATCGATGGCACATTGGTGGATGCATGGGTCCTTGCTTCAAGACAAAATACATTCCGCGGTCGCAAATCTACGGTATCGCAAAATGTACTCGCAGCTTGCGACTTCGACATGTTCACATTTATTAATTCTGGATGGGAAGGTAGCGCTCACGACAATGCTATTTTAGTTGACTCTATTACAAGAGCTAATCTACAGTTCCCACACCCATCCAATGGTGAGTGTCACGAAATAACATACGGTATACATTTTGAAAATATGTTTTTGTACATATGTTTGGCAGAACAGTGCATTTATTATTTACCTATAGGCAAGTATTATTTAGTGGATGCTGGTTTCACGAACATGCTTGGATTTCTTGTCTTATTTCATTCCCAACGTTATCACTTGCAAGAGTTTCATGGCCATAATTATTCAGTACTCAAGGAATTGTTTAACCATCGACATTCGTCGTTACGCAATGTCATAGAAAGAACATTTGGTGTTCTGAAGCGATTCCCAATATTACGGTCCATGTCAAATTACAAACCTACAAGACAAGGCCCTCTTGTGATCGCATGTTGTGTACTGCACAATTGGATCCGTTTGCATGCAGATATGGACCCATTCTTCATGGAAGCTGATAATGAAATGGCGGCAGAAGCGGAAGCAGACGGGTTTGTTAGAGACCAAGCTGACTATGTTGACATGTCACAACATGGGTTGACGTACCAATCTAACTTTAGGGATGCAATTGCTACTGCTATGTGGCAAAATCATGTTGGCCATGGATAGATTTGTGATGTGAACAAGATAAGTGAATATCGTAGTGACTAATGGTTTTAAATGTATAATTATTTTACTAGTTTCAATAACACCTTTATTACATAACTTCGCCCATTTTACGTAATTGTGAATTTAATGACTTTTTTCCTTTCTTTGTAGGATAACTAACAATGAGGACAATGATTGGGCTACATTGCAATTAAAGGAAAGGGAATACAAAGATCATCACATGGTCAATCAACAAAATGTTATTATGTTAATGAAGACACTTAAATATGTTGTTGATGCAATGTATAATATGCAGGGTCAAACACTTTATTGAATTTGATGGTTGAATGATGCATGCAAAAATTATAGTTTATGATATTCATTCAGTTTATGCTGTTTATTAACTTTTTATTAAAAAAAAAAATGTTGGCCATGGATAGATTTGTTATTAATTTTAATTTTTTTTATTAATTTGTAGACGACATTTTTTTATTACTTTATTTTTTTCATTTTATTGAAATTTTGGCTTTGTTATTAATTTAAATGTCTTTTTATTATTATTATTATTTTTTTTGTTCATGTTATTAACATAATGGTTTTGTTAGTAATTTTTATACCAAACAAGTTTTTATTAATTTTTTTTTTCGTTTTTATTAAAGAAAATGTATAATTATTAATTTTTAACTTTTTTTATTTCATTTTAGCCGAATTTTTTTTCTTAATTTTTTTTTTCATTTTATTAAAATAATAGTTTTGTTATTAATTTAAATTTTTGTATTAATTTGTAGACGACATATTTTTATTAATTTATTTTTCTCATTTTAAAACAATTTGAATGCTTCGTTATTAATTTTAATTTCTTTTTATTAATTGTTTTTTTTGTTCATGTTAACATAATGGTTTTGTTATTTTTCAGATATTATACCAAACAAGTTTTTATTAATTTTTTTTCCTTTTCATTAAAGAAAATGTATAATTACTAATTTTTAACTTTTTTTTTTATTTCATTTGAGCCGATTTTTTTTTAATTTGTTTTTTTTTCATTTTATTAAAATAATGGTTTTGTTATTAATTTTAATTTTTTTATTAATTCGTAGACTTTTTAAATTTTAATTTTAATTTTAATTTTTTTTAAAATAATTTTTGTACTAATTTTTTTTTTAATTTCATAATATAACTCACAAATTGTTATAACATTGTCACTGGTTAATTTTACAGTGCAGAAAAAAAAATACTATTCATTACATCAATACAAAAGATTACAACAAAATAACAAAATAAAATAACCACAACAAAATGAGAAAACAAAATAACCACAACAAAATAAGAAAACAAAATGTAACCACATCATGTGTGAACCATTTAAATGCTCATCAAAATAAGTTAAGCATCATTGTCAGGTGGTAGTGGAGGTGGAGGGAAGTAGTGATGGTACACCTGAGTGACTCGACGGTCAATCTAATCAATGCGGTTCCTTGTCACTTCATCACGTCTCCCTGAGTCTACAGAAATTCACCAAATTATTAAATTAGTGAGTTCTGAGCGGCGGCAAATTCATCGAACCGAGTACTTAATGTGTTGACCTGATTAGCCATTTGTTGTTCCTATTGTAGGCGCTGATTGTACCGTTCTTGTTCCAACGCTAAATAATCAGTCCAGTATGGAGGTTGTTCATTTGGTGGCATGGCATTGTCATTTGGTTCTTCCTCATCAGGTATTGGTTCATTCTCAAAATTAATAGAGCCCAGTAAGTTTTCAGCACCACCAGCTCGGGTCAATGTGTACTCAGAAATTGGTGAAGTGATTCTCATATCTACTTCACCTTCAAGGTTGAAATGATGCGTTTTGAAAATTTTGGTTAACAAAGCTCCAAAAGGTAGTAACCGGCCACTAAGAGTACCAAGATTTGTAACCATCATTTCTTTCAGTAATATGTAGCATAAATCTAATGTTTGTCCAATTTCAAAACAATATAACAAATAAACATTAAAACATGGAACAACATCAAAATGTCCTTTTTTGGGAGTGACATTTTCAACTATCCATCGATGAAGAATACGAAGGTGGGGTTTTAAATGTCTTGCTTGTAAATTAGTGTCGATAAATCGGTTCTCACAAATTGTGGTATAAACCTCAGTTAGATCACCAACAATGTTAGATAACTGAGCCTCAGTTTGAAAATGGCATTGCAAATTTCTTGTTTCAACTCCAATAATTTGTGCGAAAGTGTGGGGGTTGAGTGTGATTACTTTTCCCTTCACATAAGAGGTCAGATTGCACTGTTCCACTTGTCCCTCAGTAGATTTCAAGTGAAGATAAAATAAATATACAAGACGGGGATATACCTTATGTTGTAAATTAGTTAAAGGTAACCATCCCATCGTATTCAGTCTGCTAAGCAACAGTGAATCATATTGAGAAGGTAGATTTACCTTTCTCCCCGTAACAATTGGTCGATTAGCAAAATTTGAATAAGCTTGTTCGTGATTATATGTGAGAAAATCAACAGTTGGATAGCGATGATGTTGTTGCTGTGGTTGACGTTGTATAGGGTTAGAGGTTTCGCCACATTCGGGTCTCGCCCTTTTTGTTCTCAGCATGATGATTGCAAAAGTTAAGAAAAATGGATGAAAAATGTATGAAAAATGTATAGTAAAATGTATGATGTTGGTGTGAAAAAAAAAGGAACAGATAGGCAAACTGAGCATCTGCTAAAAGGCAACCAACAGATAGTGAAACTGATTTCAGAAGGCAAACTGGTGGCTGAAATCGGATGACCGGCCGGTTGTTCCGTATGGTGGATTCTTCGCCTTTCTGCAACTCAGCTCTAAAGCTATTAAGAATATGAACTATGGTTCAAACTAACCTTTTCTCTCTTCCTTCACACGGATATCTACACTGAATGTAGTCAATATTGTAGGGTGAAGGAGTTGCTGAAGTTGTTGGAATGAGATGGTGAAGATGGTGTGGTTAAACGAATGCAGAGATACTGACTTATATAAAGGCTCAAGTCCAGAAGGTCTAGAAGGGTTTTTTTTTTTTTTCCTTATTACTTTTCATTTCTTTAGTATATTGATCATTTTTTTTTCTTACTTATTTTTAATTTCTTCCGTATACTGATTACCTACTATCTGTGCAGGTTTTTGGCTTCTTTTTTCTTTTCTTTTATCGCACAGTGATGAACTGACACCCAGCATAGGAGAGGGTGGGTATATTGGATAAGTGAAATTACATTATTACCCTTTTTATTTTATTCTTACCTAACAACCTGCCATTCTATGAAAGAGGGGCGAATTGGTCATTTTGTACTCAAATATCACTCTGGCCCCCAATTATATAAGCTTCACGGGTGGGTGAGAGTTAGGTGACAATAATGAACCTACAAAAAGATACGATTTTTTTTATTAAATTAATAAAATTTAATAAATGAAAAAATGCTGATAATATTTGATAACGTTTACGTTTTGGTTTGTATTTAAAATATTGAACACATTGATTTTTGTTAATTTTTATCAATATGTAATCTCCAAAGTTGTTGACTTCAACAAAATTTTTGAAAAATTAATTGACACAAAATAATTGACTTAGAAGTTATTTTAAAAAAAAATTATTCAAAAAAATTACTTAAAAACAATTAATTGAAAAAAAAAATTATTTTTTTATTTGAGTATTTTAAAAATAGTTTGGTTATGACTGTTGATCAAAAATACGTATATCGATATATGAGTTGTGTGTTTGATTATCAATTATAGGTAGAATTAAGTTTTGAAAATTACTTTGAAAACTCATCACCAAACAAATTTTCTTATTTCACATGTCACATCAAACTTTCAAAACTCAATTCCATATACAATTCAAAACTCAATTCAACACTCTATTCAAAAACCATAACCAAACAAATTTTCTATACTCAAATTATAATTCCACAACTCATACTCTCAAATCATATTTACAAAACTCTACCAAACGCAACCTAAGACTTTGTTTGGTTGTATTCTCAAAATACAATTCCACCATATCATTTGCGTTTTACGTTTGGATATGATTTTGAAATCATAATTCCGCAGTATCATTCAAAATACATTTGGACTTCTCGTTTGGCACCTTTGTTCTTTATTTCTCCACTGTCAAAAGCTTTCAACGTGTCTTCAGTCTTCTCATTTCTGAAAAGCCTTCATGTTCTTCATTTCTGAAAAGGTTCACGTGCAAAAAGAAATTTAAAGTTGAACTTAACTACTCGTCTTCCTCTGTTTGAAAGATCACGGCTAATGATTTGTCATGGGTTGTGTTCGTTTCTATGAACTGACAATTTTATAAACTATATCTGGGAACCCCCTTCCTACCCATACCATTTCCCACAAATCAAGTGAGTTACAATTTATGCATTGTGGAAGATTCACTTTCCGGGCAACCAAACAACGACGAGACCGAGGTGAAATAAATCACAAATTTCTCCCAAAATTATTTTTACAGCTCACTGATTTTTTGAAACATCCAAAATTTTATTTGAAATTTATTTATCACAGGTCAAATTTGTCAAACCTATTCTCGAATTAGACGACTACCAAAAAAGCGGACATTCACTCACTGTACCCACTCTATCACCGGTGACAACTATTCTATTGATCTGGTACGTGTATCTTTCAATCCATCTGCTATTATGTAGAAATGGGTTCTCAAATGCTTTTTGATATGTCCTGAACTGTTCGAACTGTTTAAGCTGAGTCGGTCAACTGCTAGGACAACTGGCCGGTCGTCCCCTAGGTCATTCGGCCGATCGACCGGTCGGTCGACCGCCGTCCTTTCAATCGAGCTCCACTCACCCCTTTCATGCTTCTCTTCTTCTGATCTTCTTCTTTTTCTGCTTATTTTTGGTTATTTTTTACTGCGTACACTTGTTTTACAAACTTTTTATAGACAATATTATTTGGTTTTTATTGTTGTATCTGTTTTGCCCTTCAATCAATCTGCTTTGTCTAACACTATTTAACAAGTTCAATTGATTAATTTTGATTCGTACTTAAACATAATTATATTTGGATTTTTGCACTGTTATTTTTTTATATCCACTTCAGATTAGTTTAATATAAATTGTGTGTTTTTAGATGGATGGAAACAATTCAGATGACAAACAGGATACAAGAATGTGGACTTCTAGAATTGAAATGAAGTTAATAAATATGTTGAGAGAAGATGTTAAAAAAAAATTCAAACAACAGGCCGTAGTACTGTGTGTACAATTAAGCATTAGAATCATTTTGCAACTCAGTTGCAAAATCTATATGGATTTCGATATACATCAAAACAGGTGTGACAAAAATATCAGCGATTGAAAGCTGATTACCAAACTTTTAAGCGATTGTAGGCACAGACTGGTCTGAGATAGGATCCCATTGTAGGAATTGTTGTTGCACCCGATGAATTTTGGGATAAGGTTTTTCATTAACCTGTACCATTTTCAATTTTTTTTTTTTTTTGTAACATTTCATCACATATACAGTATGCTTATTTTCAATATTTTCAATTGCTGTAGGCTACAAAAAAATGTAAAGAAGTTTAGGAAAAGGATTTGAGTATTTTCAAGAAATAACGGAAATTGTTGAAAATTGTTGTGCCACAAGGGCCTTATCCTGTGCATCCACACAAGGAGCCCTTGATTCAGATGAAGAAGATGAAATGCTTAATAAATTTTGGAGTCCTGAAGCTGGTGGGAGTAATGCTGTTGAAACCATTCCGGTTGACTTATTCGGCGATGAGTACATGGATCCAGTGAAGGGCAAAAGTCACAAGAGGGGCCCTACAAGCAGCCAGACTGACAGTGGTCATTCTAAAAGGTCACGGTCAAGTGGGTTCAATGATGTCTGCACAGCTTTCACTACTTATGTACAGACAAAAACAGAACATTCACGTGCACGATCAACTGACACGGAGGCTGTAAGTGCAGGTGGTGATGAGTATTCCCTTGATACATGTCAAGATGCCTTACTAGAGCTTGGGGACATACCACCGGTCCAGTATGTTAGGGCACTGACACTATTTAAAGACAAGGAATGACGGAGGTGTTTTATGCGTACTCCTACCTATATGCGCCTAGCTATGATCTTAGCTTTGCAGTGAAGTGAGAAGCTGTGTTTTGATTGAGTTAGTGATTCTCTTTGTCGTTGTGCAAGATGATTTGATGATTTGATGATTCCTGAATTATTTTTAATCATTTTTTTATCCCATGATATGCTCTTTTTTATCTGTCTTCATATGTTTATTTTTATTGAATTCTTACACTGTTTCTGTTTTACATCAATATGTTGTGTTATTGTTCTGCATTCTTTCATGTCCGTTTTCTTATGACAAGATGACTACATATTAATATGTTTTTTCTTCGCGTGTATATTTTAGTAGATGTTGATAAATGACTAAGGCCAACTAAATGTAACCACTTGTTAATTTAGTTTCACCAATAATGATAACAGTTAGCATGTTGTCAAACATTATTTTATAATTATGTTTTTACTGTGATGTAGCCGAAACAATATGTCATCCGACACAGAAAATAATGCAATGGAGATCTCATCAGAGAAGGATGAGGTTATTGAAGATTTTATGGATTTTTTGGTGATTGCTTTTATACATGACCATATGAATGCGTCAAGTAGCAGACGACCGCAACGAACTTGTTCATTCAAAGGTGATGATTACATCTTCAGTTTATTAAATGGCCATCCAGACAGGGGCGGAGGGAAAGAAGGACGAGGGGGTCACGTGCCCCCCCTCAGTTTTGAGATTTTTTTTTTTGGGTCATATATAAAATGTATTTTTTTTAACATATTTTTTGGTTAAAGATTTATTATATTGTTCAGAACAAGTAGTTATTTAATATTTTGAAAGCACTATGTGGTATTATTTATGTAATAGTTTAAACCAATAAATAGCGAAAAATCTTATAGATTGGATATAATGAACTTATTATTTTCAAGCAGTTGACAGACTGCTTAGTGTGATTTGTGATTTCTCTTGCTCTGAACATTACGTAGGCAATGCTATATGGTATTCTAAGACTGTTTAATAATTTTCATTCAAAACACATCATTTATAAGCAATGTCATCTCTTTAATATTTTTCTATCAAATAAAAATTAAATAGATTTTATAATAATTTGTGCTATAAACGATGTGTTTTTATTTTCTAAAATTAAGAATTTTGATTATATCACCATCCCGCACCGAACTATTTTACACTATTATAGAATTTTAATTTGTTCCTATTAATAATGAATATGTAATTTTTTATGCTTAAATTTAGCTCATAAAATTATTATTATGTTAATGTTCATCATGATTTTTTTTAAAATAAAAAATTATAATTAATAGTGCCCCCTCTAACTCAATTTTCTGGCTCCGCCACTGCATCCAGAAATAATGATGGACATTATGCTAATGGATGCACAAACATTCATTTTATTGAAAGACACCTTACTTCAAAATGGCTTTATCGAAACTGAACATATGCATATCAGTGTCGAGAAATCGCTTGGAATTTTTTTGTACACTTTCTCACAAAATGACCACCATCGACTACTGGCCGATAGATTTCAACACTCCACGGAAACTATTTGTCGGCAAATCAAAATTGTTATGCGGGCATTGTGCAAGCTTGCATCAACGGTTATCCAACCACGTAATCAAGATGAGATACCGGCAAAAATTTTAAATAACAGGAAGTTTTTCCCCTGGTTCAAAGTATGATTATATGTTTGTCCTGTAAGTTTTCAATATCAATAAGGAACGATATTTTTTTTTATGTTATAAAAGTAATATCCAAGTTTGTTTCGCTTTTAATGTCAAACAAATATCTTTAAAGTAGGATTGTGTCGATGCTATCGATGGCACATTGGTGGATGTATGGGTCCCTGCTTCAAGACAAAATACATTCCACGGTCGTAAATCTACGGTATCGCAAAATGTACTCGCAGTTGTGACTTCAACATGTTGTTTACATCTATTAATTTTTGATGGGAAGGTAACACTCACGACAACGCTATTTTAGTTGACTCTATTACAAGAGCTGATCTACAGTTCCCACACCCACCCCATGGTGAGTGTCACCAAATAACACACTGTACATTTTTTGAAAATATTTTTTTTGTATATCAATTTGATAGAGCAATGCATACATTATTTACATGTAGGCAAGTATTATTTAGTAGATGCTGGTTTCACGAACGTGCCTAGATTTCTTGCCCCATTTCGTTCCCAACGCTATCACTTACAAGAGTTTCATGGCTGTCATTATTCTGGACCCAAGGAATTGTTCAACCATTGACATTCGTCGTTATAGAAAGAACATTTGGTGTTCTGAAGAAACGATTCCCAATATTGCGGTCCATGCCAAATTACAAGTCTACAAGACAAGGCCCTCTCGTGATTGCATGTTGTGTAGTGCGCAATTGGATCTGTTTGCATGTAGATATCGACCCATTCTTCATGGAAGCTGATAATGAAATGGCAGCAGAAGCGGAAGCAGATGGGTTTGTTGGAGACCAAGCTGACTATGTTGACATGTCACAACATGGGTTGACGTACCAATCGAACTTTAGGGATGCAATTGCTACTGCTATGTGACAAAATCATGTTGGCCATGGTTAGATTTGTGATGTGAACAAGGCAAGTGAATTTCATAATGATTAATGGTTCAAAATGTATAATTATTTTACTACTTTCAATCATTAAGACACCTTTGTTACATAACTTCCTCCACTTTATTTGTAATTGTGAATTTAATGACTTTTTTTTTTTTTTTGTTAAGATAACTGACAATGAGGATAAGGATTGGGCTAAATGGCAATTAAAGGAAAGGGAACCCAAATCAAATTCCTTTCCCAAACCGCATCACATGGCCAATCAACAAAATATAATTACGTGGATGAAGACACTTAATATGTTGTTGATGCAATGTATAATATGTAGGGGCAAATACTTTTTTTTAGTTGATGGTTGAATGATGCATGCAGAAATTGTAGTTTATGATATTCATTCCGTTTAATACAGAGTGTTTTAGTTTAGTTTATGAAATAATTGAGTTTTTATTAATTTTTTTTCATTTTATTCAAATAATGGTATTGTTATTAATTTTAGTTGTTCTATTAATTTTTATATGAAATAATTGAGTTTTTACTAATTTTTTTTTTCATTTTATTCAAATAATGGTTTTGTTATTAATTTGAATTGTTCTATTAATTTTTTTAAACAAATATTTTTATACGAAATAATTGAGTTTTTACTAATTTTTTTTTCATTTTATTCAAATAATGGCATTGTTATTAATTTTAATTGTTCTATTAATTTTTATACGAAATAATTGAGTTTTTATTTAAAAAAATTTCATTTTATTCAAATAATGGTTTTGTTATTAATTTTAATTGTTCTATTAATTTTTTTTAAACAAACATTTTTATACAAAATAATTGAGTTTTTATTATTTTTTTTTTCATTTTATTCAAATAATGGTTTTTTTTATATTAATTTTAATTGTTCTATTAATTTTTATGATGTTCTAGAAGAAAGTTGTAATTGTTAATGGAGTTAACTATAGTGCATCAGTTAGGGGAGATGTAAAATATGCACGTTTAAAAAAACTGCATATGGCATCTTCACTTCATAATACAAATCACAAATTGTTATAACATTATCACTGGTTAATTTTAGAGTGCACACCATAAATTCACTATTCATAACGTTAATACAAAATATTACAACAAAATAAGAAAACAAAATAATCATAGCATGTGTCAACCATTTAATCGCTGATCGAAACAAGTTAAGCGTCATTGTTAGGTGGTGGATGAGGTGGCGGGAAGTAGTGATGGTATACCCGAGTGACTCGATGGTCAATCTGATCAATGCGGTTACTTGTCACTTCATCACGTCTCCTAGATTCTACATGAAACTCACCAAATTGTTAAATTAGTGAGTTCTAAGCGGCGGCAAATTCATCAAGCCAATTACCCAGTATATTGACCTGATTAGCCATTTGTTGTTCCCATTGTAGGCATTGATTGTACTGTTCTTGTTTCAACGCCAAATAATCAGTCCAGTATTGGGGTTGTTGATTTGGTGGCATGGCATTGTCATTGGGGTCTTCCGGATCAGGTATTGGTTCATTTGCAAATTTAATAGAGCCCACTAAGTTTTCAGCACCACTGGCTCGGGTTAGTGTATACTCTGAAATTGGTGAAGTGATTTTCACATCTACTTCACCTTCAAGGCTGACATGATGCGCTTTGAAAATTTTGGTTAACAAAGCTCCAAAAGGTAGTGACCGGCCGTTAAGAGTACCAAGATTTGCAACTATCATTTCCTTTAGTAATATGTAGCATAAATCTAATGTTTGTCCAATTTCAAAACAATATAACAAATAAACATTAAAACATGGAACAACATCAAAATGTCATTTTTTGGGAGTGACATTTTCAACTATCCATCGATGAAGAATACGAATGTGGGATTTTAAATGTCTTGCTTGTAAATTAGTGCCGGTAAATCGGTTCTCACAAATTGTGGTATAAACGTCAATTATATCACCAACAATGTTAGCTAACTCAGACTCAGTCTGAAAATGACATTGCAATTCCCATGTCTGAACTTCAATAATTTGTGCCAAAGTGGGGGGTTTCAGTGTGATTAGTTTACCTTTCACATAAGAGGTTAGACTACATAGTTCCACTTTTCCCTTAGTAGGCCTCAAGTGAAGGTGAAATAAATACACAAGACGGGGATATACCTTTTGTGATAAATTAGTTAAAGGTAACCATCCCATCATATCCAGTCTGCCAAGCAACAGTGGATCATATTGAGAAGGTAGATTTACCATTCTCCTCGTAACAATTGGTCGGTTGGCAAAATTTGAATAAGCTTGTTCGTGATTGTATGTCAGAAAATCAATAGTTGGATAGTTACACTTTTGTTGACGTTGTAAAGGGTTAGAGGTTTCACCACATTCGGGTCTGGCTCTTTTTGTTCTCGGCATGATTTATGAAGGTAAGCAAAATGACTGCAAAAGTTAAGAAAATGATATCAAAAATGTATAAAAATGGTGTGAAAAAAAAAGCAACAGATAGCCAAATTGAGTCTCTGCTGCTGGTGCAAAAGGTAAGCAACAGATAGCCAAATTGAGCCTCGGGTGGTGGAAGCTTAGAGTGAAGCCGATTGACCAGCCGGATGACCGGCCGGTTGTCCTTCGCCTCAACCTGTTTGCTGAAATGCAGCTTAGCTCTGAAATTGTGAAGCTATTAAGAGTATGAAGCCTTGGTTCAAACTAACCTTTTATGAAGGCTCTTTGTCTCTTCTTTTACACGAATATCTACATTGAATTTATGATATTGTATGGTGAAGAAGTTGCTGAAGTTGTTGGAAAGAAGATGGTGAAGATAGTGTAGTTAAACAAATGAAGATGCTGACTTATATAAAGCCTCAGTTCCAAAAATGGTCCCAAAAAAAAAATAATAAATAAATAATTTGTACCTATAATTGCTCTTTTTGTTTATTTTTCTTTTCTTTCATCAAATACTGACTTATAGCTGTTTTTATTTATTTTTCTTTATTGACCACTGACAATTTGTGGCTCAGTTTTGGCTCCTTTTTTTTTTTTTTTTTTTTTCTTTTCTTTTATGGAACAGTGACCAACTGATAACCAATAGAGGAGAAGGGGGTGTACTGCATGAGTGAAATTACGATATTACCTTTTTCATTTTATAGTCAACTATAGCCCCAATAATATGAGATTCACGGGTGAGGCAGAGGTGAGGGGCAATAATGAAGCTAGCAAAACAGTACAAGATAAAGTATGTTTTATTATATTGATAAAATTTAATAAATGAAAAAATGTTGATAATGTTTGGTAAAATGTTTGGTAACGTTTATGTTTTGGTTTGTATTTAAAAAAATTTAATAAATTGGTTTTTGTTAATTTTTATAAATATGTAATATCCAAATGTGTTGATTTGAACAAAATGTTTGAAAAATATTAGAAACGTATAGAACAAAATGTTTATTCAGGCCAAAAAAATTAATTGACAGAAAAAATAATTGACAAAAAATAATTGACATAAAAGCTATTTCAAAATAAAATTATTTGAAAAAAAAATTATTTAAAAACCATTAATTGAAAAAAAATAACAATTCATTTTTTTAATTAAATTTTAAAAATAGTTTGGTTATGACTGTTGTCAAAAATTTCAATCGAGTTGTGAGTTGTATGTTTGATTATCAATTATAGGTTGAATTAAGTTTTGAAAACTATTTTAAAAACTCATATCAAACAAATTTTCTTATTTCACATGTCACATCAAATTTTCAAAACTCAATTCAATACTCTATTCAAAAATCATAACCAAACAAATTTCCTACACTCAAATCATAATTCCTATACTCATAAATTCAAAATACAACTCTATTCTCAAATCATATTTAGAAAACTCAACCAAACGCAATCTAATAGATTATTTAGAGTTCTTAACATCACTCTTTTATATTAGTAGTGTTAGCTTTTATTTTGACTCTTTGCATTGTCTTCATGTAACCTTCATATCTTAATTGCTCATTTATTATTTGCTCCTCTGTAATTCAAATTCAATTTTAGCAATTTTAGTGAGGCATGGTTTGTTAACTTTAATATACTCTTGTGAGAATGGTGGTTTAATTGCTTTCTGTGCGTATTTGGGAGTGGTGGATTTGATGGTGATGAAGATAGGGTCTGATGTTATAATTGTTTCATCTTTTTAATTGATATCTACATCATCTATAAAAAGAAATTACAATTTGAGGCTAGTCACATGGTATCAATGAATGAGCGAGGGGTTTTAGGTTTTGTCCTATTTGTTATAATCGTATCGATTTGTATCAATTTATATCGTTCTATCTATTAATTGTAATTTAAATTTTAAAATTTATAATTCGTTTTTAAAATCGTTCCGCTCTATTAACATACATGTATATTTTTTAATTTATAATGAAATATCAAAGTAAAAATGAGTGTGAGAGAGATTTAACATGTGAAATTTATTATAAATTAATAGTTATATATATATATATATATATATAAAAAATATTATGTAAAATTAGTTTGTGTTATATATATAAAAAATATTGTTTAAGTTAGTAGGTGTTTGACATGCACTAAAAAAGTACACTTTTTTTTTTATCTATACACTTATTTGGGTCACATCAATTAATATTTATCAATATTTTCTCTCTATTCTTTTACTCTCTTTTTATTTTTATAAAAAATTAAAAAGTATATTTATTTAGAACATATCAAACTATCCCTAAGAAATTTGTTATTTTAGTAGATAATTTTAGTTTTTGGCCATTTTAGTATGTTAAAATTTTTGTGTTTGGAAAGATGATTGGATTTTTTTGTAGTTGGATGTAATGTTTGTGAAAAAAATAAATAAATAGCTTGTTTGGTTCCAATTTTCAGAAAACAGTTTTCAGAAAATTCTACTTTTTTATTTTTCTTTTTTTCTTATTTTAAATATATATTTTTTAATTTTTAGACACACCTAACATAAATATACTTAAAAAGTATAATATTTGTGAAAAAAATATTAAAAAAATACACTATATACCAAAAAATACAAAAAAAAAAAAAAGAAAATTTAGTACATTTTCGTATTTTTGTTCTGCTTCCGCCTCTCTTTGGTATCAGAGCCAAGTTTGTTGGTGTTATTCACTTATTTGTAATAACCCCGACCTCTGATTAACGTTAATCCATGAATAATCATGCCTAATTAGTAATTAAGGTGAAATTCTGAATTAAACTGCATGCGTGTATTGCATTGTTTGTGTTTATATCTGTTAGGCGTAGGAAGATCTGTTCATGTTCTAGTTTCGGTTTGCGAATTGGAGGCCTTATCGGCGTCCGAATCAGAAATTGACTTGATTTATGTGCTAATTAGGATTTATAGAATTTTATGGTAGGTTTAATTAAAATTCGGTTTAGAACGATTAAAATAGATTAAATTAATGCTCATTTGATTCAATTTAGTCCACCACCACCAAATAAACTATTTGACCCCACTAATTCTATTTGGCACTCCACTTCTCCTCACCTTTAAGCCCCAAACGAGAGAGAGAGAGAGGGAGATGGAGAAGCTTGGGTTCAATTCTAAGAGGATAGAAGAGAATTGCTAGGAAGGATCAAGAGTTGGAAGGATTTGGTGGTTGATTGTTGGATTCGGCTAAAATTAAGGGAATTGTGGACTCTAGGTAAGGGATCAAGCTTTTAGTTGTATAATTGAATTTGATTCTACTAAGATTCAAGTGAAATGTTGATTTCATGCAAGAATTGGGTTAGAATTAAGCAATTATTAGTCATTCCATGCATGCATACATGTTTCATAGCATTTTGAAGATTGATTTGCAAAAATTCCCTCATGCATGTGTTGAGTTCACTTTAATTTTGGGAAAATAATGAGTTTCATGTTATTTAGTAGCATTTGATCATGTTTTGGAGAGCCTTAGTTCAAGGATGTGCATGCATGTTATGTTCATGAATTAATCTTGAGTTTCAAGTGGAATTTTGCACAATTGGCATGCTTTTGGGCCATGATTTCTTGTTATGATCCTTTAAACATGTTGTTTTATGAGTTTTCATGTATTTCCTCAAGTTTTGGCCCAGAAAAATGAGATTTGATGCTTCAAAAGTTGAATTTGAGCTTGGTGATCAAATCTGGAAATTCCAGAAATTTGATCCACGCTCAAGCGTGCGCTCTAAGTACATGCATTTCCGCTCGAGCGTCGAGAGTCAGGCTTGAGCGTGAAATGCACATACCCAGAAGTTCATGTGTTTTGCAGTCCACTCGAGCGAGGGAATCCGCCCTCGAGCGAGGATCTGAGTCTCACGCTCGAGCGGGGATCGAGCGTCCGTTGAGCGTGAAAAACATGCAACCAGTACTTTTTCAAGAGTTTGTAGTTTGCTCGAGTGGGGGAAGGTCATGCTCGAGCGGAGCTTCATTGTCTGCATGTCCGCTCGAGCGAGGAAAGCCACGCTCGAGCGTGGACCTTATTTTCAGCAAGTTTTGAAAAATGTTTTCCAATACACTTTTGCATCCTCATTCCATCTTAGGCATTCCTAAGCCATGTCTAAGACTCCATGATGAGGATTAAAGGCTAGAAACGCACTAAGAACAAACGAAATAAGTTATGTACAATTCGAACGTGTGTTTCAGGTGTGTATCTGTTATGTGTCATGTAGATCACGTGTCGTATACCGTTTGACCAGTCTGCTCCGTCTGTCTACCTCAAAGCCAACAGTGAGTAACAACTTAGTAAAGCTATGTTCAACCTTATTTATTTTATGTGTGATGAATTAAGATCTATTTTCTGAAATGATATGTTCTGTACAATGAATGATTGTCCAATTTCTAATAATGTATTCGTGGCATCCTCAGTATCATGTGATATCTGTTAGCTGTTACCCAGTATCGGAGGTTCCATCATGGAACTTAATATGTCTGCACTTTATTACCCGTACCAGAGGCTCCATCATGGGGCTCAGCATGTTTATTCTCTGTTACCCGGATCCGGAGGTTCCTTTATGGAACTGGTTATTCATAACCATCATGTGTCTACATCTGTTCTGTATCTGCTCTGTTAGCGCTAATGGATGTACCACGTATGCTTAAGCAAGACTTATGACTTCTGTATATGATCTGGACAAGAATATGAATATGAATTTGTTATGAAAACGAATTATGATTTCTGAATCTGTATGGACTCATTCATTAAAACCCCTTTACTCCGTTATTATTCACTGGGCTTCCGCTCACTATTTATATTATGTATGTAGGTAAGCCGACACGTGATCAGGGCCAGAGTTGACGGCCTTCGTTCAGTTTTTGTCAGCCAACCTTTGCACCTCCCGAGGAGGTTCCAGATGAAGTCTTGTTTTGTGGCTATTTTTATAATCATATTAAACTCTGTTTGTTTTGTTAAGTTGGGTTGGTTTTCCTATAGTACCCTTATGAGAGGAATATGTAAAAACTGCATCTTTTGGTCATCACTCTTATGTTCATACAAGTTTTAAATTATTATGTCCCATGTATGTCGTCACAGCTCATTGAACCATTTATATTTTGTATATTTGCTTCCTCAGCCCCTTATTATATGCTAATCTGTCAAGAGGCCTTTGGTAATCCAAGGATTACTGGCCAGTTACGATGCTAAACCTACAGGGGGGGTTTGGGTCGTGACATAGTGGTATCAGAGCACGTGTTCTACCGCACACACATGTCCATATGAGCTTAAGATGTCCTAGTAAGAATTAGGGGCATTCCATCTGCATGTGTAAGTGTGTGGTAATCCAAATGGATATGAAAACTGAATGTAAATTTGAGCAAATGAATTGAAAGAAATGAACAAGATTATTCCTATGTTTATTATCATTTGATGTCTCTATAGCAACATGGAGAATGCAAGGGGAAATGATGTAAGTGAATCTTCAGAGGCTCGCATGAGCCGAATGGAACAAATGCTTGCGGCATTGACCGAAACTATGACACAACAGCAAAGACAACAACCTTTGCCCCCTCCATCTCCGCTGGCACAAGCCGAAGCAGATAATAATGATATTATCAACTTGACACAGAAATTCATGAAGATGAAACCACCGACATTCCTTGGTGGAATTGAACTGTTGAAAGAAGAGACGTGGTTACTTGAAATGAAAAAGCTGTTTGTAGTGTTTCCTTGTACTGAAGTCCAGAAAGTCCTCCTAGCCACCTATACTCTGAAGGATGAAGCCCGAAGGTGGTGGTTACTAATTCGAAGCGGCAATGGGAATATGACGTGGGCACAGTTTAATGCAATCTTCTATGATAAATATTTTCCCCAATGTTTCAGGGATCGGAAAGTGTCAGAGTTTCAAGAACTTAAACAGGGAAGAATGTCTGTAGCTGAGTATGAAGCCAAATTCACTGAACTAGCACGGTTTGCTCCACATATGGTGGATACTGATTACAAGAAAGCACGAAAATTTGAAGGTGAACTGGATTTAGAAGTGTTTGATCGGGTAGGCGTACTGAAATTGCCTACTTATGTGGAAGTATTAGACAAATCCTTAATGGCGGAAGCCACCCTAGCCGCTATGAAACAAAGTAAAGCCCCAGCAACTACAACAATTGATTGGAGAGGAAAAAAGTCTGGGTATGGTTTTAGAAGAGGCCGGTCTCATGTGAGTAAGAAGTAGAATACGGGGTCTACAAGCAGCTCGAGTCAGAGTAGTGGGTCTATCCCGGTTTGTTCTGATTGTGGAAGAAGGCATAGGGGTGTGTGCTACCGAGTATCCGGCGCTTGTTTTCGATGTGGCAAGACAGGTCATGTAGTGAAAGATTGCCCACTTGGGTCTGAGAATACTAGCCGTCCTATGGTGAGTTCAGCTGGGTCTGCTTCTACAGCCAAAACAAATGCAAAGGCTAATACTGGGAAGGAACCTTTGAGACAAGGTCGAGTGTTTGCCTTAGTGCCTGGTGACGTACAAAACACCGATACTGTGGTGTCAGGTATACTCCCTATATGTTCTCAAAATGCATGTGTACTGATAGATTCTGGTTCTACACATTCCTTTGTATCGCATGCTTTCTCTTGGAAATTGACTAGACCATTAGAACTTATGACATATGTGTTATCTATATCTACACCGTCTGGGGAGTCTATGATGTGTGCCTATGTTTATCCAGCATGTGATATTATGATTGGCGATATGATATTATATGTTGACTTATTGCCCTTGAACATTGATCATTTTGATTGTATTTTGGGAGTGGACTGGTTGACTAAATACTGTGCTACCATTGACTGTGCAAGTAAATCTGTTGTGTTTAGACCACCGGGTATGCCTGAATTTATTTTTACTGGGAATGGGGTAATTCCTCCCCCATATCTGATTTTGGCTCTGAAAGCTATAAAACTGCTTAGGAAAGGATGTAGGGGTTACTTGTGTTGTATACTGACTGCATCATCTGACGGTACTAATGTAGAAACTATCCCTGTTGCTTGTGAATTTCCCGATGTGTTTCCGAATGACTTACCTGGGGACTTAGTTGATAGAGAAATTGAATTCAGTATTGAGGTGTTTCCGGGAACACAACCTATTTCCAAGACCCCCTATAGAATGTCTACCTCAGAACTGAAAGAATTAAAAACTCAACTTCAGGAGCTGCTGAACAAGAAATTCATCCGTCCGAGCACTTCACCTTGGGGTGCTCCAGTCCTGTTTGTCAAAAAGAAGGATGAATTTTTGAGGTTATGTATAGACTATCGGGAACTGAACAAAGTAACTATTAAGAAGAAATACCCTCTGCCCCGAATAGATGACTTGTTTGACCAACTTCAGGGAGCCCAAGTATTTTCCAAAATTGACCTCAGATCTGGGTATCACCAATTAAAAGTTAAGGCTGAAGACATAGAGAAAACTGCATTTAGAACTAGATATGGACATTATGAATTTTTAGTAATGCCGTTTGGGGTGACCAATGCACCTGCTGCCTTTATGGACCTTATGAACAGAGTGTTTAAATCATTTTTGGATGAATTTATTGTTGTGTTTATTGATGATATCCTGATTTACTTCAAAAGCAGGGACGAGCATGAGAATCACTTGAGAATTGCTCTACAGACCTTGAGAGGAAAGAAATTATACGCCAAATTGTCCAAATGTGAATTCTGGCTTGACAATGTGGCATTTTTGGGTCATGTAATCAACAAGGATGGTGTTTCTGTTGACCCTCAGAAAATTGAAGCTATTGTGGACTGGCCTAAACCGACAAATGTGACAGAGGTTAGAAGTTTTCTGGGACTTGCAGGTTACTACAGGAGATTTCTGAGAGACTTTTCCAAACTTGCCATGCCATTGACCCAGTTAACTCAGAAAAATGTGTCATTTGATTGGAACGAACAAAGAGAGGCAGCCTTTCAAGAGTTGAAAACCAGATTAGTGACTACACCAATTTTAACTTTGCTTAATGGTACTGATGGGTTTCAAATTTACAGTGATGCTTCCTACAAAGGTTTGGGGTGTGTGTTAATGCCAAATGGAAAAGTGATTGTTTATGCTTCTCGACAACTCTGACCTCATGAAAAGAATTACCCAACACATGATCTTGAATTGGCAGCAATGGTGTTTACTTTGAAAATCTGGCGTCACTACTTGTATGGGGTAACTTGTGAAGTGTATACAGATCATAAGATCCTCAAATATTTCTTTACCCAAAAGGAACTGAACATGAGACAAAGAAGGTGGCTAGAGTTGATTAAAGACTACGATCTATAGATTCTGTATCATCCGGGGAAGGCAAATACCGTGGTAGATGCCTCGAGCCGAAAATCCATTGCAAATTTGTCATGTTTGCTGTCCAATCGAAAAGAATTGCTAGATGACCTGGAACAGAAGGAGATTGAAATTGTCTTGCGAGAGCAAGGTGGGATTTTAGCTGCTATTTCCGCTCAACCTACAATTATTGAAGAAATCAAACAGAAGCAATGTGAAGATGAGTACTTAAAAAAGATCATAGAGGAATTTGATTCAAAGCCGAGGCCGGGATTTGTGTTTAAGAATAATGTGTTGAAATTTCAGAATAGACTTTGTGTGCCAGATTCCTCTGATTTGAGAAAGCGTGTTATGACCGAAGCTCACAGCAGCAAGTTTGCCATGCACCCGAGGAACACGAATATGTATCACAATTTGAAACAAAATTTTTGGTGGCCTGGAATGAAAAAGAGTATTGCAGATTTTGTGGCTAGATGTCTACATTGCCAACAGGTTAAAGCTGAACATCAACGACCCGCTGGTTTGCTACAACCACTCCCAATACCGGAATGGAAATGGGAGCACATAACCATGGATTTCATAGTGGGATTGCCTCGTTCTTCCCGAGGTATGGACTCTATTTGGGTCATTGTAGACCGTTTAACTAAGTCTGCTCATTTTCTACCTGTTAAATCTGTTTACAATGCTGACAAATTGGCCAATATTTATATGACTGAAATTGTGAGATTGCACGAAG
This sequence comes from Camellia japonica, assembly GCA_030407325.1. Classification (NCBI taxonomy): domain Eukaryota; kingdom Viridiplantae; phylum Streptophyta; class Magnoliopsida; order Ericales; family Theaceae; genus Camellia; species Camellia japonica. Next base: position 142,631,121 of record JAPPVO010000032.1, read on the forward strand.
TGCCAGTATCTATTGTGTTTGACAGGGACTCAAAGTTTGTGTCAAGATTTTGGCAGAGTTTGCAACAGGCTTTGGGGACTGAACTGAGGTTGAGTAGTGCCTATTACCCACCGATAGATGGACAAACTGAATGGACTAACCAAACTTTGGAAGATATGCTCAGAATGTGTGTATTAGACTTCTAGGGGAATTGGGAGACCTATTTGCCGTTGGCTGAATTTGTATACGACAACAGTTACCATTCAAGCATTGGAATGGCTCCTTACGAAGCTTTGTATGGAAGGAAATGCCGATCTTCGATATGTTGGGCTGAAGTAGGTGATAGACCTTTGTTGGGACCGGAACTTGTGTAAGAAACAACCGAGAATGTGAAACTGATCCAACAGCGTCTGAAAACTGCACAGAGTAGACAGAAAAGCTATGCTGATGTCCGAAGAAGAGATAGGGAATATGAAGTTGGGGACCATGTGTTCATAAAGGTGACCCCGATGAAGGGTCAAACTTGGTTTGGTGTTAAGGGCAAATTGGCGCCAAGATATGTTGGACCATATGAAATCCTTGAAAAGATCAATTTAGTAACCTATCGGGTAGCCTTACCTCCGGTAATGGGGCATATGCACAATGTATTTCATGTATTGATGCTTCGAGAGTATTTGAGAGATCCGCTCCATGTCATTGAACCAACACATGTGCTCTTGAAGGATGACTACACTTATGAGGAAAGACCTATCCAGATTGTGAACCGCATGATCAAAAGATTGAGAAACAAATAAATACCACTGGTAAAAGTTGACTGGCAGAATCATGGAGGAACTTATGCAACCTGGGAGACAAAAGAGGACATGATGAAGAGATATTTGGATTTTTTCCCATTAGACCCAATGTTTTTCCAAAATGAAAGTAATCTGAGTTTGGAAGACCAAACTCTTTTAAGGAGGAAATACTGTAACAACCCCGACCTCTGATTAACGTTAATCCATGATTAATCATGCCTAATTAGTAATTAAGGTGAAATTCTGAATTAAACTGCATGCGTGTGTTGCATTGTTTGTGTTTATATCTGTTAGGCGTAGGAAGATCTGTTTACGTTCTGGTTTCGGTTTGCGAATTAGAGGCCTTATCGGCGTCCGAATCAGAAATTGACTTGATTTATGTGCTAATTAGGATTTATAGAATTTTATGGTAGGTTTAATTAAAATTCGGTTTAGAACGATTAAATTAGATTAAATTAATGCTCATTTGATTCAATTTAGTCCACCACCACCAAATAAACTATTTGACCCCACTAATTCTATTTGGCACTCCACTTCTCCTCATCTTTAAGCCCCAAACGAGAGAGAGAGAGAGAGGGAGATGGAGAAGCTTGGGTTCAATTCTAAGAGGATAAAAGAGAATTGCTAGGAAGGATCAAGAGTTGGAAGGATTTGGTGGTTGATTGTTGGATTCGGCTAAAATTAAGGGAATTGTGGACTCTAAGTAAGGGATCAAGCTTTTAGTTGTATAATTGAATTTGATTCTACTAAGATTCAAGTGAAATGTTGAACTCATGCAAGAATTGGGTTAGAATTAAGCAATTGTTAGTCATTCCATGCATGCATACATGTTTCATAGCATTTTGAAGATTGATTTGCAAAAATTCCCTCATGCATGTGTTGAGTTCACTTTAATTTTGGGAAAATAATGAGTTTCATGTTATTTAGTAGCATTTGATCATGTTTTGGAGAGCCTTAGTTCGAGGATGTGCATGCATGTTATGTTCATGAATTAATCTTGAGTTTCAAGTTGAATTTTTCACAATTAGCATGCTTTTGGGCCATGATTTCTTGTTATGATCCTTTAAACATGTTGTTTTATGAGTTTTCATGTATTTCCTCAAGTTTTGGCCCAGAAAAATGAGATTTGATGCTTCAAAAGTTGAATTTGAGCTTGGTGATCAAATCTGGAAATTCCAGAAATTTGATCCACGCTCGAGCGGGGAACTTCACGCTCGAGCGTGCGCTCTAAGTACATGCATTTCCGCTCGAGCGTCGAGAGTCAGGCTTGAGCGTGAAATGCACATACCCAGAAGTTCATGTGTTTTGCAGTCCACTCGAGCGAGCGAATCCGCGCTCGAGCGAGGATCTGAGTCTCACGCTCGAGCGGGGATCGAGCATCCGTTGAGCGTGAAAAACATGCAACCATTACTTTTTCAAGAGTTTGTAGCCTGCTCGAGCGGGGGAAGGTCACGCTCGAGTGTGGACCTTATTTTCAGCATGTTTTGAAAAATATTTTCCAATACACTTTTGTATTCTCATTCCATCCTAGGCATTCCTAGGCCATGTCTAAGACTCCATGATGAGGATTAAAGGCTAGAAACGCACTAAGAACAAACAAAATAAGTTATGTACAATTCGAACGTGTGTTTCAGGTGTGTATCTGTTATGTGTCATGTAGGTCACGTGTCGTATATCGTTTGACCAGTCTACTCCGTCTGTCTGCCTCAAAGCCAACAGTGAGTAATAACTTAGTAAAGTTATGTTCAACCTTATTTATTTTCTGTGTGATGAATTAAGATCTGTTTTCTAAAATGATATGTTCTGTACAATGAATGATTGTCCAATTTCTAATAATGTATTCGTGACATCCTTAGCATCATGTGATATCTGTTTGCTGTTACCCGGTATTGGAGGTTCCATCATGGAACTTAATATGTCTGCACTTTATTACCCGTACCGGAGGCTCCATCATGAGGCTCAGCATGTTTATTCTCTGTTACTCGGATCCGGAGGTTCCTTTATGGAACTGGTTATTTATAACCATCATGTGTCTGTATCTATTCTGTATCTACTCTGTTAGCGCTAATGGATGTACCACGTATGCTTAAGCAAGACTTATGACTTATGTATATGATCTGGACAAGAATATGAATATGAAATTGTTATGAAAACGAATTATGATTTCTGAATCTGTATGGACTCATTCATTAAAACCCCTTTACTCTGTTATTATTCACTGGGCTTCCGCTCACTGTTTATATTATGCATGTAGGTGAGCCGGCACGTGATCAGGGCCAGAGTTGACGGCCTTCGTTCAGTTTTTGTCAGCCAACCTTTGCGTCTCCTGAGGAGGTTCCAGACGAAGTCTTGTTTTGTGGCTGTTTTTGTAATCATATTAAAATCTGTTTGTTTTGTTAAGTTGGGTTGGTTTTCCTATAGTACCCTTATGGGAGGAATATGTAAATACTGTATTTTTTGGTCGTCACTCTTATGTTCATACAAGTTTTAAATTATTATGTCCTATGTATGTCGTCACAGCTCATTGGACCATTTATATTTTGTATATTTGCTTCTGCAGCCCTTTACTATATGCTAATCTGTCAAGAGGCCTTTGGTAATCCAAGGATTACTGGCCGTTTACGATGCTAAACCTACAGGGGCGGGTTTGGGTCGTGACATTATTATTTCGTTATTTCTACTTAATTTCTTGTCATTATCATCTATGTTTATTAATTCCAGCCTTTTATTTCCTACTAACTTATCTTTGTCTTCCACTCTGCCAGTAGCCACTCACTTTTTGTCCAACATCTAGTGTAAGTCCTTAAGATAGGCAGGTGATAGATATCAGGGTTTCCGGATAGAGTATGTGCGAACACATAGTATGTGAAAATATGATAAGTTATATAAGAATTTAAGAAAGTTGAATTAATTTATAAAATAAAAATGAGTCGATTATTCAAAAGTAACTCTTCAGTAAGCTCTAAATCTGCTATAACTTTAGCTCCTATACCTAATACAGATTTAGTCATAAATGAAGAAGAGCATGAATTTCATGATATTAAACTTAATTTAAGTTGAAATATCCCAAAAGTACCAGTTAAAGAAATCTATAGAACAAGTTTTTTAAAGTCAACTTTTAATGTTAATTTACATGTTAGAATTATTGAAGAAGTTTATACTTTAACTAAAATTAGAGAAATTTGCCAGTTATTATCCAAAGAGTCAATTCGCCAACATCTAAAAGATGGTCATAATTTTATTCATTTACGATTAATTCAAGTTGGAATCAAACCATTAACCATGCAAAGACGCAATACTTCTGTCCTCTTATGTTTACAAGATGCTCGATTTATTAATTATCATGATAGTCTAATAGGTATGATGGAATCAGGCCTCCATAAAGGACCTGTCCACTTTAATTATTTTCCAGATTTTACTTTAAGTCTTAGAGATCCTCATATATTAAAAGTCTTGACACATTCAACTATTTGGTGCATTTACTAATATGTTAGATAATGTCCATAACATTGCTTTAGTTTACAGAATTTACTATAAATGCATTAAAACAAATCTGAATGTACAAGCTTTAACCAAAAGTCCAAAAGATAAAACATTACTCATTCAAGGTAGTACTAATGAAACCAATATTTTAGTCCCAAAAATGATTTGTTGGACAGATTTCACCCTTCCTGATGATTGGTTACAGTTAATGAAAATTATTCTCAAAATCAACATTCTTCTACTAGCCAAAATATTCAAGATATTCAACAATATAATAATGGTTCTGTTCATATAAGGTTTAATCGACCCCATAATTAATCTTCTCGCCATAGTACTTCTAGTATCCCTACTGATACTGAAGATGATGAAATTTTCACTACACCTTTATTTACTAGACAAGATAGAAAAATTCATATTTGCCAAACTTCTAATACCACCAATAGTAAATTAAAAGAAATCAATAATTCCTCTACTTCTCAAATTAGTAAACCAGTTTATTCCACCCACACACATCTTCCTGAAGAAGATACTACCTCACAGGATTCACCTATTCAAACTGATTTTGAAGTTGTTCCTCCTATTAATCCACAATTATTAACCCTTACTTAACCTTTTATTCCAGATCTTAATAAACTTAATGTTGAATTCAAATCTAAAGCAAATAAGTTAAAATGACAAACTCATAGAACCAATTATGATGAACACAAACAATCAAAAATTACCAAGAAATGGTATAAATTTATGAATGAAATCAACATTGAAATCTACTTCTTTGATTATTTAAAAAATTATTATCAAAAAATCAATGCTATTACTAAAACTAAATGGAAAACTTCCCCTAATACTTCTGTTTCTTCCAGTCACCCTCCTTTAGAAACTATCCTCATTGAACATAAGGGTGCTATAGTACATGCTTCTCCCTTTAAGCTTCCTGATGATGAATCTAAAATCAAAAAAGTAATTGAACAAAACAATTATACTAATCAATGTTTAAAACTATTAGTAAACAATTAGACAAAATTGAAATTACTTTTGAAGATTACTCAACTAGTCATACTTCCACTAGTATACCCTTATACAAACCACTCATTAATCTTTCTAGCAATAGGAAACGGATAAGCCTAGTTACCCATGATACTACCACTGTTGAAGCCATTGAACAATTATTTACTAAAATATCCACTACTTCTAACGAAAAGGCCTTACGGTTTTAACATAACAACCACTTGTTCAATTCAGTAGTGACTCCGATACATCTAACAATGAAATCAATCAAATAGCCCAACAATTCCAAAACAATATCTAACCGAATCACACATCCTAAAATTAATCCTACTACTCTCACCAAAAATTGGTATACTAAACCTACAGCCCCAGATCTTCAATTTGAAGAAACTAATATTAGCAATCAATTTTTTGTTTCTGCTAAAAAATTATATGAATGGAATATTGATGGTCTTAGTGAAAATCAAATTTTACAAAAATTAAATCATATGTCCATGGTTGCAAATAGTTACCTTAGTAATTATCATGATTACAGTCAACCTGAAATAGTCTCCCTACTTACCTCCAGATTTACTGGTGTGCTCAAATCTTGGTAGGATAAATACCTAACTCGTGATACACGTGAAAGTATTCAACATGCTCAACAATTAGATGAAAATGATTTCTCAATCTTTGATGAAGATATAGGATCAAGTAAACCTGATGGTATTAATACTTTAATATTTACTATAGTCAAACATTTTATTGGAACACCTACTAATATCCATTCTCGCATCCATGATCAACTTAGTAATCTCACTTGCCCTACTTTAAGTGATTTTCACTGGTATAAAGATGTCTTTACCTCTCGTGTCATGCTTAGAGAGGATTGCACTAAGTCATTTTGGAAAGAGAAATTTATCAATGGATTACCGAGTCTTTTTGCCTATAAGATTACAGATATTCTTAGTCAACCTACTGGTATTATAGAATATGATAATCTAACTTATGGTAAAATCATTAGTACAATTCAAAAAGAATGATTAAAAATGTGTATAGATTTGAAACTTAGTCAAAAAGCTGCTAAAGATAAACATAAAGCTAAATATGAATTAGGAAATTTCTGCGAACAATATGGTCTACCTCCTGTTGCACCATCACGACACAAACATCATAACAAGAGATCTTCACACAAATACTTTGCTAAATATAGGAAGAAATATTCACCTACCAAATCACCTAATAAGTATTATGCTACAACAAAAAAGAAATATCACAAACAAACTAATCACTTTAAAAGAAGTCAAAATCTACCTAAGCTGTTACTTGTTACAATTGTGGGAAAAATGGTCATTATTCTAATAAATGTAAACTTAAAAAAAAAAAAAAAAAAAAAAAAAAAAAAAAAAAAAAAAAAAAAACTTAAGAATAAGTTTAATCAACTACAAATTACTGAAGAACATCAAAATCAAATATTCAACATATTTAAAATAACTAATACCCCAAATCAATCTCCTGTTCATTCTAGTCCATTATCTGGTGACACCACTCCCTTGAGTGATACTTCTACTTATTACTCTCCCAGTGAAAATACTGATGGAGAGATTGAATTAGGATATAATGATACTTGCTGTAAACAAATTAATGTTCTTAGTAAATCACAACAAAAAGAAGATTCTTTAATAGAATTAATTAGTAAATTAGAAAATCCTGAATTAAAAAGAAAATACACTAATAAGTTAAAATCTTTACTAATAAATAAAGACAAAAAACCTCATCATAATAAACCAATTATTAGCTTCACAACCACTTTACAAAGATTCCAAAAAAATAAACATAAAGAAATCACTTTACAAGATTTACAAAATGAGATTAATCAAATTAAACTAACCATTCAAGAGTTAAAGGCTAAAGACAAATCATTAGAAGAAAAAATTACAATATTAAAAATCAATAAAAATCTTAGGTAGTTGTTGGCAGAGTTTTCTAAATATGATTTAAGAATAGAAGTTGTATTTTGAGTTTGTGAGTTTTGGAATTATGATTTGAGTGTGGAAAATTTGTTTGGTGAATGAGTTTTGAAAAGAGTTTTGAATTGAGTGAGGAATTTTTGATGTGACATAGATATTTGATACAAAAATTTACAACTCATAACCAAACACATAACTCAAAATTCTATTCAAAGCTCATAAAAATTTTAAAAAATTTAGAAATTTTTTTATATTGAATATATAAAAATTAACATGTGTCAAATGCAAAAAAAAAAAAAAAAATAAATAAATAAATATTTATAGTTCTGGTCAACCGGTGGGACGTCCGGTAGGACGTTCGATGGGACGATCGGTAAGCCCAAATTTTTTCGCCTTGGGCAGAGTTTTCAAAATTAAATGTGGAATTAACTTTTGAAAACCGTAAACAAACGTCAAACGCAAATAAAGGGGTAGAAATATATTTAGAAAATACAACCAAACGCAGCCTTAATGATTTCCAAAATAATAATGATACTTCCTCTGATGAATCTAGTTCTAGTTCTAATCCTAGCCACGTCATCTTTGATAATCGATCAACTAAATCTAATAGTGGTAATCACAATGATAGTCATCGTTTAAATATTATTAATAGAATTCATATTCAAAAATGACATTCAAAAGTCAAACAAGTTATTAATGACTTTAAAATAGAAGTCATAGCCCTCATTGATACCAGTGCTGATTTAAATTGTATTCAAGAAGGTTTAATCCCCACAAAATATTATCATAAAACTAGTGAACAATTAAGTTTGCTAATGGAAGTCAAATGCATATTAAATATAAATTACCCAAAATGCATATTTGTCAAAATAATGTTTGTTTTAAAACATCCTTTGTTCTAGTCAGAAATATGACTGACAAAGTCATCCTAGGAACTCCGTTTATCTTTTTACTATATCCATTTACCACTACTAACCATGGCATAACCATACAAGCTCTTGGTCAAACAGTGACTTTTAAATTCTTGTCTCCTCCTGAAATCAAAGAATTAAATCAATTAAAAGAATATTCTATATCCCAATCTATTAATTGATTAACTAAACAACTCAAATTTCTCAAAAAAGAAGTAAGATACAAAAGAATTGAAACTCAATTGACTAATCTAATTCTTATATCCAAAATTGATAAATTTAAAAACCAATTGGAAAGTACCGTTTGTTTCACTTTACCTAGTGCTTTCTGGCATAGGAAAAAATATATAGTTATACTCCCTTATATTAAAAATTTTAATGAAAGACAAATTCCTACTAAGTCTCGACTTATTCAAATGAATCATGAATTAGTGAAAATGTGCAATAAAGAGATTAATGAATTATTAAAAAATAACATCATAAGTAATAGTAAGTCGCCTTTGTCTTGCCTTGTTTTTTATGTTAATAAAAATGCTGAACTTAAACGTGGTGTTCCACGATTAGTCATTAATTATAAACCGTTAAACAAAGTTTTAGAATGGATACGTTATCCAATCCCTAATAAAAAAGATCTCATTAAAAGACTTAGTCAAGCTGTCATCTTTAGTAAATTTGATCTTAAAAGTGGATTTTGGCAAATACAAATTCATCCTGATGATCGCTATAAAATTGCCTTTACTACACTTTTTGGCCATTGCGAATGGAATGTCATGCCCTTTGGATTAAAAAAATGCTCCTAGTGAATTTCAAAACATTATGAATGAAATTTTTAATCTCTTTAGTCATTTTTCTATTGTCTACATAGATGATATCCTCATTTTCTCTAAGTTACTCGATGAACATTGGAAACATCTTAATTCTTTTCTGCATATTATCAAATATAATGGACTAGTCATTTCTGCTCCTAAGATTAAGCTATTCCAAACTAAAGTTAGATTCTTAGGTTATGATATCCACCAAAGTACTATTCTTCCTATCAGTCGATCTATTGAGTTTGCTTCTAAGTTCCCTGATGAAATCTTAGACAAAACCCAATTACAACGATTTTTAGGTTCCTTAACTTACATTGCTGATTTTTACAAAGACCTTAGGAAAACTTCTCAACCCCTTTTTGATAGGTTGAATGATAATCCTCCTCCTTGGTCTTCTACTCATACTGCTATTGTTCAACAAGTCAAAAAATATGTCCAGACCTTGCCTTGTCTTGGCATTCCTAGTGAAAATTCATTCAAAAGTATTTAGACTGATACTTCTGATGTTGGTTATGGTGACATTCTCCTTTAGAAAAACACTCCCTAGTCATTTGAACAAATTGTTCGTTTTCATTCTGGTGTTTGGAACAAAGCATAGAAAAATTATAGTACTATTAAAAAAGAAATTTTATCTATCGTGTTATGTATTAGTAAATTTCAAGATGACATTTTAAATCAGAAATTCATATTACGTGTTGATTGCAAAAGTGGTAAATATGTTTTGGAAAAAGATGTTCAAAATATTGCTAGTAAACATATTTTTGCTCGATGGTAATCCATTTTAAGTATTTTTGATTTTGATATTGAATATATTTCTGATAGTCAAAATTCTATCCCTGATTTCCTTACCCGAGAATTTTTACAGGGAGGATAGTGCATTATGCCTACTCCTTATTGTTCTATACACAGATTACAAGTCACAAGATACCACAAAACTATTCGCTATTATAAGTTTAAAATATCCTATTTAAAGTCACTACAAAATGACCCTTACCTTCAGTTCAATCAGATTCGAAGTTATCGCAATTTCATTGCTCATTACACTAATCTAGTTGACTTTCATATGGATAGATTAGATGTCCTCAGTGGATGCTAATCTACTTCGGTCATTTTTCTTATAGATGTCAAGCCACAAATCTACTACAAAACCTCTTGCCATTGTGCCATCCAGTCAACCCATTATTGCACCTTGAATTGATCTAGTCAACCGATACTAAATTCTTGGTAATATTTCTAAACCTAGTTACACTTTGGCTCTGGCTTCAGACCCTTTTGCTTGCCAGTCAATTACGCCAATGCCTTCTAACAAGTCTACCCCAAGAACAGATTATGATCGTAAACAGTCATTCAATCTTTTTTACAAAGAACCAGTCCACAAAAATATCCACAATGTTCTTGAATTAGTCAAATCCTATTTCTCTAATGGATAGAATTTCATTCCTTTCCATCCCGATAAGTCAATAAACTTTTATAAGAATATTTTTTTCCACCATAAGTCAATAGTCATTAAACCTATCTATGATTGAGTCCAGACTAGTAAAATCATTTATCATTCCTTGTACATTCATAATATTGTTTTCATGGAAGAATGGGGTCTCCCTTTTCTACTACGAGACCTTCCCAACCATGATATATAATATAGTTACTATGATTACATTGATGTTTGGTTCAAAATCCCCTTACATCAAAATGAGTCATATAGTCATTCTTGGTTTTTCTCATTTGACCACAAATTCAAATCAGAATTCTCTTCTTAGTTCTTGAGATGGTGGTCACAGCATGGTGCCATCCCAGAAATCATCCCTTCAGAGTTAATAGAACAAGTCAATTACTTCTCTTCCATTTACAAGCTCAGCCAGCATAAAAGTCAGTTTCCTTGGTTACTGCACTTTATGTCCAAATATAAAGTCCCTTGGATTTTTAAATGGCAATACAGCCTATCCAATAACATAGTTAGTCGTCAACATTTTGTTAAATGGTGTGATGCATTCAAAGCCCATCGAATTATTGAACAAGTCCAGCAAGAATTTCCAATTAACTTTCATGCCCCAACTCCTGCAATGGTCAAGTCTCAACAAAACCCAAATGCTTCAGTCACACAAGGAAACCCATTTCCTCTTACTACAGTCAGACTTGGAAGCCCATAAACCAGCATTGAACCTTTTAAATCCAATCCTCCAAGGCCAAGCCCAAATCAAAGCCAAGTCAACCTCTAGTGATGAATTGATCCAAATGGCCAAATTATTGATGGCCCAAGCAAAGTCATAAATTGAAGATGAAGCCTCGAATGATTCAACCTCCTCTGCAGCCTGAACCAGTCATGATCTATATGGTTCACAATTCCAAGATGCTCAGGACTCATATGCCTAAAAAAGTCATTGGATTCTATATATATACATCAGCTTCAATCACTACTCTTACTTTGAGAAAAGCTGCTGATATACATATATATATATATTCCTCATCAGTCAAAATTGATTCCCCATCAGTCAACTATGTAGTCACGTTTCCTCACTGCAATAAAAAAAAAAAAAAAGGTAAAAAAGTTCTCGGTCACAGAAAGATGCTCTCAAGACCCATGTGCCTCTGATTTTCAGGCTTTTCAAGTCACAAGTTTCACAGTATTTTTCAGCTTTTGAAGTCCCAAGCCTCATACCTCCAATCACAAGCCTCACAGTTCTCAGTTCACAAGCTTAATAGTTATCCACTTTCCCTATAAAAGAAGTTCCTCAGTCAAGGCCAATCCAGAGTTGGAAAGAGTTCACAATTTTCTTTTGCAGTTTCTCTCAGTTTCTGTAAAATTTCTAGTTTGCTGTTTTAAAATTCAAATTTTAAGGATGCAAGTAGAAGCTGTATTTTCCAGTTGCTTCCAGTAAACAATTATGTATTTTCCGATTACATCCAGTAAACAATTGTAAGTTAATTTAAACGATTATAAGTTTATTTTATTTCTACTTATCTGTTCTTATTTAAAATATTCTATCTATTTTATTTTAGTTTATTTACTTTCGTTTATTTATTAAATATTTTTTCACAAATATTTTATTATTTAGATACATCTAAGTAAAGTGCATCTAAAAAAGTAAAAAAAAAAATACTTAAAATTTAAAAAATATTAACTAAAAACTAAAAAATACGAAAAAAAACTCAGTTTTCAAAAAACTGAATTCATAAAACTGAAACCAACACACTGAAAATTATTGTGAATTTGATGTGACATTATATCTTATTGACTATTTTAATTTATTTTATTTTTTTGTGAATTTTAGTTTTAAAAAAAATTAAAATTTCACTTTCCAAGCAGGGTTATTATATAAAAATTTAATAATTAATTAGAATATTTTTTAATTCATCAATCCGTCTAAAATTACTTAAATTATAATTTATCAATTCGTCAATTTATTAATCTGCTAATTTTAGGCATGTGTGTTTCTATGAAAGACGAGAAGTGGTTGACAGTAATCATAAAGTTTTCTTATTTGCCAGTGTCATGACAAAAAAAAATTGTAACATTATTAATTGTCCTTTCTGCGAGCGTTGGCTTCCCTTCTTATTTCATCATTGACAAAAAAAAATTAAGACATCATAAATAAGATCACATGGTAGTCTAAAAAAATTTGTTTTTATATTTTTTTACAGATTTTCGTCATTTTGATTTGCTTTAAAACTTTTCTTAGCGGGATTTATTGAGGGTTTGTGCATCATTAGGTGTAGAAATTTAATGTATAGAGAAAATAGAGAATTGTATGTATTATTGATTGATTGATTGTTGAATGTTATATAAATAAAGAGCTACACTCTCCATTATATAGGAGAAAACATTACAAGCATCATCATGCCAAAAATGGATCCACTAACTAAAAGGAAATGCACTCATCTAAAACCTAACACACTAACATAAAATAATCTAAAACCTAACACACTAACATAAAATATTCTAACAGCCCCCCTCAAACTCAAGGGGGATAGGAACCAACCAACTTGAGTTTGGAGAGAGTAACAAAACAGGAAAAATAAAATGACAAATAAAATAAAAGAGGATAGGAGACACTGTATGGTCGTGTCAGACCGTTGTAGAAGACAGTTTATGGGGTCATGTCGGACCGTTGTAGAAGATAGTTTATGGGGTCATATCGGACCGATGTAGAAAACAGTTTATGGGGTCATGTCGGACCGTTGTAGAAAACAGTTTACGGGGTCATGTCGGACCGTTGTAGAAAACAGTTTACTGGGTCATGTCGGACCGTTGTAGAAAACAGTTTACTGGGTCATGTCGGACCGTTGTAGAAAACAGTTTACTGGGTCATGTCGGACCGTTGTAGAAGAGAACCGAAATCAATGTCGGAACAGTTTACAGAGTCTTGTCGGACCCATATAGAAGCTAACCAGAATCAAAGTCGGGACAGTTTACAGAGTCTTGTCGGACCCTTATAGAAGCTAACCGGAATCAAAGTCGGGACAGTTTACAGAGTCTTGTCGGACCCATATAGAAGCTAACCGGAATCAAAGTCGGGACAGTTTACAGAGTCTTGTCGGACCCATAAAAGTCGCACCCTCAAAAGGTGTGCCAATTCTTATCAAAAGGCGTGCCATCAAAAGTCGAGCCATCAAAAGGCGTGCCATCAAAAGGCGCGCCGATTTGTCGTCTAGCGTTGAGAGGCGCGTGATACGCGTGTCGGCCTTGCCTATTTAAACCAAGGCGAGGCTGCCGCTGATGCAGAACAAAACATCTGCTGAAAAAACAAAAACTCTGAAAACCTCTTCATTTTGCTGAGAGAGATACTGTGTCACTCTGTTGCCCAGAAAATGGCTTCTTCTTCCCGTTCTGCTCCCCAGAACATAGCCTCTTCGTCCCGTGGTCTTACCCTCTTTCCCGACCTCAACGAGGCCACAACCCAGAATATGGCCCTTGAACCTCAACCAAGAGCCCCTGGACCAAGCCCCCCTGGTTTTGCGCCGTTGAACTATCCGATGGTGTCAGTGGAGCAGATAATGGCTGCTCAGTCGGATATTGAGGCGAATTATTACACATTAAGGTCATGCGTTGAGACCATGACGGCGGTCAACAACCTGTCGCACCGGCTTCAGAGTAGAACTAATGAGGTGCAGCAGTTAAACGCCCAACTGGCTCTGCTCCAGGGCATGTATAAGGATGCCCGAGCAGAGATATGTGGGCTGAAGGCAGAAAACAAGGAACTGAAGCGGAAGGCCACCGTGATGCTCAGATTTGGAGGACCGCCATATGTGACGGTTGAGGAGCAACGGGAAGTGAACGTGCTCGGCGGCGTGGGAAACACGGAGGCAGCACCGGCAAGGAACGCCCAAGACAAAGGCAAAAAGAAGAGAACAGCTGAAGAGGCGAAAAAGTAAGGCCGTTGTTTGAGAGGGGATTTTTTTTTTTTTTTTTTTTTTTTTTTTTTTTTTTGGTGTAAAATGATGATCGGGATTTGATTCCCGAGATGAATAAAATAAAGTTGGTGTGCAAATCTGAATGGTATGAATTTGATTTGAAAAAGATTAAAAATAATGTGAAAGAAAAATAAAGAAAGAAATAATAAGAATATATTATAAAGAGAGGATGATGATGGTTTTGTATGGTGGGCAAGTACTTGTAGAGAGAGAAAAGGTTAAAAAGGAAAGATTTGAGTGGAAAGTTTGTATATGGGTGGAGGCATACACGCTTGTATTGAAAGACAAGATGTAGTGGATGTCATTATTAAAATAAAAGTAAGGAAAAGAGAGGGTGTAAAGTGAGAGAGAGATTTGAGGCGTTTCTGGTAGAGCTCAAATGCTCCTCCAAATCTGCTGAGCTCAATTCCGACTTCAAGAGAGTTCTTTTCCGAACAGCAATGCCTGTGGATTACAGAAATCTATGTAATCAGGGTTTGATCGATTGCTAGATCAGCTGTCGCAGTTCGAAATCAACGGGATAGGTCGATACGATCAGCCTCCGGCGTCAAAAGCCGCTGTCGAATCGATGCCGACAATTGAAATCGTCGACGGACACATCAGCTCTGAATTGCACTGCGCTGTGTGTAAAGAAGCTTTGGTTCGAAAAAGTAGGAAGCAGGCAGAACAATACCATCGGTTATACAAAGAACCAATTCCTGTCACTCAACTTGTAAGGGAAACTGCAGCTGTTATGCAGGAGTTTACTCAGTCAGGTGGTGTACGGCCTTTTGGTGTTTCACTACTGGTTGCTGGGTTTGATGACAAGGGTCCACAACTATTTCAGGTGGATCCATCAGGTTCGTACTTCTCTTGGAAAGCTTCAGCTCTGGGAAAGAATGTGTCTAATGCGAAGACATTTCTTGAAAAGAGGTACACCGATGATATGGAGCTTGATGATGCTGTCCACACAGCAATCTTGACCCTAAAGGAGGGATTTGAAGGGCAGATCTCTGCAAAGAACATCGAGATTGGCATAATTGGCACTGACAAAAAATTCAGAGTACTTGCACCGTCTGAAATTGCCGATTACTTGGAGGAAGTTGAGTAATTGGAAAACCAGAATATTGCACAACTGAGTAGAAGAATCTGTCTGTAGACCAATTACTATTTGTGGAAAATATTTTTTCTTGTTCTGGGTAGCGCCAGTGGAATGGTTGCGGTTCTTGAGATGCCATTTGTTGGAGTTTGATTGCTCTTTCAGCTGCTGGTGGTTGGTGGAGATGGAGGGATCAACCTCCCGAGAACAGAATTGGCAGCGAAGGACGTCCGAAAAATGCCGAATCGGGAAGCTGCCGCGGAGGCTGGGAATCGGCGGATGGCGGGGACGAAGAACAGCTGCAGTACTTTCTCGTATTCTACCAGAAAGAGAAGGTGGTGTAGAACAAAAAACAAGCTGAATAGGTTGAGGTCCGGCGGGCGGCCAAGGCGAGGTTGCCGCCCGCCGGTGAAGCGAAAATAATAGGGTCTAAACCCGCTCTGATACCATGTAGAAATTTAATGTATAGAGAAAATAGAGAATTGTATGTATTATTGATTGATTGATTGTTGAATGTTATATAAATAAAGAGCTACACTCACCATTATATAGGAGAAAACATTACAAGCATCATCATGCCAAAAATGGATCCACTAACTAAAAGGAAATGCACTCATCTAAAACCTAACACACTAACATAAAATAATCTAAAACCTAACACACTAACATAAAATATTCTAACATTAGGGATTATTTGGGCTTTTATACAATGACAAATAAAAAAAACTTTGCTTAATTTTTTGAGATTAAAAATTATTAATTAAGTTATTTTATAGGTCTCCTTTGAAAAGTTGGTTATTTTAATGGATTTTTATAATTTTTTTAGTTGATTTCATAATTGTAAATAAATAAATAAATTATAAATTAGATGTGATATTTTATTTTATTAATTATAATTATTTTAATTTATTTTATTTTTATTAGTTAATTTAATCCGAATAATCCTTTTCCAGCAGGGCCATTAACCCGAAATGTAAGACGAAAGTGAAGTGACTGATATGGTGATTGACCATTGGAGATGATCAGTTGGTCGCACCTGCTGTATCCAATGAGACACGGGTGTTTGCTTTGGTCCAAATAACAGTGGTCTTTATAAAACAATGCTGTGCCCAAGTGAAAAGAGTATTAAATATAGATTTAATTAGTAATTTTTAATATAAAAAAGTGAAATCAAACCTTAAATCAAAATTTGCAACATATAAACAAATGTAAGTTGTGTTACACCGTCTCTTTAAATTTTAAAACACCTCAATACTACTACTAGTTAGGGGATCAGTGATATTGAAAATTTATTTGTGTGGTTTAAAAAGCAATGTTGTGAATGTAGTATTGACAAATGAGAAACAGTATGTTTCACTCTAATGAAATAGAATTGAATGAAATAATTATTCATTTGTCTCACAATTACTTAATAATAGT
The DNA here is from genome assembly GCA_030407325.1 of Camellia japonica. Classification (NCBI taxonomy): domain Eukaryota; kingdom Viridiplantae; phylum Streptophyta; class Magnoliopsida; order Ericales; family Theaceae; genus Camellia; species Camellia japonica. The sequence continues at coordinate 142,647,960 of JAPPVO010000032.1, forward strand.
TAGTATATCCAATCATTAAATTTTATAAATAATGTGGTATAATACCGTGTAAAATTCACTTGGTGAAGATTTCTTGGCAACTTTGCATGATTGTTTGTATTGCTTAGTAGGGAAATTATTCAATACTCCTGGAGCACCACGTGTCCATACTCCAAACCAATCACCAATTAGTTAGCCCCATGTTATTCCCCCATTCCCAACATAAATCGTAGGCCCTTGTGTCTCTTCACCAATCAAAAGCTTATGGAGCACCACGTGTCCATATTCCGAAAGTACTGAATAATCACTCTGCTTAATAGCGGGTAACATTGCATAATTTTTGGTCAATGAAATAACTAATAATTAGGGGAGACGATATACTTGAGAAATAACAATGAAAATGCTTCATTTATTTTTTGGAGTTTGATCCTCTTTTTTCTTTTTGCAGGGTGATTTTGAACCTTTTTTTAAATTTTTTTTTTTTTTTTTTTTGTTTATCTTTATAATTTACAAATTATCTTCATCAACGCATTGAGGTCTTATGATTTTTGACACCACTTGTGGTTTGTGGTTCAGTCGAAGCTTTTGATTGGAAGGACTAGTATGCCCAATATTTAGGTTAATCTAGGTTGTATATTGGAATGGACTTAGGTGCAAAGTAATCGAGACTTTATTATTAAAGTTTTTATGAATAATTCTATAGACATTATTATGTTTATTAAAAAATTTATTAAAAATTCAAAAGGTCAAATATGATTGATTGTTCATAGACTGGATTGGTTTAGGTTTAGGTTTAGGGTAAATTAAAAATCAAATTAGCTTTCACAGTATCAAAAACTTAAAACTGTAATAAAACTAATTACATTAAAATTGAAATCATACCTAATGAATCATAAAAAGTTAAAAAGTGAATAATTCAGATTTTTAAAATCAATTTTAAAATGAAGTTATTAAATTTAAATGACCTCTCAAATTGAGAGAAATCAAATCCTTATATAACATTGTTCAGATTGGTGCCAAAAATCATTATAGGTAGAAGTGGTACACACGTGTCAAGATCACATCACTTTCATGCTGTATTCGATTTGTTCCAATCCCTTGAAAACGAGGAATTATTTTGTCCGTTTGGAATTTTAGTTAGGTTATGTGTTCACAATAAATTAGCAGTTGTTTTATGTAAATATATAAGAAAAAAAATAAAAAATAATCAATAAAAATGATATGAGGCAGATCCCCTTTTTGGAAAATTTACCCATAAATCCTATATTTTTGAAAAGTTGAACCATTTAGTCCTAAAAGTTTTCTTATGCACCATTTAGTCCCATTTATTTTGGTAATGTTGTCTATTTAATTTTGATTATTTTGCAGATTACAATAATACCCCTTTTATGGAATGTTTGTTTCCTAAAAATCTACAACATCATAAAAACATATACATCAAACATCAACATATACATTATGCATCACTAAACAAACCACCATTCCACAAACATCAACATATACATCAAACATCAACATATATTTTTATGGAGATTTGCGTCTTTGTAGAGTAGAACATTACTCTCTCTTTCTCTCTCTCTATATATGCAACACACCCACTGATCCATCACACTGTTCTGCAAAATCGATATAATTTTAAGCCGATCTTTGTCACCATTATAATTGCTCTTCTTCTCTGTTTTTAGACCAAGAACTTTGCAAGAGGGTTTTGTGGAAAGGTGAGTTGTGGATAGAAGATTTATGTCGTGGATCTGGATCTCGCGGTTGGAGGAGCGGATGAGGGTGCGATTGGAGCAACGGAGAAGGGCGGAGGAGTAGCGACGGAGGAGTAGCGACGGAGGAGCGACGCAAAGAGAGAGAGAGAGAGATATCCCCGGACGCCGCCGATCTTGCCGAACGATTGCCGTAGCGACTGCGATTCTTCGTCTTCGGTCGTCGACGGCAGTGACTTCGACGGAGGTGAAACTGAGATCTGGCGGTGGTGGTGGATCTGGATCTCGCAGTTGGAGGAGCGGATGAGGGTGCGATACGATACGATTGAGTCTTCATGATGAGGATTTGATGTTCACATGTTGATGATTATAGGGTTCACATGTTGATGATTATATTTCACACAAAAACCCTATAAAAATTTGATAAACCGGAATGTTTGATGTTCACATGTTGATGATTAATGTTGGTGATGTTTGATGTTTGATGATGTTTTTTTAAAGTTTGATGTTGTTGATGTTTTTTTCATGATGTTTTGTTGATGTTTGATGATATTTTTATGATATTTTTTGATGAAGTTTTTTTAGTGATGTTGGTGATGTAGTTGATGATGTTTGATGATGTTTTTATGATATTGATGATTTTCGATGATGTTTTTTTAGTGATGTTGGTGATGTTGTTGATGGTAATAAACACCAACCTAAAAAAAAGGCCATTAACATCGGTGTAACGATGTGTTTGGAGGGAAAACAAACATCTACAGAGTTTTGGGCATTTCAGTCAATACCACGTTGAGGTTTTCCTCATTTACCCTTACTAAATAGCGCAAAACATAGTGTAACATTGGTTATTTTGTCATTAATATTAGCTTGGGACTAATTGGATCATAAGATAAAATATAGGACCAAATGGGTCATAAGATAAAGATTTGGGATTTTTCCATAAAAAAGTTCTTTATCCACCACCCACTATTACAGTAGTTATCAAAGGTCACTTCTTTTTATTTTTATGGAAAATTTACCCATAGATCCTAGTTTTTGAAAAGTTGAACTATTTAATCATAAAAGTTTTCTTATGCTCCATTTAGTCCCATTTGCATATCAATCTAATGTTCGAAACATTAATCTGATGTTCGAAATCTAATGTTCGAAACATTAATCTGATGTTTGAAACATTGTAATGGGACCTTTCAGTCTATAAGAAAACTTTTAAGACTAAACAGTATATAAGTTATTAATTTGAGATTTATTGGTGCATCCCCCTATTTTTATTTAAAAAAATTTATATAAATTAATAAGTTTTATTAATTTTTTATTAATTAGTGTAAATTATAATTACATGTCTTGATATTTGCTTAAAATATAATTTGTTCCCTATGATTTTAGAAATGAGTAATGCTAGAGACTCTAAAAATTTTATCAAAATTTTTATTAAATGTTTCACATGGGTGTGAGACCTACATAATGTGGATTCTATGTGAGTCCTGCACTCATATGAGACATTTGGTAGAATTTTTGATAAAATTTTTGAGATCCTTAGCATTTTTGTTTAAAAATTGTATTCCGCTTCTTGAAATTTCTAATTTGAAATGATCATCCATTAATTAATCATTAAGTCAATTAATAGTTTTTAATGATATTAGATATTTATTTTAACTAATAATTTAAGTAATTATATCATTATATAAGAGAGCAGTTATGAATTTTATTTTTTCAATTAATTTTGTTAAATAAAAAATTATGACAATGAGGTATTTATAAAATCACATGAATAATCTATATTTTCAGCAATTTTAAGGGATATATTTATAAACAACCGTACTGGGGACCCCCAGTGGGGGGTGACCCCCAGCACCCCCAATCCACGTGGAGGGCTGTAAATGGTAGAAAAAAAATAAAAAATAAAAAATAAAAAAATAAATTTTTTTTGATCAATCAGACCCCACTAGGAGTCCTGGGGGTTACCCCAGTGGGGTCTAATGCATTTCTCATTTATAAATTACCATATTAATTAATATATTATGTAATGTAACATTAAAATTTTAAAATTTAAAACAAAATTCTCTTTAAAAGATATGATTACCTACCATTACATCAATAATATATTTTATTTTATATTTTTTTAAAATTTATATAACATTACACTCTTTATTTTTACTCGCTATGTTGCCAACGAGTGTAGTTGGCCACAACCACTACTTTATCTTACCCTAATTTCTCAACTTTCTTAAATGAATACTTTCCACAGAGAAAGTGACCAAATTGCCCTTTGCATTGATTTAACACACAGGAAAACGCTATTGCAGCCAGTTTAGGTGTTTAATAAATGTGAATTAGGCTGGGTTTTGGTCCCCAACACCCCTTCCCTCCCAAAAGGAACTAATATAATGTGATGTTCTACAGTTGTAATATGATAAACAGATACTATAAATTTATTCAAAATTTTCAATATATGGTCTAAATTCATTTTGGATCCCAACCACTCTTTGATCTAGGTAAAATTCATGACACAATTTTTTGTAATTTTATTGTGTAATGAATGGACAGAATAGTGTCTTAAGAACGTTAATTTGGCCAAAATGCAAAATAGGATAGTCATTCGTAATCTTTCATCACACAACTTCATATTATTGAATTCAAGTATATTTGGAATTTGACTTCTTTATCGATTTTTTGAATTTTTTAGAAGTTAAAAAAAATCATTGTGTTTGCAAAGTTACTGAAGAAAATATATTTTGAGTAAAAAATTAATATGACATTTAACTTTTTTAGTTAATGAGAAATAAGATTTTAAATTTTTTTTTTTTACATAAACATGGACTTATTTAACATATCTCAAACACCTCCTCAATGAGAGTAGGAATAGCATAATAGGTCCCAAGGATCTCCTATCCTCAAAAATTTCTGTCCCCATGTCCCAAATCACTCATAACCATTGAATATGTTTTGAAATTCTCAAATCTTGAGATTCTCAAATGATTCAATAGTTGTGAGTGATTTGAAACAGAGAAACAAAAAATTTTAGGAACATGAGATCCTTACTGGAGAATAGGTACCTAACTTAACTCATCTTCACCATAAATATGAAACATAATATCAGTTTCAACCACCCTTTTTACCCATCCTCATTGGTCAACCATTGTTTTATGGGATCTCATTGGTTATCTGAATAATTTTTCCACAAAGTACACATGGCATTAAGTTGGATTTCAAAGAAGAGTGGGGGACAATTTAGTAATTTTACAATGAGATGTACTTATTTGGAAATTTCTAGAAGTGGCCTAAGTTAGTGATGAAAATGAAATTATATATTTTGTGTAACTATAGTTGGAAGGCGGTGGTGGTGCAAATCATGAGTGGGTGGTGAGTGGTGATGCTATCTTTCTTTGTGTTTTTGGGTAATTTTCTCTCTCATCCAAACAGGTGCACCCAAGGGGGCCGTGTTAGTTATGTCACGGGTGCATGTCCTCCTTCATGTCCGCACCAAAACCAACCACCCAATAAATATCACATCATTAAACCATCCATGCATTATATATAGCCTCACTTGTGAAAACTCACAAGCTAGCTTTCTCAATACAAATCACAAAAAGAGTAAAAAAAATGCAACCCAACATCATGTATTTCACTCTCATCCTTTTCTTCTTGCTATCCAGCCCTTCATGGGCATACAATTCGGGTGGTGGTGGCGACGGTGACGGTGGTGGTGGTGGCGCTGGTGGTGAAGGTGGTGGAGGAAAGGTGGAGTCATCACCGGAGGTGGCTTTGGGTCCAAGTGGCGCGACAGGGGTGCCAAGTGGGGAGAGCGGGTCGGGTCATGGTCCGAATTGGGACTATAGTTGGGGTTGGGGTTCAAGCCCGGGATCCGGATGGGGTTATGGATCAGGGTCAGGAAGGTCACCAAATGGGTTTGGCAAGGGTTTTGGGTATGGTTTTGGTTCCGGATCCGGGTCGGGCTCTGGGTTTGGATATGGGACAGGAGGTGGAGGAGCTAATGGAGGCGGGTATGGATCGGGAACGGGTTCGGGTGGTGATGGAGGTGGCAGCAGTAGCGGAAGTGGCGGTCCTGGTGGATATGGAAACTGATCACCGCCGTCAATCTCTAAGGACAGGAACAAAAATGGGTAAAGAAACCGGGGTTGGAGTTTTGTGTTCTTGACATGTCCTTTTTGGCGAAAATGATGATCTAACCATATATAATACATGTAGTAGTAATATGGTATGTTAGCAATATAATTATGCCTTTGTTATATACATATATACTATATATGTACATCTAGTACCATTACTTCAATGAACAATATAGAGGGTTCTATTATGTTAACTGCAAATCCTGTGTGTGCAGCGAGGCTTCATATGCTATTAATCTCTACTAGTGCGATTTATAATTTTGTAACTTTTTTTTAAAAATAAAATACATGTAAAAATGTTTGGGGTATGTTTTATTTAGGGCAAATTACTTCTATATATTGCTCAACGTGTCATTTGGTCCCTTACATTATTAATTGACTCAAACTTGACTCTTAACTTTAAATTTTATTTTAGTTTGGTCCAATTAATAATACCGTTAATGTTTTTGACAAAATATTATTACTGAATTAATTGAGATTAGTTGATAGAAGTAAGTTGATTATTTTGCCCTTAAAAAAAGGGTGAAACACCAATAAATATCAAAATGTGATCTTGTGAATTATTTAGTCATTCAGTTTTTTTTTTTTTTTTATATTTATTTATATTTATTTTTTATTTTTTATGAACCCAAAAGTCCCATTAAAGTGTAAATTACACAAAATGATAGTTACTTACATGCTTGAGTTTAATTTTTTAGGGATAAAAGTGAGTTTTTCAAAATTTAAAATTATATATTTGGGTAATCCGCACTATAGAAGTTTTGGATTTTTTCTCATTATAGAACAAATCTCACATTCCGAATAAAAACGTAACACTCTAATATAACATTTCAATAACGTAACACTTTAATATAATATACTAACAAACTTCTTTATGTACTTTTCCCAAACATAATAACGTAACACTAAAAAAAAATTCATTGGTATACTTTTTCCTAACATAATGTTCCAATGTAACCAAAAAAAAAAATTCCTCAGTGTACTTTTTCCAAACATAGCATTCCAATCAATGTAATTCCAAACGTAACACTCTAATGTAACATACTCCAATATAACACACAAAAATACTAAAAAATTCCTTAACGTATTTTTTTTTCAAACGTAATACTCACAGTTTGAAATTGTACATTTGCCCAAAACTTACTAAGAAATATTTGTATTCCTTTTGGAATGGTTTGACGAATCCCACATTCTCTTTTTTTTAGTGTTACATAGGAGTATTACGTTTAAAAGTACACTAAGGATTTTTTTTAGTGTAGTACATTAAAGTATTACACTTAGGAGTTTTTTGGAGTGTTATTTTGAAGTGTTATGTTTGAGAATAGTACACTAACTGTAACACTCATAATTTGAAATTATACATTTATCCAAAACTTATTAAGTAATATTTGTACTCCTTTTGGAATGGTTTGAAGAATCTCACAATTTTTTTTTAGTGTTGTATTAGAGTGTTATGTTTAGGAAAAGTACACTAAAGATTTTTTTAATGTATTACATTAGAGTGTTACACTAAAGAATTTTTTTGTGTGTTACATTAAAGTGTTATATTAAGGAGTTTTTGTGTGTGCTAAATTAGAGTGTTACACTAAGGAGTTTTTTTAGAGTATTATATTAAAGTGTTACATTTGGAAAAAGTACACTAAGAATTTTTTTTTTTTTTTGTGTTATATTAGAGTGTTACACTAAGAAATTCTTTTGTGTGTTATATTAGAATGTTACACTAAAGAATTTTTTTTGGAGTGTTACGTTTGGAAAAAGTACAGTAAGAAATTTTTTTATGTGTTACATTAAAGTGTTATGTTTGTAAAAAATACAATAAGAAATTTTTTGTATGTGTTACATTAGAGTGTTGCACTAAGTTTTTTTTTTTTTTTTAATATATATATATTTTAGTGTTACATTGGAATGTTACATTTGATTGTTACATTGGAGTATTACAATTTAAAATTATACATTTGGTCAAAGCTTATTAAGTAGTTTTTGTACTCCTTTTAAAATATTTGAAGAATTCCACATCCTTTTGGAATGTTTGATGAATTCCATATTTTAAGTCATTTTTATAATCTTTTTGAAATTTTTTCCAAATAAAAAAGATTTTCATATAAAAATTCATCCCAAATTTGATTCACATACATTGTGTACCTTACCTTTCTAGCACAAAAGAAAAAAAGAAAAGGAAACATAATAGAAATAAGGGTATAGCTGTAAATCTAATTTTTAAATAATATATTAAATATACCTTTCCAAAATGGATGGGAATAATTAGTTTTTTAAAGAAAATCCTTGGGACTTAATGGATCACTGTTCCTCAAGATAGGATTTATAGGTAAATTTTCCTTAAAAATATGACAAATGTCATTTGTGTACGTATTTTTCATTAAAAAATTATAAGAATAATAATCAATTGGACGAAATTAAGATAAAGTCATAAATTCAATAGAGAAAATTTCATTTTTACTTTTATACTTTGCCTCGATGATCAATTACACCCCCAGAATTCAAATAATTTCAATTTTACCTCCAAAGTTTTTGAAATCGTATCAATTTTGTCCATGTCATCACATTTGAAATGGAAAAAGTTAAAAAAATTACATTTTGGTTCCAAATTTTAAAAGAAAGATGCAAACTCATCATTTCTTACATAAACTCACACTCTCTTCTCTTCCTCCAATTCTTTCCTCTCTCCTCTGTCCTTGCAAGCGCTGTCACCACTACCAACCACCACCGCAATCATTCAATTCTCCAACCCAACTTCTCTCAAACCCAAATTCACTCACTTATGTAAAAATTTTATGGTGTTATGCATATAACAATCTTCATAATCCAAAATCGTAAACTATCATGATTTTCACAAATAATAACATATGCGGAATAAATAATATACTTGAATCAATTATGCGAAACGTTCGAGTGACCCAAAATTGATTAAACACAAACCTAATAATAATATTAGTGGAAAAAAGTTTCTCTCTTGACCCTCTTTAGAATACATTATATTCAGAATAATTGATGGGTGATCCAAATATACTTTTATAAATAGAGAGATGATCAGTTTTCTAATATAACTATAACTCCACTTGTCCACCAAATAGGAGATTTGAAAACTATTCCATCTATTAACCAATCAGATAATAATTTGTGGTTCAAGAATGAAATTATAATCTTATTAAACTTATAATTCATATTGTCATATAATGTGAATTACCATAATAACTAAATAATTAAATTTAGTCTTACAACTTACTCCAATCACCAATTCAGACCAATTTCAAAAGTAAAGCTAAGATTTTATTTTATTATTTTTTTTTCTCCCCCTCAGAATAGAATAGCTTTTACAAAACAAGAATCAAAAGCAAAGAATCAAAAACTCAAAAATAAGCCATCAACTAGCATCAAAATCATATATACATTACCGAGCAAGAGTTCTAAATTGAAAATCGGATTGAATTAATAAAAAATTCAATACCTGTCATTCAACAAATTCTTGACAGCCACACGAGTATTATTAGCCAAAACACCACGATACACAATTCCATAACCACCTTCACCGATCACATTCTCATCAGACAATCCATTCGTTGCATCCTCATGTTGTGTTTGGTTGGGAGATTTGGAAAGAAATTTGGAAAGGGAAAGAGAAAAGATAGGTGAAATGAAAATAAAATATACATACATTTCACCTTATTTCACACATTTTTTCCCTTTCTATTTCCAAATCCCTCTCCAAATCTCCCAACCAAACATAATATCAATCTCCCTCAAAGAGTACCACTGTCCCCAACCAAGATGCGAAACCTTCGGCATTGCTCCATTGCCATACGCTGCCGTATCGGCCGCCCTGCTCTCACCTCTCAAAACCCTATCGGAGAACACGACTCCGTGCTCCACCTTCCCTATGTCAATTTGGATATCCGGAACCAAGATTGGGCGGTGATCGAGTGCGAATTCGTGGACGATCTCCTAGATTTCCTTCAAGACCACAGGCGAGAGCTCTTCGATAGCGGAAAACTTGGGGGATTTACGGAGAATGTCACGCCCCAAAATTTAGACAATTAAATATTAAATTAGGACTAAACCTCAATCAATATTCCATCATTCAAATCCTAGGGGTGAAACAAAAAAAAAAAAAAAACTAAACGCTAACCAAACCATCCACCATAATTTCATAACTAACCAATACCTCAACATTAAGGTAGCAACAACTAGTCAAAACAACTTAAATAATGTACAGTTACAAATCATGCCAAATTATTCCAATACTAAAGTCATAAAAAAAAAATAATAAATATATAAACTAATATCAACCTTAAACTCAAGAAAACAAAAGAAATCCAAGAGATATGTCCTACGATCATAGTTATTTCTTGTCACCACCATAGCCCCAACTAATCCTGCAAAGGAACCTCAGCTGCGCTCAAACAGAACGCACACGAGTTGCCAAGAGACAAAACGGGTCAGTATACAGGTATACTAGTATGAGTACAAGATTTAACACCCATGTGTCCACCAGACACAAACAAAAATACATTTAATTCTTGTTACGGGACAAGACAAGTAGTTCCAACCGCACCGAGACGAATGGGTAGTTTCCCGAGATACGGTGACATTTAGTTTCTTGCATGTACACAACAAAATATAAATTGATTATAAAATAAACAAAATAGAAATAAAAATATGGTGTGTCAGCCCTACATAAAAAAAGTTAGTAAGACCAATCATCCTGCAAAAAAAATAAAGTTAGTATAATTTAGGAGTTGTTTGGAATGATCTAAATAAGTGTACTTTTTGTCTTTTTATGAAAAGATGTGCATAAAAGTAGAGAGGTGATGTAATGGAAAAAAGATAAAAAGATAAAAAGATGGATTATATAGGGGATGCCAAACCACCCCTTAATCATAAGTAACTTGCTAAAGAAGTATAAAAATGTACCGTTTCATACTTAAATAATTCGAATTGACCAAAACTTAAAGAACAAAAGTTGTATAGAATCAAATTTCCTAAAAGATAACGCCAACGAATTTAGTAGAAACTGAACAGGTTGAGAGAAAAACTTAATAGAAGAATCTAGACGGAATTCAATCGAAAAATCTGAAGCTGAAAACAAACAAAAACTGCCCTAAGATGATTTTTTTCGAAAAAGTTCAAAACATAAAAAGTGTGCAGGATAATGTTTTACTTTAGTTTTCGCGAAACCAATAAAAATGAGCTCGTTTCATGGGTTAAAATAGCCTCTAAAATCTGCATTACTAAAATGAATCAAAACTATAATATCTAATATCATCCAATTATAAGTTCTAATCGATCTTTTTAATAAAAAGTTAAAACACAAAATTTGTCTAGAATCACGTATACATGCCTCTAGTCAAATTTCATAATTTATCGAGATCATTTACTATTTTTCAAGATGTACAAATCAATATAATTCACACTATAACAATAAACTCATAATTAAATTCTTTGTAACTTAACTCCACCACTTCGGCCCTCTACTTCCAGTCTATACATATATCTCATGTGCCTCCCATATACCTAACACCGCTCCGAAGCCAAACTTGCACGGGGATATCGTCCCGAGTTTGACCCACACTCCTCGGATGGTTAGCATATACGTACATGTGTAAATCAAAACACTCGTCTACTCATGAGAAGGAGGCAACAATATACATATACAAAACATCTCACTCATGAGAACAAACATAACAATGCCAAGCCTAAGACATTCAAATAAATCTCATAATCCTCACTTTTTTTTTTTTTTTTATACACTTTCTCTCCAACACTCAAATAAAATAACAATTCATGGAGTCATGATGGAGTATAAGGAATTTATCTATGGGTTACTAATTAATTTTAATTTCATATATCCATAAGTGTGATTACAAGCATAAAATAAATCCATATAAAAACTCTAAGCCTAGCATACACAACTAATCAAAATAATTAAAATCAATCAATCAAGTAAAAACCATAAACCTTACATACACAACTAAACAAAATAATTAAAATCAATCAATCATCTAAAAATCCTAAACCTTACATATATAACTAATCAAAATAATTAAAATCAATCAATCATTCACCTGCAAATATAAAATCAATCAATCATTCACCTGCAAATATAAAATCAATTCAACATCAAATAAATAAAAACAACGAATTAAACAAAAATCAAGGGAATTGGGTTTTGTACTCACAATATTTTTTTGAAGATCAAAGAATTATTTGAAGAACTAATGGAGCCACCAAAACAAAACCCTAATCTCTCTCTCTCTCTCTCTCTCTCTTCCCGTGGCTTTTTCTTTTCTGCCACAACTCTCTTTCTTTTCTTTTCTTTTGGTTGATTCCTAATCCTATTCTAACTTAATAATTATTATAATATATTATATTATATAACACAACATAATTATAAAATATATCAAGATAAATATAAGATTAAATATATATATATATCTATATATATAACACCTCTTTTTTTTTATATAACAAATATAAATATTTAAATATTTAGATTAATTATATATATAATTAAATAACACATTAAATTAATTAATTACCACATTAAATTCATTAAATATCACATTAAATTCTCATGGGACCACACAATTAATAAAGTCAAAAATAAAATAAGATAACAATAACCATAATAATAATAAATAATGACTTCAGAAAATTAGGATCGCTACGGAGAACTTGCAAAATCATCCAGTGAGTTTGGTGCGACAATTCCAAAGAAAGTGGCGATGAGAATTTGAAGTAAGTAAATTTGGGTTTGAGAGAAGTTGAGTTGGAAAATCAGATGATTGCGGTGGTGGTTGGTGGTGTGGTGGTGGCAACGCTTACAAGAGTGGAGGAGAGAGGGAAGAATTGGAGGAAGAGAAGAGAGGGTGAGTTTGGGTAGGAGATGGTGGATTTGTATTTTTCTTTTGAAATTTGAGGCCAAAATGTAATTTTTAAAACTTTTTTCATTTCAAATTTGAAGACAGGGGCAAAATTGATACGATTTCAAAAATTTTGGGAGTAAACTTGAAATTATAGGGGTAAAAATGAAATTTTCTCAATTCAATATCAAAATTTAGCCAATCAAAATTACAATAACTAAGATGACACAATAAACAAAGTACAGAAACTATCGTTATAATTTGCCTTTCTATTTATTATTAAGCCATCATATAGAACTCATTCCCATGCTGTAATGTTGTTTCACAAGTTAGATGGTCATGAAAAGAAAAGATAAAGTGATGGCTATATATGAGGCTGAAAATGTTGATAGATTTAGAGTCGGTCACCGTGCGTGACTAAGAAAATTTGATGGTTCTGTGTAGGGTTAAAATCGGTGCGGTTGAGCTGATTTTTTTCGTAATTTTTAAATCGAATTGAAAATTTCAATTTTAATTTTTAAAAAAAACGAACAGACCGAAAGGTACCTACAAACCGAACCAAACCATTTTATTTTGTTTCGGTGCGATGTGGTGCAGTGCTACGGTTTTGGGCCTTACATTTTAGGCCTACTTTTTACAAAAATGAATTTGAGCCTTGGAAACTAAAGTCCAACAACACCTAAGCATAATTTTTACATATGCTTTATCAAATTAAATTGGGCTTTATTTACCAATATATATATATATATATATGAATTGGGCTTTGAAATCCTTATCTAGAAAGAGTTAAAAAATAAAAAAATAAAAATGCATCACACATATCCAACAAACCAAACATATCCAACAAACCTATCCAAAATTTTTCTGTTGAAAGAAACATATTCAACAAACCTATACAAACCTATCCAACAAGCATCAAACATATCCAACAAACCAAACATATCCTTTTTTTTTATTATTCATTATGGATCTAAAACACCATCAAAATCAAGTGATTCATTCACAAACATTAAAACCCTTTTGAAAACATCATTAATATTATACATATATAATATATATATATATATATATATTTATATAAATAGGATTTATATATATAAACAGGGTTTACTTTGATCAAAAACAGGGTTTATATATATGTATATAAACAGGGTTTACATATATATATATATATATATATTTATATATAAACATCAAAAACATGGTTTGCTTTGACACAAAAGTCAGTCTACACTAGGGCTTTTGAAAAGTTTTTAAAAAAATTAGGGATTTGTGTCATAAACAAAGTGTTTTTGATAAAAAAAAAAAAAATAGGGTTTGTTCAAAACGTAAAACAATAAAAAATAGGGTTTTTCAAAATAAAAAAATTAGGGATGAAATAGGGATGAAATTTACCTGTACCAAGACTTTGCTTCAAGATTTTGAGTAATGGATGATAGTGGTGAACCACCTGAGAGTGCCTTGGTAAAAACCCATATTGATTTTTCACCCTTTGTAGAAAAGCCCTAATTTGTTTGAAGTGGAAGAAGACAAAGAGTAAGAGACAGGGAGAATGAATTAGTGAAAGAACCAAAAAGTGTTACAACTTTTCTTTTCACCTTGGGTACTTGGAAGGCCAAAAGGCTGTACTTATGTTATATATATATATATATTATTGAGTGGATGGTTAGGATTAGAACATGTGGATGGCTTAGATGGGAGTATAATTTGGTGCGGTTCGGTGTAACATTTACATAAACCAAACCGAAAACTGAAATTTAAAAAAATCGTACTGACCGACCGAATTACAAAAAATAAAAAGACTGTAAACCGGCGGCTTGGTTCGGTGCGGTCGGTCGGTTTGGTTTTAGTGATTATTCTTTCACCCCTAGTTCTGTGTGATTCTAGGCAGGTTTCTCTATCGAAAGGGAGTTTTTGGAAAGTAGCAAGTAATGGAGAATATTTTGATTTAAACCTCAGTTTTAAATTTCATAATTCTAAAATCTGAATTTTTTGAATATGAATTGTTTATCAGTTTCCAAAAGTATGATATTAAAACAAACTCTAGATTATAGTAATATGCATCCTGATTATATATGTATATATATATATGTAATATGCAATCTTTCAGAATTGAAAGCAAAACCCAATTTCTTGTAATACGTAATCTTTGAGAGTTTAGATTACATATTAAATGTTAGTAATTCCAACGTATTCATAACCAAATTCAAGAATATTTCCTAGAGTTGGATTATGCATTTATCAAATACTCGATATGTATTGTCATTGGTATTGGAATTTGTCTTGTAGATTTTCCATCACTTACGATCTTGTGAGCTTTGTGTACTTATTTCTACTATGAAGTGTTAGATAATAGAGTTTGCAAAAATACTGGTGGCCACAATCACATTGGTGGCAATGATGATGGTGTAGGAAAAATCTCCTTATGTGTACTGTGTGAACATGCAATAATTACACTATATATATTATTAAATTATATAAAAAAATATAAGTTGAATATAACATAAATTGTTCGGGTTAAACCAAACCAAAGCATATAATGAGAATCAAAAATACTTACAGAGAAGTAGAAAACTTACAAACAGATTGTAAAAATCTGGAAATGAAAAAATAATTTGATCGAGGCTTGTGTTAGACACAATTTTCTTAAAACAAATTTGTCCCTCACTATGGTGCTCATGAGTTTTTATTGGACGTTTGTCTTCCAGGATACAACGATCGAAGCTTACAGAAGCATCACTACAACGGCAAGTCTGGTGAACCTTACTATGCATAATTCTCTTACAAAAAAGACAGAGTGCAGAAGAAAAGAAATATAAGATGAATTCAATTCAAAATGAATGCAATGAGGGCCTGTTTATATAGATGAATTGGTGGCTCTTCGAATGGTCATGGCGACTTTTTAAAAGAGTCACATCTTTTCCATGAAAAGGTGCAACCAAAAAAGACATGATTGTTCTTTTAAAAGAATTTGAATTCTGAATCGAATCATATCCAATTTTGACTCAAAAAAACATAATGAATTTATTTAAATAAAATCAAATTTTACATTAAATACATATTGTCTTGAAACCATACTCAAATTGTGCACTTTGGAGTCAATTTCTCATTCACCTATTAATGGTTTTCAAACCATTTTTCCAATAATTCCCCACATGAATGAAATGACAAAAAAGTATGCAAGACTCAATGCAGACTCAAAGAGAATTTAATTGAAAATATTCTAAATGGGAATAGGTAGTTTTTGACTTTGAATAGTAAAAGACTTTCAGACTTACTAGCTAATTAGTGGGCGTGATGCCTTGAACTGTTTAGCCGTTTATGTAAGTCAAGACAATAGAATTCACACAAAATATCTCCAGACACAGCTTAGTTCTCACGGTTGTGCCTGTTTTGGCCTTGGGCATGTCCTGGTGTTTCATAAGTACTTTAAAGGATTTAGCCTTATCAATTCTCATAGAAGCGCCCCCTTCACACTCATATAGGTGATGCTTATTTCAAGTCTCTTAAATACTCCTCTTGAAAGATACCTCTCTAAGTTTCTCAAGATAAAAGTGATCATTAAAAGCATAGCTTATCCTAAGCCCCCTACATACAACACATGTTGCAGATATCACTCTTATCATAAGAATGGATAGGAGATAGACTCCCTTAGTGATTTCTGGTGAGTCATCCATAATTCGGTTGTCCCTTTGAACTTAGATCTTGGGATCTCCAGTCAGCTAGGTTGGGTTGCCATTATGGCGACTCAAAATTAGTAGGTTTTAATCATATTCCACTTGATGAACTTTTCCTTATTTGCTCTCTAGTCAAATTTTTTGTTTAGCGGCAGCTATTTTTCATTTGACTTTCTCAGTTATATATTATTGCGTAGTTAGTGGATCCACTATATTATTCTTAGACAATATTCACAACTGAAAGCAAATGTCCCACGGTATTAAGTCTTTGATTACATCGAGACTTACCGTTATTCTATGTCACTCCCATTTTCAAATTTAAATAATTAACATAGAGGTGTTCCTTAGGAGTTAATGAAACCATTTTTTCTTCTACTCCAATTTTGTCCTATAGAAAGAATTGAGATTCTTTGCGGATCTATTATCGGAACCGTTACTTTGGTAAAATCTTCCAAGCACCCCCACATTTTAAGTACTCTAAGAAAAATTAATTTCCTTGTTAAGATATTATCACACGAAAATATCAATACACCCCCAAAATTCTAATATAAATAAGAATATACGATCCATCACTTATTGACTATGGTGTGCTTTGAATAACCAATTTCTGAAGAGAATTTATGAATTCTAGAGACTACCGCAAGTCACAATTAATACTTTGACAAAATCATATCCTCATAAAGATTTTGCTCAATAATCAAACAATTCAAAAATCTCATTTAATTGCATAATTCTTTAAAATGCATTCAAGGAAAAATATTTGTACAATGCATTTAAGAAAAAGTACTTGTACATCGAAATTAAGATTTAAACTCTTAAATTTGAATACTTCTTGTTCGAGTTTCTATGAATAACATGTCATAAATCATGATTAGCAGACAATTCTGCTTCATTCCCCCCACATTTGTGCTAATACATAAATTAACACAAATAACATGACTCATTTCTGAACAAGTGTCACTGTCACAAATAATAACTCATTTTTGATAAATTCATACGTTATTTATTGAAAAAAATATTTGTGACAAAAGAAAATTAAATTATATTTTCTAATTCAAGAGATAAACTCCCACATTAAGATCATGGTTCATAGTTAAATCAATTCTACTACACAAGGTTCATAATTATTTATGACAACCTATGTCACAAAATTCAAAACTATGATTATTAATAAAATAATAATCTATTCATTTGTATGGTTATCAAAAGATTTCACGATTCATATTCAATTAAATGAAATGACACCACTATTTAAATAATCATATTTAAACTTCTAAGATGTTAACAATTGCCATGATGATGCAAATATGCTACTACCATAACAAAACAAAAAAAAATAGTTTAGAAGCACCCAATTTAGGATCGCAATATATTTATCAAAGCAGGTAAAAGAATATTATAATTTGTTAACCATCATTAATGGATATAAAAATCCCATACAACCGGAGCAAATAAGAAAAAAGGTACAACAGAACTATTATAAATATTGAGAAATTCTACATAAATGACAAACAACCTTTCAAATGAAAATAGGCTACGATATTTATAATAGATGTTCTTCATACTACATCATCATCATCATCATCATCATGACTGACACCACCAAGTGCATTTGTGTGAAAATCAATGAATGATACAAACGATTAAACACATCAATGAACAATAAATAAATATAAAAATTGATAAGTCAATTTTCTGTAAATCTCTAAAAACCATCATCTAATGGATTATACCAACTATGAAAATCAATCCACAAAATATGATTAATCTAAATATGTATATTCTATACCCAAAAAGTATAATCATAATCAGGAAAAATTCTATTTCCATACACGTATTTGCCTCAGTGCACACACTTAGTAATTTAATTATTAATTATTGTTCTCATTTCATACACCAAATATTTCAATCATACCCTTAACTCATATCTTGTACACACCATCTCAACCCTCTTTCCACATACTCTCACATAAATCTAACCTCTCTCGTGGAGTTGATGAACAATTCGTCCAAGGCCAAATAGATGGGGTAGATCTATAATCAAGAGGAAATTGAAGTTCTAACAAAGAGCAACTTTAAACCCAAAAGAATTTCATCTCCATTATCTTCATTAACCTCTATCATCAAACCCATCTTTCTATTTTCCAAACAAGCCCTAGTAATTCTATTTGCAAGTTGATTAGTTGAATGAAATCTCATCTGGGTTTTTGCTATTAAAATGTTCAATTTGGATAAATATGTGATCCTAATCTATTTGATTGACTAGAAGACTAATGCTAAGAAGAAAGGAAAAAAAATCGTAAAAATCTCCTAATCTACTTTGTTTCCTGTTACTTTTGTCTAAAATGAAGGAATTAGGGTTTAGTTTTTTTTTATTTATTTATTAAAAGATGTACACTGAGATTTTTTTATTTTTAAAAGATGTGTATAGGGAATATTTTCATATAATATTATGGGTGTGTTTTGATGTCTATTATGGTCATTTTACTTTAAGATATAATTGTCATTAAAATAAGGGAAATTCTATTTCCACACACCTACTTACCTCAGTATACACACTGAATGAAATTTTATTTTAATGACAATTATACTCTAAAATAAAATGACCACAATGGACATCAAAACTCTAGCCAACCCATCTCATCTCATCTCATCTCATCTCATCTCTTCTCTCTCTCTCTCTCTCTCTCTCTCTCTCTCTCTCTCTCTCTACCACCACCAACAACAAACAAACCCACTGTTTAAAAAAAATAAATATTTTAAAATTTTTACAAATTCTGTTAAACTAAGACCTCCAATCATTAAGGTGGCGTTTGGTAACACTTACGTTTTCAGTTTTCAGTTTATATTTACAAAAATTTAAAAAACTGTCATAAAAACTTGTTTGGTAAATATTTTAGTTTATAAACCAGTGGTCTCAGTTTATAAATTTGGCCAAAATTTGTAAACTCAAAAAATGAGTTTATGTTTAAGTTTTCAGTTTTTCTTTTTGACCACCCACCACCTGCCACCACCTGCCACTATTTTTCACCACCGTCTTTCGCCGCCACCACCCTCCACCACCGTTCCTGCTGCCACCATCCACCACCGTCTTCTGCCGTCACCACTTGCCACCACCCGTCACCACCATCTTCCGTCACTACCACTCACCACCACTTTCCACCACCTTCTTCCGCTGCCACCACCTGCCACTACTTTCCACCACCGTCTTTCACCGCCACCGCCGCCACCCGCCGCCACCCGCCGCCACCCGCCACCACTTTCCACCACTGTCTTCCGCCGCCACCATTTGCCACCACCACCTGCCACCACTTTCCACCACCGTCTTCCACCGCCACCACCCGTCACCTGCCACTACTTTCCACCACCGTCTTCCGCCAACACCACCCACCACCCGCCACCTGCCACCATCTACCACCACTTTCCACCACCGTCTTCCGCTGCCATCACCTGCTACCACTTTCCACCATTGTCTTCCGCCACCACCACCTGCCACCACTTTCCACCACTGTCTTTTGCCACCACCCTCCATCACTGTCTTCTGCCGCCACCACCCGCCACCCGCCATCATCGTCTTCCGTCACCACCACTCGCCACCACCCACCACTACCGTCTTTCGTCGCCACCCACCCGCCACCACCGTCTTTTGCTGCCACCATCCGTCATCACTCGTCACCACCCACCACGCCACCACTCGCCATTTCTCACTCTTTTAGTTTATATTTTTTAAAATTTTCAAACATTTTGTCCAAACCAAACGCGTTTGTAGTTTATGTTTTTCTAAAAATAAACAAAAAACAATTTATAAAATTTTTGTAAATATAAACTGAAAACATAAGTGTTACCAAACAGGCCCTAAACCTAAACTTCCTGAACTCATTTTTCTAAAATTATGGATTTTGTAAACCTTATGTAATGTTAATTTTCTAGAAATTAGCATTTACAGAGCATTATGAGCAACAATTTACAGCAATCAAGATTAACATTTAACAAAGTACTAAAAATTTAACAAAGCCTCGGTTCCTGAAGCAGAGGAGAAAGGCAAGTATGTTTACATTCAATTGTTAAGGATTCAATTGCTTACTTTAGTAGTGGAGGAATTTGCTAGGGGTTCAACCAACAAAGAAATGTATCAGAGGATAAGATCAGCCAATTTTCCAACTACTCAAGTGCAGAAAAAGCTTTCTTTGTTGATGAGTCTGTGTGGGGGTGTGTTTGGGTGGACTGAGGAAAGTGTGTGTATAACATTTGACTTAAGAATTATAATTGGAATATGTGGTGTGTGGAATGAGACAAATAATACCTAATCAAATTCATAAAGGTGTACACTGAGAAATGATGTGCATAGAGATAAATAGATGTGTGGAAATAGAATTTCCTTTAAAATAATGATTCATTAAGTGTGTGCACTGAGATAAGTAGGCGTGTGGAAATATAATTTTCCCATAATCAGCCCACCCAAATTGGTAAGTCTCCATTATTCTCCACCAATCAAAATGAAAATTTCATTCACTAAAAACAAACTTCCAAACATGGCATTAGAAGTAAATACACAAGCTCATTTATTCAACACCAGTAGTTAAGAAAGAAACTCGCAACCTTTGGTCTGGTGCAGTTTCGACATGAAACTTAAAGACATGTACCAATGCAAATAAGCACCATGAAAGTATAACAATTAAGCATGTATGCACAGTTTAATCATAAGATATTCTAAAACTAAATCAAAAATCAATAATATAGATTTGTAGTATCTAGAAAAATCACAAAAGAAAAATTTATATTTTACTTGAACAGGCAAACAAGAATATTCTTATGCAAATTTGTCTTAGGATTGTAGGAAAAAATCTCCTTATGTGTACTGTGTGAACATGCAATAACTGCACCACATATATAAAAAAATATAAGTTGGATATAACGTAAATTGTTCTGGTTAAACCAAACCAAAGCATATATGAGAACTAAAAATACTTACAGAGAAGTAGAAAACTTACAAACAGATTGTAAAAAATCTGGAAATGAAAAAATAATTTGATCCAGACTTGTGTTGAACACAATTTCCTTAAGACAAATTCGTTTATCGCTACGGTGCTCACAAGTTTTTATTTGTCTCCCAAGATACAACGATCGAACCTTACAGAAGTAGCACTAACACGGCAAGTCTGGCAAACCTTACTGTGTAGAATTTTCTTACAGAAAAGACAGAGTGCAGAAGAAAAGAAACACAAGATGAATTCAATTCAAAGTGAATGCGATGGGGGCCTGTTTATATAGATGAACTGGTGGCTCTTTGAATGGTCATAGTGACTTTTCAAAAGAGTCACCTCTTTTCCATGAAAAGGTGCAACTAAAAAAGTCATGATTGTTGTTTCAAAAGAATTCGAATTCTGAATTGACTCATGTTCAATTTTGACCCCAAAAATTAACGAATTTATTTAAATAAAATCAAATTTTACATTAAATAAATATTATTTTAAAACCATCACTTTGAAGTTAATTATTCATTCACATATTAATGATTTCCAAACCATTTTCCCAACAGATGGGGATAACAAAATGGTGGCAGTGTTTTAGAAAAGACGGTGATGAATGTGAGTTCTACTATGCTGAAAAATTGAACAATGTATCTTGTGTGATATTTTAATCATTTATTAGATTTTGAAATTTTTATATGACTAAATAGTATGTAAGATCCAACCTTCCGTCCAAAATCCCATAATGATATTGTTATTGGGTTTACCAATTGTGGGGATATATTTTTTGAGTTCCAACACGTGGCCAAGGTGACACCAATGTGTTAACCGAGGTGCCACGTGTCCAGGTCATGACGCCGAGGTTATTTCGGCTAGGCCGAGGTTATCTCCAAAGATATCGAAATCCGAGATAACCGGATAAGGCACAAGAGTCCTAGAATGAGGAAAGACTTCAGCATGGACAAGGATAACACTCTTAGGGAGTTTATCTCTATCTATTGAAGAGTCCAGGATAAGCACTAAGCTAAAGTCCATTAAAGCAAGGCTTCTATGGGGACTAGGATTGAGTTAGCTATAAAAGAAAAAGCACCCCCGATGGGTCTAAGGTACGCAATTTATATTCTGAATAGTGAGTTTAGCACTATTAGTTATCTTTGAGAGATATACTAACTTGATCGTCGGAGTGCCCTCGGATGGACGAACCACCGCTGGAATCTTCTCTTTCTGTTGCAGGTCAGCCAGGTGTCATCTATTCTGCCAGTACTCTCCACTTGATTACTGAGTTGGCAGTGTGGTCAGAAAATCACTCACACAATTTGGCGCCATCTGTGGGAAAGAAAAAAGAATAGATGGCCAACGACGGACAGAAGGAGAAGGTTGGGGATGACACTCCTAACGGAAGTGGGAGACCTGTTGACGTTGACGTCGAGAAGGACAATTACAACGAAGACCAGAATTACGGAGTGAAAGACGTCAGCCACGAAGACGACATACCAAAGCAAACAGACCAAAGCGGGTACTATAACAAAGATAACCTCTAGGTATGGAAGGACAGATGCCTATGGAGGGACGAAGAGGTTAAAGAGATGGCGAACAAGTTGGCAGACCTGCAATCGATCGTTAACTTCATGATGCAAAACAACGTAATGCAGCCACCATTCCCGCTGCAAGACACGCCGATTCCAGCAGCTAATGCCCAAAAGGGAGGACAGAAAACTATCCCTATAGCCCCCTAGCACCCCAGAAGCGAAAGACTTTCTCATCGGCCTTTAAGGGAGGTCGGGTATGGAGAGCCAAGAAGGGAAGAATCTCGAGGGACACACTACACCAAGGAGGCAGACCCCAAAGAACATCATCATGTTCAAAGGCAGGAGTTGTGCTTCGATGCAACCAATGGAGAAAGGTCAAAAAGGGCTTACAACGAAGCTGAAAGTAGTGCATCTAAAAGACTGAAATCAGGAGACAGCCGAGCTCCTGGCCGGACCAAAGAGGACTTGAGAGATTACCTCAAGAGGAAGCAAGATCATGCCGAGGTAACCTCAACTATTAAACCGAGAACACCATTCTCGGTGGAGCTAGACAAAGTTGAGGTCCCGAAGAGATTCAGCATGCCGAGGTTCCAGATATATGATGGGAAGTCGGACTCCAACTTTCACGTCGGATTATACCTGAACGCGATGGCGTTGTACATTGGGAACGAGCCGTTGCTCTGCAAGTGTTCCCCTCATCATTCCGGGAGATTGCATCGAATTGGTTTCACAAACTGCCGAAAGAAAGTGTAAAGACCTGGGAAGGCCTGGCCGAGATGTTCGGGCCAGGTTCATGACAAACAAACTACAACCCTTGAGGGTAGATGCCCTAATGGCTCTGAAGATTGGCGAGGACGAAAGCTTGAGGGCCTATGCCAAGAGGTATTATGAGGTGTTCAACCGAATACCTGAATGCAACCAAGAAGTGGCCGTCGTGTCATTTAAAAACGGCCTGAAAGATGGCTGCCTACTCCGAAAATCACTGGTAAATACATTGCCAAAAAGTATGGAAGAGTTCATGGCCAGAATCGAGAAATATGCCAGAGCCGAGTAAGACACGCCAAGGACAACGACGATAAAGCAAGAAAAAAGAAACGGCTCGCCGAAGCGAGGCCGAGGTAATAACGGATCTAACAAGCAGGAGGTAGGACTAAGAGCTGCACAGGCAGTCACAACTGTGTTTCGGATCCCCATTCACAAAGTCTTGGATAAAATCCAAACCCAACCCTTTTCAGAACACCAGCAAGGGTACCAGGAGAGTTTATGGGACGAAGCCTTGGTAAGCATTGTACTTACCATAACGAAGATGGGCATATGACCCAGGGTTGCAGAGCCTTGAAGGCACACCTAGAAGACCTGGTAAGGCAAGGCCATTTGAGGGACCTTGTAGACGAGCCAGGACAAGGGAAGAGCAGGCAAAACTGCCTCAGGCACCGGCAGCTCCACCTCTCCAGCACAGCAGCCGCAGGCAGGCGGACCTCGGGTAATTAATGTAATTCACTCGAAGGTCAACGAAAACGAAATACGGGGGGAGACCCAGAAGGTGAGGCACTTGCAGCATGCGTACCAAGTCGGGGAAAAGAGACATCGGGCAGAGGAGTACCAGGGACCAGTTGTGTCCTTTACTGAAGCCGACCTTGAGATGGTGCAGTATCCACATAACGATGCCTTGGTAGTATCCCTCCAGGTTGGGGAGTGCCAAGTAAAGCTCATCTTAATTGACCAAGGCAGCTCTTGTGACATCATGTACGTCAGATGTTACAAGGAGCTGGGCCTTCACCCTGATGATATGGAGCAATCCAACGGCCCAATGGTCGGATTCAATGGAACGCCGACATGGCCGCTGGGCGCAACAAACCTGGAAGTGCAGGCAGGCACTAAGAAAATAAAGACAGAGTTCACCATAATCGACACACCCTCCCGTTACAATATCATTTTGGGAAGGCCATGGTTGCATGCAATGGGGTTGTTCCTTCAACATTGAATCAATTATTGCGGTTCCCAACAGAGCATGGGATTGAGGAGCTCAGAGGAGATTAGCTATAGGCAAAGAATTGCTCCATGGCAGCCATGAAATCCACCTGCAGCATTCGAGAACCAGAGAAGGCAGAGATCGAAGACGAGGACATGGAAGTCCTAGAGGATGTCGGCAAGGAGCCAGCCGAGAAGAGTGAAGAAGCACTGAAAAAAATCCTCGTCCAGGAAGGGGATGAGGAACGCTTCTTTCTTCTCGGCTCAGGCTTAGCCGAAGAAGAGGAAAAATAATTAGAAGCTTTCTTGAGAGCAAATATTGAGGTGTTTGCTTGGACGCCTTACGAAATGCCTGGCATTGACCCCGAGGTCACTTGCCATAAACTGAACGTTGATAGGTCGGCAAAACCCGTAATCCAATGAGCAAGAAGACCGGCGTTGATGCACGTCGAAGCAGTGGAAGAGGAAGTAGACAGACTTCTGGAGGCCAGGGCCATTCAAGAGGTAAATTACCCGACATGGCTATCAAACACAATGGTGGTGAAGAAAAAGAATGGTAAATTGAGGGTCTGCGTAGACTTTACCAGCCTGAACAAAGCCTGTCCCAAAGAAAGCTTTCTTCTATCCAAGATTGACTAACTGGTAGATGCCACTTCTGGGCATGGAATGATGAGTTTCCTGGATGCTTACAGGGGGTACCATCAGATAGCCATGTACCCCTTAGATGAAGAGAAGACTGCGTTTATCACTCCTAAAGGGCTGTATTGCTACAGAGTGATGCCTTTTGGGTTGAAAAACGCAAGAGCAACTTACCAAAGACTAGTAACCAAGATGTTCAAACACCTGATTAGCGGAACGGTGGAAGTTTACATCGATGACATGGTCGTGAAGACTAAGGAACCTGAAGGTCATCTGGCCGACCTGAAAGCAGTCTTTGACGGCATATCGGCTCCGACTCAATGCATCGAAATGTGCATTTGGAGTGGGATCTGGTAAGTTTTTGGGATACCTGGTGACTAGAAGAGGCATTGAGGCTAGCCCAAATCAGATTAAGGCCATCTTGGAATTGAAGAGCCCGACCTCGGCAAAACAGGTACAAATGTTGACTGGAAGGGCCGCAGCCCTGAATAGGTTCATAAGCAGAAGCTCAGACAAATGCAAACCTTTCTTTAACTTAGTGAAGAAAGCCACAGACTTCTTATGGACCGAGAAGTGAGAAGCAGCCTTGGCCGACTTGAAGAAGTATTTAACCACAGCTCCAGTTCTCTCAAATCCAGAACCTGGAGAGGAGTTGTTTTTGTACTTAGCAGTTTCAGAACACGCAGTAAGCGCGGTGGTAATCTGAAAAGAAAAAGAGGAGCAAAAGGCTGTTTACTATGTAAGCAAAACCCTGGCCGATGCAGAAACGAGGTATCTACCCTTAGAGAAATTGACACTGGCTTTAGTAATGGCTTCAAAGAAGCTGAACCATTACTTCCAAGCCCATAAAATTGTGGTGCTAACTGAACACCACTTGAAGTCCTTACTGCAACAAGGAGACCTGACAGGAAGAATAGCCAGATGGGCAGTCGTCTTGGGCCAATATAACCTGGAGTACAGACCCAGAACAGCAATCAAAGGCCAAGTTTTGGCCGACTTCGTGGCGGAGTTCACACCAGAATCCATCAAACATCGGGCTTCATTGAGCCAAGGGGAAGGATGTCCAAACAAGCAAGGAGGAGCCCAGCCAAAGGCGAAAGAACAAAGGAAAGAAGAAAAACTCAGACCCTGCAGCATTTACATCGGCGACTCCTTTCGACTGTTTGTTGATGGGTGTTCAAACCGACAAGGAGCAGGGGCAAGTGTAGTACTGATATCCCCAGATGGACAGGTACTAGAACAATCGATTCGTTTGGGGTTCAAGGCCTCAAACAATGAAGCAGAGTATGAAGTACTCATTGCAGGACTGAAACTGGCAGCAGCAATACAAGAAGATGAGGTAATAGTCTTTTGTGACTCACAACTTATAGTCAACCAGACAACATGAAAGTTTGTAGCTCGAGATGAAAGGATGTCGGCCTACGCAAAGGAGGTCATCAGGTTGGCAGCATTGTTTCAGAACTGCCGACTACTTCAGGTTAGCCGAGATGATAACAGCCACGCTGATGCATTGGCCAACCTAGCTAGTGCAGTACAACCTGGAAAAGCAAGGACAATAATGGTTGACTATTTGTCGGGCCCGAGCATCGAACCACTGACCACAGAGCGTGAAGCAATGTGTGTGGACATGGGACCAAGCTGGATGGATGCAATAGCAGCATTCCTAAAAGAAGGAAAATTGCCAGATGATCACAAAGAGGCACACAAGATCAGATTGAAGTCGGCAAGGTTCAGTCTGACAGCAGAGGGACATCTCTACAGAAGATCCTTCACTGGACCCCTTTTGAGGTGTGTACATCCTTTACAAGTTGAAGATTTTTTATATGAAATTCATGAAGGAATATATGGAAGCCACGTTGAGGGCAGATCACTTGCCCATAGGGCCATTACCCAGGGTATTGGTGGCCCTACATACAGAAAGATGCAGAAGCCTAATGTGAATAATGATATTTACCATATATTCTATAATATATAATAATAAATATAATAATAATAATAATAATAATAATATAATAATAATAATAATTAATTAATTAATTATATCCAGAGTTTATTTGAAAAATATATTAGTGTAAAAGTTAGTTTAAATTGACTCAATTCAATCACTAACAAAGACATTATTAAGAATAATAATTTTGTGGTGTTCAATATTTTTTATTTATAAATTATTTTAATAGGGATTCAACATGATAATTATTCTTACCAAATACTTAGTTAAAAATCTTAGTGTATCAATTTTAAGAAACCCATACAAATACAAAAAAAAAAAAAAGCTTTGGAAGATATTTTTGGTGCAACATTGCCACTTGTTCTCTTGCATGCAATATAGGAAATGAGACACAATTATGTGTCTTGAACTTGCAACATTTGACTAGATTCCACAGAATGACTAGAGAGAGAGAGAGAGAGAGAGAGAAGAGAGGGAGGGGGGGAAGTGCATTGTGTATATATATACATGCATGCTTGCATTCAGCGAGGAAATGAGAAATGAGGAAAAGAAAATTCTGAGCAACAAAGCAGTAGGAGGAGAAGAAGAGTTTAAGGAAGCTAAAATTTTCTACCATTTCATCATTCTATTATTAAGTAAGAAAACCCTCTCAACCCTCTCATTTTTTTTTATATAATTGAAATTTTCAGATTATATACATTTGATACATTGTCTAAAATTGTGTTAAATCTGCCAGCCTGTTACCCGAATTTTTAGATAATTTTATACTCAAAATTTCGAGATGATTTCTTCTACAAAGTTGTTGATAATGATGTCTAGTTTATCCAGAAATTTTTGGAAATAATTTTTGAGCTTTCTACGAATTTATACAAATTTTTAACTAAACCTAAACTGTGTTGAGAATAACCTGTTTGAATCTGCCAGCTTGTTATCCGAATTTTTAGATAATTTTATACTCAAAATTTTGAGATGATTTCTTCTACAAAGTTGTTGATAATGATGTCTAGTTTATCCAAAATTTTTGGAATTAATTTTTGAGCTTTCTACGAATTTATACAAATTTTTAACTAAACCTGAAACTGTGTTGAGAATAACCTGTTTGAATCTGCCAGCTTGTTATCCGAATTTTTAGATAATTTTATACTCAAAATTTCGAGATGATTTCTTCTACAAAGTTGTTGATAATGATGTCTAGTTTATCCAGAAATTTTTGGAATTAATTTTGAGCTTTCTACAAATTTATACAAATTTTTAACTAAACCTGAAACTGTGTTGAGAATAATCTGTTTGAATCTGCCAGCTTGTTATCCGAATTTTTAGATAATTTTATACTCAAAATTTCGAGATACTTTCTTCTACAAAGTTGTTGATAATGATGTCTAGTTTATCAAAAAAAAAAAATTGGAAATAATTTTTGAGCTTTCTACGAATTTATACAAATTTTTAGCTAAATCTGAAACTGTGAGACAAATTTTATCATGTATTTGAAAATTTATTTAAAATTCTATACTAAGCCAAATCTGGTAATTTCTAACTAAAAGGTGAAATTTGAGAAGTCTAGTTTCATGATAAATTTTTAGAATATGGGTTTGATCTATAAATTTAAGCATGGCATTAATATAAGGAAATGTGACAAATTGTGTCATAAACACCCTTGGAATTTTTAAGAATTATCTATAATTTATTTTGGAAAATGCTTCCTGAAAAATGACCATAACATGTTTATTGAGTATTCTGTAGATTGATATGAATTTTAGAGTTGTATAAGTAATTTATTTATAATTTCATTTGCAAGATACACATTCTGGAAATTTTGGCAGATTAAGGAGGAATTAAAAATAATCTCTTCAATTGTTTCTTTGGACTAAAATTTAATATGGTGCTAATCTAATCTTGTAGATTAAAAATCTATGCACGTGTGTGATTATGATTTATTTCTTCTTTTCGGTATCTACATCATTATTTTATACCATGGTTTAAGTAAATTGTTTATTTAAATTTTGTACATTGTTTACTATCGTGTGACATGTGTAATACTTTATGTTGGGAATTTTAATGAGTTGGTAAACCATTATTTGTGATTAAAAATTGGAATTATTGGTGATTGATATCAAAATTAACTGAAATGATTAACGGCATACACAAAGTTAACAATTGACGGTCAATACCGGTTGTTCAGGGTGAGCCCTGGTTTTGAGAATTTGCGGTTGTTCAGGGTGAGCCCTGGTTTTGAGAATTCTCACGTAAATTATGTTGCGAAACTCTAAGATGGCACGGGACTTATTTGAACCCTTTTCGGTATTCAGTTTTGGAATAAGGGTGGATGTGCAGGTGGCACACAGGGAGGTTACGTACCCCTGGCAGACCGTTTCCTTGGGGCAGACCACGGATGCCACTACTTGGGTATATAACTCCGGACGTGGGCATCCCTGGTAGTTACGGTTGGTAACACTTAAATATTTGACCAAGGGAGGGTTTCAAATTAACCGTTGCCATGCTTAGTGGTTGGTAAGTTAAATCTCTTTGGTGAGATTTCGAGTGTCACCTAATTTATTAAAATTATTGAAGTTATTCTAATGGTTGTAATTTATGTTTACCATTATATTGTTATCTCATGTTTAGAATCTCATTATCTTTCTCTTAAAAAGAATGGTAGGTTGGTAATGTTTTCTTACTGTGTTGCAAAACTCATGGCATATATTCTTGTTGCCCTGGCGTTTTATGCCAGGTTTTGGCGAGGAAATAATTGAAGCTGAAATGGAGTTGACGCTAACGTAGAGTCTTGGCTGACTTGAAATCATGACTAAAGTTGAATAGCTTTATTATCCTATATATTAGATATTAAGGACCTTATAATTTCATTGATGTTGTATTTGGATAATTTTAAGTTTTTATTTAATATTATTTGAACGTTTGGTTATGTACGAGAGTTGGAATGCCCTATTAAGATGTCAACTTTTTAGTTGATTAAGTCATTTTGTTTATTTAATTTCCCTTGATGTTTCAAAAAAAAATTTGGGGCGTCACAGTGAAGAAGTGTGAAAAGTGCCAAAGGTTTGCACCTCTGATACACCAACCAGCAGCAGACCTGAACCTAGTATCCAGTCCTTGGCCGTTTGCCCAATGGGGCATGGATCTTGTTGGACAACTCTCCCAAGCAACTGGACAAAGGAAGTACCTGCTGGTGGCAATGGATTACTTCACCAAGTGGATAGAAGCTGAACCGCTTGCCAAGATTCGAGATGTGGATGTGAAGAGCTTCATATGGAAGAACATCATCACCTGGTTTGGGATTCCAAGAG
Source organism: Camellia japonica (assembly GCA_030407325.1). Lineage (NCBI taxonomy): Eukaryota > Viridiplantae > Streptophyta > Magnoliopsida > Ericales > Theaceae > Camellia > Camellia japonica. The sequence continues at coordinate 142,678,692 of JAPPVO010000032.1, forward strand.
CAATAGTTGTAGACAATGGAACGCAATTTGACAGTAAGCTAATCAAGAACTTCTGTGCAAAGTTTAAAATCAAGAACTACTTTTCAACCCCAAGCTTTCCCCAAAGCAATGGACAAGCAGAAGCATCCAACAAAGTGATCTTGGATGGGATAAAGAAGAGGCTACAGGCAGTAAAAGGAAAGTGGGTGGATGAGTTGCCCAATGTACTCTGGGCATATCAGACTACGCCGAGAAGATCAACGGGAGAATCCCCCTTTGCCATGGCTTATGGCACAGAAGCAGTCATTCCCCTGGAGGTCGACATCCCAGGAATCAGAACCTAGGGAGTAGAAAACGGTATTAATGATGTACTCTTAGCCTAAGATTTGGATCTTTTAGAAGAAAGAAGGGAGAGAGCTGTAATACAGCTCGCAGCATATTAGCAGCAGCTTGCCAGAGCTTATAATAAGAAGGTCAACCCAAGAGAGTTTCAAATCGGTGACCTCGTCTTGAGAAAAGTCGTCGGCAACAAAAAAGATCCCAGAGAGGGGAAGCTTGGCCCAAATTGGGAAGGACCCTACAAAATCATCTCGGTACTAGGCAATGGGGCATATCGGCTTGAAGATAATGAGGGCAAAGAGTTGCCAAGGCCTTGGAACACTTGCAATTTGAAATTTTTCTATCATTAGAATTTTTTGTTCTCTTGTCATTGGCCGAAGTAAATAAATAAAGTATTAACTTGATTTATTTGTTTATACACCTGTGACTGATAAAAATACATAACGTTGTTTCTGGAATATATGTATAATGAGAACCCAAGTGGAACTTAGGTTCACACTAGGGGGCAGAGAGAAGAAAAATGGTTTTAACACTTGTTGAAAATTGAGAAAAGTTTACAAGTTGAAGTTAAACTGAGATTATGTTTAACACTTGTTGAAACTTAAGAAAAGTTTACAAGTTGAAGTTAAGCCGAGATGATGTTTAACTCTTGTTGAAACTTGAGAAAAGCTTACAAGTTGAAGTTAAACCAAGATCATGTTTAACACTTGTTGAAACTGGAGAAAAGTTTACAAGTTGAAGTTAAACCGAGATCATGTTTAACACTTGTTGAAACTTGAGAAAAGTTTACAAGTTGAAGTTAAACTGAGATTATGTTTAACACTTGTTGAAACTTGAGAAAAGTTTACAAGTTGAAGTTAAGCCGAGATGATGTTTAACACTTGTTGAAACTTGAGAAAAGTTTACAAGTTGAAGTTAAACCGAGATTATGTTTAACACTTGTTGAAACTTGAGAAAAGTTTACAAGTTGAAGTTAAGCCGAGATGATGTTTAAACACTTGTTAAAACTTGAGAAAAGTTTACAAGTTGAAGATAAACCGAGATCATATTTAACACTTGTTGAAACTTGAGAAAAGTTTACAAGTTAAAGTTAGACCGAGATCATATTTAACACTTGTTGAAACTTGAGAAAAGTTTACAAGTTAAAGTTAAACTGAGATTATGTTTAACACTTGTTGAAACTTGAGAAAAGTTTACAAGTTGAAGTTAAACCGAGATTATGTTTAACACTAAGATTAAACTGAGGCGTGTCACCTCGAGAAGGTTACACAAGACTGAAGTGTATATTAAAGATATGCAAAATATTCTAAATATGGAATCAAACAAGAGCAGTAAAGAGAAGACAAAGATACAAGCAGGAAAGTTGTATTAACGTTCAAAAGAAGGCATGTCAACCAAAACTTACAAATTGTTCCAAAAAAGAGAAAAACAAAAGTACAAAATACAAAGGAAAAAAGACATCAAAATTAAGACTCCTCAGCAACAGCAGATGGTTGGGTTTGAAGTTTAGACGACTGCTGGGAAGATATCTTGGCAGCTTTCTCGGCCGCAAGCTCAGCATCGATTTCTTGAAGGGTTACATCCAGACTCTTGACGGCGAGAGGCACGTTGGATGATACTTTCTCAAGAGCAGCATCTTTGGGAACCTCCTCACCCTCCTCATCTTAAGTCAAGTCCTGGACTTGCTCATTTTGAGTAGGGGACTTGGCCCCAACAGCTTCCTTGGACTTCCTCACCAGAACCTCCTCCTCAGACTCAGAATCGTCATCGGATTGGCTTGGAGTTGGAGGGAATAGAAGAGGAAGGACGTCGGCGTTTCTGAGGGGGGAGTCCTCAGGGACCTCAAGCTTTTTAAGCAAAGTCATCTAACCAAGGGCGAAACCCTTGTTGCATGCCTGCTTTACTTGCTTTTCATAGTTAGCCGTGACATTGGCCACCCCCTCATTGTAGCCCTTTTCATCGGCTGCCTTGAGCTTGGCGTCCTTCGTGGCCAAGGATTCTTGCAGTTCTTTTTGGGCCTGGGTCGTCTTTTCCTTGGCCTCTCTCTTTTCAGCCTCAAGAACCTTCTTGATGGCCCCAGCGGATTCCACCTTTTCTTCGGCGTCATTTTGAGCTTTGATAGCAGCCTTGGTTTGATCCTCTAAGGTCTTCATCTTTAATTGCAAGTTTTTATTAGTCTTCTGCAGACTGGCAGTCTCCCTCTTCTTGTCGGCCAGCTCCTTCCGATTATCAAAGGCTTGCACTGAGAAAGAATGAGAATGCTGGATGGCCTGAAAATGAACAGAAGTTATCAGAAAATATTATAAGTATGGAAAGAAGAGAAAGAAAGAAAAAATTTTGTATAAAGAGACGTACTTGAACAGAGCGTGGGAGCATCAGAGCATAGTTTTCATATTCGCTCAGCTCGGCGTTTCGGTCGAGATCGCCGGGAAGAAGCAGAGCGGTACTAAAGGCAACGCCGACATTGATATCGTCGGCACTATCGCTAGCCCTAACTGGCTTATCCTCCAGTGTGATTTGGGGGGCCCAGAGGGCATCGTGCTTTAGAGACCCCGAGGTGGTTGTAGCGGATGACCTCGGCCTCTTTGATTGGGTAGACTCGGATGGTTGGGCCTCGGCAGGCCTCTTCTCGGCGACAGAATGGGATTTATCGCTCTCAGCCAATTTAGAGATTGGCAAGGTGTCCTCAGTGTCAACCTGAGTTACCTTTGCCTTTGGCTGGGCCTTCTTGATTCTTTTTTGCTTCTGTTTTGGCTGAGGCTGGGTTTGTGCTGGCTGAACGTCAACGTCAGTAGGGATGCTGGCTAAGAGGTCTTTGGCAACTGCTTTTTGGCGGCCCATCTCGGCAGAAAAAACAGTTTGTCGCCAACGTCGGCGTTGGGATATTGGGATCAAGTATGGAGCCGAGGTAGACGGCTACTCGGCTGGATCAGAGATCGATCCTTGATTTGGCCGAGATGAGAAGGCAGCTTGAGGAGTTGTGGCAGAAGGAGGTGACTGGCTTTTCTTCTTCTTCTTTGGGACATCGGGCAGCGCCGATTTGTAGGTTGGGATGAAATTGAGTACTAGAGGGGCTCTCCGTTTGTGGAGTGGCAGATCCAAAAGTTTCCTCAAGTCTTTGCTGGGAAAGAAAGACTGACGGAAGCCCTTTGGTGGCTGAGGAAGAGCTGCAAGAGAAAACAGACATTAGAACAAATAAAGTGTTGAAGACTTTAAAAAAACAAGTTAGTATGAACACAGGACTCTTACCATTGCCCTATACAAAAACTGATCGAGGAAGAGGATAGAGATGGAGATCCTCGTCTAGAGTGAACTCCCAGTTCCCTGAGGTAATGAAATAGTCATCCCCAGCTCCCTTGTTAGAGTCAGGGAGATCGGCGACAATTTTGTACTCTGTGGACCTCGGCTTGAGGTAGTAAACGTAGCCCGTATCTTTTTTGAGACCACACATGGTGTAGCAGTATTGGATATTGGCTAAGGTAACCCTAGCGCTTTCTTGTTTGGCTAAGGCAATTATACCATTAATGACTCGGTAGGAGTTGATGGCAAGCTGCATCGGGTTCAGCTTATAATAATGAAGTATCTCACGGAAAAGGGTATTTAGTGGGAGCCGAAATCCGCACTCGATAAAAGCTACCACAGGGAAGGGCATAGAATCAGTTGTAAGCATGATGGAGTCATCCTCCCCAGCCAACCTCAGATGGACGTCGGCCGGTATGTCGAACTCTCTCCTAAAGTGCTCTAACTTTGTCGGGGTGTCAACCCTATACTTCCACATACCCATGATATCGACTTAACTAGGAAGAGTTGAAATTCAGAAAGGAATGTTTTGGAGGGTTTTAGGGACCTCGACTAAAACCTAAAAGTATAACAAATCAGTGGGAAATCGTTTCAGTTTTTTTCTAAAAATCGTGGGTTCTACAAACAAATCCCAAATCCTAGATCTATGGAAACGAGGATTGAAGGCACGAATCTGGAAAAAATCATAGAGAAACAGAAAAGCAAGAATGTGTTTCAGAATCAAGAACACTGTGGCAGAATGAGTGCAAAAGTGTAAAGCCAAGAACAGTAGCAAAAGTGCAGGAAAATCGTGGGCAGTGTATGTATTCAAAACATGGGCGAAGCAAAGTCATGAAATAGACATACTCAGGTACATGATTCATAAATCGAATGTTTGAGCAAAGCAGTAATGGCAACGAGTAACGGAGAGCATCAAAAACTGAAACTAGGAGAAACAGTAAACTCACCGAAGAAAAAAAGCCGGTGTAGAGTTCGCCGAAGTCAGACGAACGGCAGCAGCGGAAAAGATTAGCAAGAACCTCGCCGGAGGAGGTAGACGGAGCAAGTTGCAGAGCTTTAGAAGCTTGAGCAATGGAGGATTTGGAAGAAAAAGCTAGAGAGAGAGAAAGCCTCAGAAACGATGAAAAAAGTGAAAGGATGGAAGAGGGGGAAAAGTTTTGTTAAAACTTGAAACGGCGGCAAAATAAAATTAAGGAGCCTGGAAAGACGGATTTGTCAGACGGCGCATGCAGACGCGGGAATGATTCGATTTACAGGCATGTATCAGGTACGATCCAGTAAGAGAAAGACGCGTGGCTGAAACGGTTGAATTGTTATGCACGACAGCTCATACGCATGAAAGAGCACTTGGAAATTCTTGTTTTGTAAAAGGCATGTTGGCCTGAATGACGATCTCGGCTGAGAAATTTTGAGCTGACATACTGGAAGGAAGTACTGATATAGGTTCCATCACCTCAGAATACCGAGGTAATAGAACCTAGGGGCAGTTGTGGGGATATATTTTCTGAGTTCCAATACGTGGCCAAGGTGACATCGACGTGTTAGCTGAGGTGCCACGTGTCCAGGTCATGACGCCGAGGTTATTTCGACTAGGCCAAGGTTATCTCCGAAGATATCGGAATCCGAGATAACTGGAAAAGGCACAAGAGTCCTAGAATGAGGAAGGACTTCAGCATGGATAAGGATAACACTCTTAGGGAGTTTATCTCTATCTATTGAAGAGTCCAGGATAAGCACTGAGCTAAAGTCCATTAAAGCAAGGCTTCTATGGGGACTAGGATTGAGTTAGCTATAAAAGAAAGGCACCCCCGATGGGTCTAAGGTACACAATTTATATTCTGAACAGTGAGTTTGGCACTATTAGTTATCTTTGAGAGATATACTGACTTGATCGTCGGAGTGCCCCCGGGTGGACAACCCACCGCCGGAATCTTCTCTTTCTGTTGCAGGTCAGCCATGTGTCATCTATTCTGCCAGTACTCTCCAGCTGATTACTGAGTTGGCAGTGTAGTCAGAAAATCACTCACACACCAATCCAAATTTTATAGTTGAAAAAAAGAAGAACATTAAAAATGTATTTCATTGAAATTCACCATAGGTATAATTTATATAGCGTTTTATCAATAAGTATCTTTAAGGCCCGTTTGTTTTGGGGTGTAATGGATGGGAGGGGATTAGGATGGAAGTGTGGTTATTTAGTGTTGTGTTTATTTGTAGAGTTGGGGAAGGGATTAGGATGGAGGAGGGGATATAGATGGAGGTTAGAAGAGGGATTGGGATGGAGGAGGTGGAGGTGGTATTAGAAAAATAGTGAGGGGATTAGAATTTTTTTTATTTTTTTATTTTTTATATATTGGGAATTTTTTAAAAATATTAATGTTTAATTTTTTATATTTTTTTATTTGGTTTATTATTTTATATAAAAATAATTTAACAATTCTTACACTAACAACTACCATTAAAACAAACACAATTTTACTTAATCTCTCACTATCAATTCCCTTACTATTAATTCCCTCCATTTTATCTTTGAAAACAAACGGGGCCTAAGGACATTAAATGCTATTAACTAATTCTACTATATAAAAAAAAAAAAATTGAATTAAAAGTATCTTTAAGACCAGACTACCATTTTTTTCAATTCCTTCTATTTTACATTTTTATGTTATATACTTTCCCGAGCCTTTCTTCTCCCACGGTCCCACCCCGTACTCTTTGTTCTGGCCACACAGTGTACATCAATACGTTAAAGTATTATTTGGCATAAATTAAATAAATGTACTTATTTAGATAAGTATATTTATTTACGGCTGTGATTGAGGTATCGAAAATGAGGCTCAAAATTGCCTTGAATGCATTTTTTTTTTCTTTTTTTTTCTGGGCTAATACATTGCAAAAAATAATAATAATAATAATAACAAGCAAAGCATCAACCCAGCAAAAAAAAAAAAAAAAAAATCAAATTTGAGCCAAATTTGAGCCAAAAAATTTGAAGTCTCAATCATTTTTGATTTATTTAAGTCATATCACTTCTTTATTTTTTTTATATATATTTTTATAAATAATTAAAAAAATATACTTATTTAGATCATTTCAGACAATTCCTAAATATTAATTATTAGTAAGAGACAGAGTTGTTAGCTGGGGAAGGGAGAATCAAGGATATCAAAGTCCTACGTACGATTTGAATTCGAAACTGTTGGAAAAAATAGTGTTTTATATGGCTTATTTTGGGCCAACTTTGAGGCCAAAATTAAGTGGGCCCCGAACGTCTTTTGGGGTGGGTCCGAAGAGGTGACGTGTTCCTTGCCGCGTGACAAGTCACACGGTGAAGACGGAACGTAAAAACCATTTGTGAGTGAATAGGAAATTGACGTCGTTTTCGGGTCTAACATTAATTTTTTAGATAAAATTCTTTTGAATTTTTTCAATAAAAATTATTGTGGGAATTTAATTTAATTTTAAATTCAAATTTTGGATTCCTGAGTGGTTTCCTAAAGTTTGTAATTGTGGGAATTTAATTTAATTCTAAATTCAAATTTTGGGTTCTTAAGTGGTTTTCTAAAATTTGTACATCTTCCTTTATTTATTAAACTATTCAATTTGTTTAATATATATATATATATATATATTCAAATAGTTTAATATATATATATAGTCAAAATAGTTTATATAATAAAGTTGAACAGGTTTATTAGTGCACCACATTTCCTTTGACTTGGTCCACGTCGAACAACTTTTCAAATTGTTTGAATTTAAGTTCAAAGTGACTAACGGTCATAAATTGTTTGAAACAATTTTTGCACCTGTTCTCAACAATGTTATGCACCTGTTCGGGTCATTTGTAGTTGCCTATAAATACTACATTCCAGCAATGTTAAAGGACCCCGGAAAATCAGTCTGAAATATTTCTTGCTGTCCAGTTTGTAATCTTTGGTGCATTGGTGCATTATTCTTCATTTTAGTATTAGAATAAAATTCAGAGAGTTAGAACACAGGTTTGGTTCGCCGAACAAATTGTTTGGAGTACTAATACAATTTGTGAAGATCATTGTATCCTGGGAGATAGACGCCACTCAACCGTAAGTACCGTAACGGGGCAAATCTGTCTTAAGGACAGAGTGTCACACACTCGACTTGGTCTTAATTTTAATTCGGTTCGATAAATAAATCTGGTATGTTATTTATTTAATTTGTTTGAATTTATTTCAAGTTATTTTATATATACACAGAAGATTGTTCCAACAGAAACTTTCACAACAAAGTGTTGTTACACAATTATCGGAAGATGGATGGTTGTTATGCTTTATGCACAGTCACTACAAGAAATTACATTTTTACCGATCAAAATTTTAGTCGGCAAAAGTTTTCGCGACTAAATTTTTTGGTCGCCACTTTGGTCGGCAATGGAGAATCGGGAAAAGTAATTAGCAACTAAAAATTTTTTTAGTCGGGAAAAAGATTATATTTGTTTACTAAATTTTTAATTGCTAAATATATATTTACCGCAACTAAACCATTTTGTAGCTAAAACAGTTTGGTCGCCAAAAGTGATATTTTCCCTACTAAATATATTAGTCGCCAATTGTCACATGCCACAATGAGGCATGTTAGTTGCCAATTGTTACATTCCGCAACGAGGCATGTTAGTCGCCAATTGTTACATTCCACAACGAAACATGTTAGTCACCAAAAGTCACATGTCGCGACCAAACATGTTAGTCGCCAAAAGTAATGTTTGCGCAACCATTACTTTTGTCGGAAATAGACCTATTAGCAACCAAACCCTTTGGTTGCTAAAATTAATAATTTAACCGACTAAGTATTTAGTCACCAAATGTACCCTTTCGCCTACTAACATTTTGGTTGCCAAATGTGAGTGGTGATACATCGACTACCTTATTTAGTCGGCAAATTGTTTACTGATGTTTCCCGACAAATCACTTGGTCGCCAAAAGAGGAAAAACAAAATCAAAATTTGGTGTCCAACATCCAACAAAATCAACCTGTAATTTATAATAATCCATCCAATCCATTCAATATAATTTTTAATTTGCAATAATCATTCAAACCAACAAAATTAACTGAATCATGAACATTCAATAAAATACATAAATCATCCAATCCTGAACCTGTTTAGTTAAAATCATCAACTTTTATAAGTTTTCATCCACAAGTAATTCCAACCTTTATATTCCTCCAATTAAAAATCCACTTGTAATCTATATAATCATCCAAGTCACATCCATTTAGCATAAAAATTTAAAATATAACAAGTACTTGTTATCATGTTTTACATTTTTATCCATGCGCATCTATCAAAAAAATATAACTAATAGTCTACCCAAATATTTTCCATACACATCCATCCATCCAAAAATATAACTACTAGTCTATCCAAATATTTTCCATACACATCTATCCAAAAATATACAATCCTTCAAAAAATGTAATAAGTGTCAACTAGAAATTTAAATTAAATTGTATCCAATTCACCCAAATTAAATCAAGTTCCATTACTAAACTAAACTTACTTATACCAATGTGGATTAGGCTCTAATTACCTATCCAATTATTCAATCCTAACTTGTTTAAATTACTGATTTAGACAAGTTCATTATGTATTGATACATATCTGTTCACGATAACACATTTTAATTAACACAAGGCACATAGTTAACACATAATCATTACAAATCACATGATTAACTTAATTACTTACGAAGGTGATTGTTACAAAAATCTACAACAAAGTAATAAAAACCATCAGAAGCATAAAGAGATAAAAGCTAATACATAAATCACCATTACAATAAGAAAATATATATCCCTATATAATAAGATCTTTAAGGTGAGTTTCATCAATCAACATTTAGATAATCAAATACCAAAAAATCACCATGAACTTTCTTTATTACCCATACTTCTTTCCATTACCATGGTAACTAATATATACTCAAAAAATATAATCATCATACAACAAATTCCATTATGAACTTTCTTTATTACCCATATTTCTTTCCACTTACTTTTCAATTCCCAAATTTCATCAGATATAGCCAATCCTTGCTTGTTCTAGATTTAATATAATCAATTATGAAAAGCATATTATGTAAGTTCAACAATTAAAAAAAAAAGAAAAAGGAATACTTCAACTTTTAAGGTGCATATACCAGAGCTATTGGACCATAGAGGTCCATTCACACTAGCAGAGATCAGAGAAACATGGAGGAACAAGATGGGTTCTCTCTGACTTGAATATGTGTTTCTCATGCTTGTAGTCTAATTTTTTTGGTGAAAGTAATTAATAAGCATAGAAATGGTAATTCAAGTGTAAGACTTGTTAAGTTCTAAAAAAATTCATTACTTGAACTAGCTGATGTCAAAAATCCATATCGAACAAGACTTCTTTTTTGCTGAACTCCTTCTGTTTCTAGTTTTGTCTTTTTACCTTCCTGAATAAAAAAAATTTCAGCAATAATCTCACCTAGTTGACTACATGAACAACTTAATAAAATTGAATAGATAGGGAAAAAAAGAAGAAATTCTCTCACACACTCCTCATTATTCCAACAAAGTATTAATTAGCTATAAGGAAGCAATTCATACGTGATATTGAGATGGGCAATATGACTTGCAGGAAATGATGGCAACTCATTCATCACAAGTAGAAGTTCCTAATGTCATAGACTAAAAGCAGGAAGGTTATAACAAAGAATACAAGGCAAGTGAAGTGCTACATGCAAGGTACAAAAAGAAAAGGTATTTGTTGAAAATTCCTTTGTAACTAATGAAAAAATAAAAATGAAAAACATGTAAAAGTTAAGGATGAAACAGGGAAAACACAACACAAAAGCAGGAAGGTTATTAGGATTTGTATTGGCCCCTCGTATTAACCTTTCCAAGTGCGAGCTATTTGACATGTACCCAAGAAATCATAATTTATTGCATGCAGCTAGCCTCTTTTCTATTGAATGATTTTGTCCATGGTTTTTCCTGCATATTTCAAGTAAACCAACATTCTTAGTAATTTCATAAAGAAATCAAGTAGCTAGCAATAAGAAAAATTTTAAACCATGATGGAAATGAGAAACTTGCACATAATTCATATAAATTAGAGAAAAAATTATATGGAGGATAGCTCTAATGCACACTACTCCTTTTAAGAATACAGAATTTCAAAGTAGATTAAAATGGGAAAACTCAAAGACAAAACTTGTTAACTAAAAAGCATAAATTATTTAAATCACATTTGGTATTTTCTGCCGAGAGTGATAGGTGCCAAAGAGGAACAATTAGGTACATGCTTTATTGGACACTGTTAATAAGTCCACATTCAAATTTATCATATGAAACTCTTGAAAGGGCCAGACGCCCTTTTTTGACTAAGTTTAAGGCATTTTCGGCTCTAACTCCCAACCTACGTGTGCTAATTACATGCCGTCTATCCCCATAGGTCATATTTGTCATAAGGAAGCTGCCGTGACATTTGTAGAGTGGTTCAGGGGCTGTTTTGTATTTTCGCCCCTCGAACGCCATATTTCGACTAAGTTTAAGGCATTTTCAACTCCAGCTTCCAACCTGTGTGTGCTAATTACATGCCATCTATCCCCATAGGTCCTATTTATCATGAGGAAGGTTTCCATGACATTTGTAGAGTAGTTTAGGGACTGTTTTACATTTGCGCCCCCCAAACGCCCTTTTTTCACTAAGTTTAAAGCATTTTCGACTCTAACTCCCAACCTACGTGTGCTAATTACATGTTGTCTGTTTTCACAGATCCTATTTATCATGAGGAAGCTTCCCGTGACATCCATAGAGTGGTTAGGGGGCTTTTTTGCATTTTCGCCCCCTACCGCCCTTTTTTTGACTATGTTTAAGGCGTTTTCAAATCTAACTTCCAACCTAAATGTGCTAATTACATACCGTCTGTCCCCACAAGTCCCATTTGTCACAAGGAAGCTTTCCGTGACATCTGTAGAGTGGTTCGGGGGCTATTTTGCATTTTCGCCCCCCGAACGCCCCTTTTTCGACTCTAATTCCCAACCTACGTGTGCTAATTACATGCCGTCTGTCCCCACAGGTCCTATTTATAACGAAAAAGCTTGTCATGACATCCGTAGAGTGGTTCAGGGGTTGTTTTTCATTTTTGTCCCCCGAAAGCCCTTTTTGAACTAAGTTTAAGACGTTTTCGACTCTAACTCCCACAATTCATCCACAATGAAATGGCAAGGAACTTGGGCCTTACATGGTGATGTTTATGGCAAATTAAAAGTTAATCCATAACTTGGTATGTCATTGTGGATAAAATTGTGGGTCATCTTTTTCCTCATTTATATTAGAATTGCTACAAGCAACTCTTCCTTCCACAACCTAAGAACAAAATTTCATTTCACTTCCATCAAAATAGATGAAAATTTTCTTCCACAAGAAACCAACACAAAACATTAGTTAGTGGAATATCAAAAAATTTATGTTTGAACTTAAACACTATGAAACAATTAGTTGTTTCAACACCTATTAGGAATATTTAGTAATGGTCATTTCTATTTATCTATTTAGTTAAATGAAAATCATTCTTACTTAACGGACTTGAAGTATTATTAGGTAATCAGTAATTACGGAAGTTAGGAAGCAGGAATTTGAGTCAACTTAATATGGTTAACAAGTCGTAGTAGAAGACTTTTAATTATGTGTCTAGTAATGTGCTAGTTGCTGCATCTAATGCTATAGTTGTCTACTGAATGTAGGTGCATTAGATGATATCAAATGTTGTAATATCTTACAAATATGAATGAAAAATATGGACAAGGTAGACTTTTCAACTTAAAACAAATATGCAATATTGGGATCCCTTCTTAGCACATTGTTCCAGCCTTAGTTGCTAATTTAAAGAAACTACTAGTTTATTTATTTCGCACAAACTCTTTGTATTGTAATTTCATCATTGAATCACTTATTCTCTTTTTTGTTATTGTAAGTACTACACTCCTTTTTCTTTTTCTTTGTCATCCTAAATACAACTAGAATGTACATTTTTAATGTTTTCTTTTAACATGGAAAACCCATACCCTAACTAACCTTTTGTTATAAGATTCTAATATTCACGAACCTTCATTGAACCTTAAACTTCTTTAAGAAATAAAAGTAAAAGAAAGTTTAACATTATTTCCCCAAAGGATCTCCTACATCTTGGAAACCTTTTGCTCTTTGTTTATTTGTAATTTTCATAATTATGCAAAACCTCACTTGGTTGGAACCTTATGCTCCCTAAGAATAGCATACACTTGTTCATGGTAAGATTAATTTGTTTGACATTAATTTAATAATTCTTGATTCCCCTTGAGTTTGTTTCCATATTGTACACTTGTTCCCTTCATGCAATGGTACGTATAGGCCTGTTCAATTATTCAATTATTGAGAATGTATAAGCATTTATATAGGCTTCAGTTTTTGGTTCAAAATAATTTCATATGTTTCCAAATTCTCTGTCATTTCCATTATGTTTCTTAAATGTTTCTGTTTCCAAGCTAATCGAGACAACATAAAAAAAAAAAAAATTGTTGCTTGTCCATAACTAAAACATTCCTCCTTTATAATTATCCACCCTATGGAATTCAGTTTGTGGAGAAGTGGTTTGGAAATACTCTTCTAATCCTGGAGAACGCTCGTGATCCTCTTCTGGTCAGCTGAAAATGAATAAACACTCCGGTCGGGGGTGCCGGAATTAGCACTCCGACGGACAAGTCAGTATCCACACTCAAGAATGCTTGTATTCTAAGTTAAGCACAACAATTCTCACCTCCCACCTTCTGGCTGATGTTTCTTCTATTTATATCTTTTCTTCTTTGGGCCTCGGGATTAGATCCATTTCCCACCTCATATTCGGCACATTTTATAGTAGACCGATCTTCACTCGGCCCCTTACTTAATCGGTTATTTGGCCGAGTAGGGTTGGATTTGAGCTTTCGAGCCAATTGCCGAGTGCTTCGAATCTCGACTCTCCGAGATTCGACTATCCGGAATCTCTACGACTCCCAATTCTCGGCCCCTACAATTGCCCCCCAAGCACTCCACTAACGACAGTTGGCTGGAGTGTTTGGCTTCGAATTCGAGGAGTCAGAGCCGAAATTTGGCGGCTGGACGTATTCCAACGCAAATGTCTATACACACACTTCTCGGTTATCATTTCAACTTCCCGCCTCTTCGTACACTTCTGTTTATTGTGATTTAAAATTTCGACGTCTTTTCAAATGCATACACGCTTTTAAACGCCCGTCGCTGGACTGCCTTCCGAATTACCTTTGCAACTTCCTACTCTTCTCTATCTCCTTCGCCTCTTGTAAGTTCTCTCCTTTTCTGCTTTGTTTTTTGGCTTAGCATAATCCTATTGGCTGGGGGGAATGGCGAAACATTTAAAAGATCCCCTCTCACCGAATCGAATTTCTGGCTTCTGACGCCATTTTTCCATTCTTAATGATGTCTGTCTGTCATTTGTGGCAGACGGCACCCTCGATATGGAGAGGGTTGATAAAACCACGATCGTCTTCCCTCTTCTATCAATCGCAGAGGGTGGGGTCCGTTTCCCCCTTCACCCATTCCTTAGGGTCGTGCTTTGCCATTGGGGGTTAATCCCTTCCCAACCCAATGTCAACTTCTTTAGGATCGTGATGGGGATTATCACACTAAACCGCTGCCTTGGGCTTAACCTTGGCATTCCCGTTATTCGGCATTGCTACGCCTTGGCCAAGTCTTTTGGTCAGCACAGGCGTTATTTCCTTAGGGCCAAAGACACCGACCATCAACTAGTGACTATGCTTTCCAGCTCTGGGAAGCGAGTCGATGATGTTATGGTCGTCGTCCAAGGAAATTGGGAATTCGGCGAAGGCGAGGATCGCCTTGATCGTATTCCTAAACGGAGGGGCGAACCAGGTGACCGAGTATCTTCTTTTATTTATTTGTTATATTTATAAAACTTTATTTTCGAGACCTCATGGTTTTGCTTTTGCAGGAAACAATTTGAAGAAAGTCTTAACCTCGACCGACAACGCCGTCCTTTCGGAAATCAAGACTGCGCTCAAGTATTTCGGCCGACCGAGTCTTCAGAAGCAGGAAAGGGCGGCCCACGTTTTGCTCCGCTACGAGCCGACTTATATGACCTTTTCGGCGGCGGAAAACATCCCAATTCCGAAGGGTGAGGAGTTTCTTATCGCCCTTATCTTGACTGATTTCAGAAATTTGAGGCAAGTCGGTTGCGAGGGATCAGATTTGGAGCGACCGGAAGTAGCTGAGGCCGCCAAGTTAGACCAATCCGAAACTGAGGTTGACGAGGCTTTGAAGTTAGCTTTTGAAGAAGCCAGCCTCAATTCGGCTGATCCTCGGTCCACTTCGGGTCGAGAGGACCGTTCGCTTGACGATATTTTTCACGGTCTAGAGGACCTTCCCGGCGCGTTCCCAGAATATATGGCTGGGTTGAGCCTCACTAAACTTGCCAAGAAGGCGAACATAGAAAGGATGGCCGCGCGGCGAAGGGCGGAGGAGATTCGGGCTGCCGAATCTCAGTCCCAGACCTCCTTGCCTGTTATTGAGGGGACGGCAAAGAACGGAAGTACCGAGGCGGAACCTTTTGTGCAGGCAAGTGTAGAAGCTAAGCAAAGGGTGGAGAAACGCCCTGCCAATGTCGAGGCCGGCTCAGAAGAAGACCGTGCCGACAAACGACCTCGTTTGGAGGAGTCGAATGTGATTGTACCTTTTGTTATTAAGCCTAAGATAAAAAATACGCCGATCTCCTCCGATGCTTCGGTAATCAAAGATCCAGCAGTTGCACTCAGCTTGGCGACGTCCGTTTCACTGCCTGCTGACAAGGCGACTTTTCGAACAGAGCCTGATCTGGTTGCAATTGGGTTGGCCTCGCAATCGGCTCTTTTGGTATATATCTGGACTTTGTCTTTTCTCTTTACGCAAATATTATTTTGTTCTTAACTTCCTGTTTTGCAGGCCGTCAGAAGGATAGCCGACATGGGCCGTCGCTATCACGATGCCGTCGAGCTAATTGGCCGTTTACAAGCCAAGGTTGAGGGCCAAAGGAGTAGGGCGCAGACGGAGGGTGCCCGTGCCGAGGCCGAGATGGAGAGAGCCTGCAATGCTGAAGAATTGAGATCAGTCGCCGAGAAGAGGGCGGATGCGAGCGACGACGCGCTTAAATTGGCCCAGGAGGCGATCTCTAAATTGGAGGCTGGGTTGGAAGAGATGAAGGCGGCGAAGGAAACAGCCAACCTGAAGGCTTCCAGCGCATTCAATGCTGGGAAAAAATCTGCTTTTGATGAATATGTAGACGAAGTCCCCAAATTTGAAAATCGGAGATTTAAGCACGGCTGGCTCAAAGCCCTTGCTGCTGCTGATGTGACATTGGCTACGCCAATTCCATACGAGCAAGTGGATGTTGAGCCGCTGGAGTCTGACTCCGAGGGCTAATTTGGGCGACTCCTGTTTTTGTTTTAGGATTTGCATGTAATTTTCAGCTTTTTACAGCTTTTTGTTTAGTAATTTTCATATGTAAAATGGTTACAATTTATGCCCAATTTACTTGATGAAAATTTATTTTGTACTTTGCTGTTACTAATGAACGAAATTGTTTGGTTGCTGTTTTGGATAAAACGCTTTGTATACTTGCCGACTAGATGATTAGGCCGTTTAGAAAGCCAAAAATCAGTACATGGAGTGGCTGTGGCACATATCAATCGGCATGGGGCCAAGATGCTCGGCCGGTTAGATTAATAAATCTGCTCTTGCCCCAGCCAGTGCATGGACTTCAAGGCATTCTCCCATAATTGCCGTTTAGATAATTAGGCCGTTTTAACAAGCCAAAAATTAGTGCATGAAGTGGCTATGGCACATATCAATCGGCATGGGACCAAGATGCTCGACCGGTTAGATTAATAAATCTGCCCTTGCCCCAGCCAGTGCATGGACTTCAAGGCATTCTTCCATAATTGCCGTTTAGATAATTAGACCGTTTTAACAAGCCAAAAATTAGTGCATGAGGTGGCTGTGGCACATATCAATCGGCATGGGGCCAAGATGCTCGGCCGGTTAGATTAATAAATCTGCCCTTGCCCCAGCCAGCGCATGGACTTCAAGGCATTCTACCATAATTGTCGTTTAGATAATTAGGCCGTTTTAACAAGCCAAAAATTAGTGCATGAAGTGGCTGTGGCACATATCAATCGACATGGGGCCAAGATGCTCGGCCGGTTAGATTAATAAATCTGCCCTTGCCCCAGCCAGTGCATGGACTTCAAGGCATTCTCCCATAATTGCCGTTTAGATAATTAGGCCGTTTTAACAAGCTAAAAATTAGTGCATGAAGTGGCTGTGGCACATATCAATCGGCATCCGTCGTTTGGAGACTGCCAAAAGCGTTAATGAAATTGCCTCGGGGTCGCTGCATACCTACGAATAAATGGGGTGAGTTCGCGCCAGTGGGTCCACTTATTCTTATTCAGACTCGATTTGAACTAGCTTGAGGCGAGGGCGAATGTCAAACAGACTGTTCTTCAACAGCAGAGGAGAGGGACGAACGCTGGCTGAGCTAGATACTGCGATGAATCGCAGCAGTGAGCCTGCGCGTACGGAAGGAAGGACATCCAAGGAAAGCGAAAAACGTCAACCTTCAAGCCGTCGAAGCAGATCACCCCGAAGAGAGAAGCATCAACGAGGAAGCTCTCCGCGACCACGACCAAGGAATGAGTCAGACACGACGCCACGACCATTGAGTTTTGCAGTGTTCATGGGGAATAAACCGATGACTGAGGCAGATTCCATCGTCAATGATCCGGGTGTAGCGGTCGAGTTCGCTCGACAGATCTTTCCACCGAAAGTCCAACAATCGATGGTTGGACGACGAGATTTCGAAGTGTTTCGAGAAGATATTCATGGGGCGGTGAAGAGGCTGTACACTGCCTACGAAGTTGGCATGCGTCTGCGCGCCGCGCGGTGGGAGATGGAGAAAATGGACGAACGGGTTCGCAGTTCGGAGGCTCGTGCGGAGAAGGTCGAGGGCAAGCTTAGGGAGCTTAGGAAGGTTAAAGTCGCCGATCCGCATGCGGCGGGTCAATCTAACCCGATTGTGGACGAGAGGGTGACCCAACGGCTATTGAGTCATGCCATCGCCGACCGAGATACGGCAAGCATGTTTGCCGTAGCAAATGCGAGGGCCAAGGGTTACGAGCAGGGTTTCCATGCTGGCCGGAAGGTTGGGATCGACAAAACGAAAGAGACACTTGCTGAGGAGGTCTGCCGATGCGAGAATCACGGTTTTAAGCATGGTTGGATCGCGGCTCTTCAGGCCGCGGAGGCTCTCCAAGCAAAGGGTGTCGTTTTCAACTTATGTGGCCTGGATCATCGTGATCATTTGCCCTTTTCCGCCTTTGAAGTTGAAAAGAGTGATGATGAGGGAGACGCCGAATAAAAATATTCGTTATAAATGTTCAAACGCGGATTGCGTCTAAGATTATGTGATTATTGGTTGGTCGAATAAAAAAGGATTTTATTTTCAATGTTTTGTTATAAGTTTTGTTCGGCACACATGTGCTTGCATGCGTTTTATTATATAAATGTTTGAATAAATGTATTTCAGACGATTGAACAGACATTGTTCGGCCTGATTTAATCGACATCATTGTGTTACGTACGACCCGAAGGGTTCATCGGCCCAAAGACGTCATTCGCCGATGGGGCTTCGAATCCGGAGACTTTATTTGGCCAATCGTGATATCCACGAAGGGTGCTCCGAATCCGGAGGCTTGATCGGCCCAAAGACGTCATTCGCCGATGGGGCTCCAAATCCGGAGACTTTATTTGGCCAATCGTGATATCCACGAAAGGCGCTCTGAATCCGGAGGCTTTATAGGCCCAAAGATGTCATTCGCCGATGGGGCTCCGAATCCGGAGACTTTATTTAGCCAATCGTGATATCCACGAAGGGCGCTCCGAATCCGGAGGCTTTATCGGCCCAAAGACGTCATTCGCCGATGGGGCTCCGAATCCGGAGACTTTAATTGGCCAATCGTGATATCCACGAAGGGCGCTTTGAATCCGGAGGCTTGATCGGCCCAAAGAAGTCATTCGCTGATGGGGCTCCGAATCCAGAGACTTTGTTTGGCCAATCGTGATATCCACGAAGGGCGCTTCGAATCCGGAGGCTTGATCGGCCCAAAGACGTCATTCGCCGATGGGGCTCCGAACCCGGAGACTTTATTTGGCCAATCGTGATATCTACGAAGGGCACTCCGAATCCGGAGGCTTTATCGGCCCAAAGACATCATTCGCCGATGGGGTTCCGAATCCGGAGACTTTAATTGGCCAATCGTGATATCCACGAAGGGCGCTCCGAATCCAGAGGCTTTAATCGGAACATCTTTGAACTAGATTCTGTAGTAGGTGAATGGCAATCTTTGTATTACAGAAAAAGAGATGTACATAGCGAACAGTTCGGAACAAGCATCATATCTCACAAGTCGGGTTAATGATAAAATTTGCGTAAATGCGTAGAATTCCAGGGCCGTGGCAGACTCCTTCCTGACATGTCTTTGAGCCGATATGCCCCTACTCCGGTGATCGAATCAATCTGGTAGGGGCCGTCCCAGTCAGGACCCAATGTTTCATCGGCCGGTTTCCTGTCAACTGGAAGCACCTTCTTCAGGACCAATTCTCTTGGTGTGTAGCGGCGCAGCTGAACCCGTTGATTATACGACTTTGCCAGCTGCTGCTGGTACCGTGCCATGGACACAAGGGCTCGGTCTCTTTGTT
This sequence comes from Camellia japonica, assembly GCA_030407325.1. NCBI lineage: Eukaryota > Viridiplantae > Streptophyta > Magnoliopsida > Ericales > Theaceae > Camellia > Camellia japonica. The sequence goes on from JAPPVO010000032.1 coordinate 142,698,120, forward strand.
CTTCGATTAGAATCAAATCCAAAGCCAGCATCATGTCGTTTCGGCCTGTGTCAAAAACTTGCGACTTGAGTGTCGGGTGGCCGATCTCCAGGGGTAAGATTGCCTGGGTTCCAAAGCATAGGGCAAACGACGTTTCTCCAGTCGATCTTCTCGGTATAGTTCGATGAGCCCATAGTACACTCGGCAATTCTTCGACCCATTTGCCTTTGGCTTTCTCCAATCTCTTCTTGATGCCGTCCAAGATGGATTTATTAGAGGCTTCGGCTTGGCCATTGCTTTGGGGGTAAGCCGGCGTAGAAAAGTAAGGCCGAATACCATACTTGCTGCATAGCTCTCGGTATACGCCACAATCAAACTGGGTACCGTTGTCTGAGATAAGAGCTCTGGGAATGCCGAATCGTGTTATAATGTTCCTCCACACAAAGCGCTTAACGTCAGTATCTCGAATGTGTGTTAATGCCTCCGCTTCGACCCATTTCGTGAAGTAATCTGTTGCGACGATCAGGTATCACTTGTTCCCTGGGGCCCTCGGCAATGGTCCTACGATATCAAGCCCCCACTGGGCGAACGGCCAAGGACTGGTGATAGAGTTCAACTATTCAGCAGGCAGATGGTTTAATAGGGAGAATTTCTGGCACTGTTCACACTTTTTTGCATAACACTCGGCGTCCGCTCTCATTGTCGGCCAATAATACCCCTGCGTTATAGCTCGATGGGCCAAAGAGCGTTCGCCAGAATGGGCGCCACAACTGCCTTCGTGTATCTCAGTCAGAAGCTCCCCGACTTTGTCCGGGTGCACACATTCCAAATATGGGCCAGAGAGTGACTTTTTATAAAGCCTTCCTTGCGGATCCAAGTAGTATCGCATGGCTTTGTTTCGCAGCTTGTGTGCTTCTTTCTTGTCCTCTGGGAGTTGTTCAGAAGATAGGAATGCAACAATGGGATCCATCCAACTTGGTGCAGATTCTATAACGTTGATTTGGAATTCCTCCGAAGGGCCAATGCTTGGCTCTGGGATGAATCCTACTTCGATGGTCCGTTTAATCTCTAAGTTGATTGCGGAGGCTAGGCAAGCCAAGGCATCTGCATGGGTGTTCTAATCACGTGTTATCTGGTTCAACTCATGATGGTCAAATTTTGCCAACAGGGAATTGGTCGTTTTCATATAGGCCGCCATACGGTCATTTCTTGCCGCGTACTCCTCCTTTAGCTGATTGATCACCAGTTTTGAGTCGCAAAACACAAACAGATGCCGAGCACCCAGAATATGCACATTCTGCAAACCGGCTAAAAGGGCTTCGTATTCGGCTTCGTTATTTGATACTTCGAAGCCGAGCTTGACGGCCTGCTCAATTATTGCGCCGTCGAGGGTCATGATTACAACTCCAGCTCCACTGCCCCGCTGATTAGACGATCCATCACAATACAACTACCAGATGTCCCCAACATAAATCCTCCAGTTCGGCTTCGGTCGAATTTCATCTGAGTTGAAGTCAGCGACATCAGACTTGAAGTCGGCAAGGCCCCCAGTGAACTCGGCAATAAAGTCGGCAAGCACCTGTCCCTTGATTGAGGTTCTGGGTAGAAATTGAATATTGTACTGGCCAAGTTCCAGAGCCCACTTTGAAACACGTCCAGATGCTTCCGCACTGCGTAGTACTGATCGGAGGGGATAATCTGTCAGCACCCCAATGCTATGCCCCTGGAAGTAATGCATGAGCTTCCTTACCGCCATAACTAGGGCTAGGATGAGCTTTTCCAGCGGAAGGTAGCGTGTTTCGGCGTCAACCATTGCCTTGCTCACATAATACACTGGCCGCTGCTCCCCCAGCTCTTCCTTTATCAATACAACGCTGACGGCTCGGTCAGAAACTGCCAGGTACAAAATGAGCGGGTCGCCAGCAGAGGGTGTTGTCAGGAGTGGTACTGAGCGGAGGTAGGTCTTCAGGCCGTTGAAAGCGGCTTCGCACTCGGCGGACCATTCAAAGGCCTTACCCTACCATAGTGTATGAAAGAATTGTCGGCAGCGATCTGTGGACCGACTGATAAACCTGTTGAGTGCGGCGGCCATCCCCATCAACTTTTGAACCTCCTTTACTGAACGAGGGGAGCCGAGCTCAAGGATTGCTGTGATTTGCCTTGGGTTGGCTTCGATTCCTCTGTGGTTGACAATGTAACCCAAGAATTTGCCAGAGCCGATACCAAACGCACATTTGGAAGCGTTCAACTTTATTCCATATTTGCGTAGGATACCGAATGTCTCTTCTAGATCGGCTATATGATTCTGCTCTTCTTTGGATTTGACCACCATATCGTCAATGTACACTTCCATAGTTTTTGCCGAGTTTCTCCTTGAACATGGTGGTGACTAGTCTCTGGTAGGTTGCCCCTGCATTCTTCAACCCAAAAGGCATTACTTATAGCAGTAGGTTCCTTTTGGGGTGAGGAATGCAGTTTTCTCTTGGTCCTCCCGATACATAGCGATTTGATGATAACCTCTATAGGCATCAAGGAAGCTCATACGCTGATGGCGCGCCGTAGCATCTACAAGCTGGTCTATCCTGGGAAGAGGAAAACAATCCTTTGGGCAGGCTTTGTTTAGGTCCGTGAAGTCGACGTACACTCGCCAAGTCCCATTTTTCTTCTTCACCACCACTGTATTAGAGAGCCATGTAGGGTAGGTCACCTCCCTAATTGCTCCGGCATCAAGCAGCCTGTCAACCTCCTCAACAACGGCGGCAGTGTGCTCTACGGCTGACCGCCGACTTTTCTGAATGATCGGCTTGCACTTAGGATCGACATTCAAATGGTGTTGTGAAACTGACGGATCTATACCCGGCATCTCATACGGAGTCCATGCAAAGACATCGAGGTTGCTGAGCAGGAAAGATATTAGCTACTGTCTGTCGACCTGATTCAAGGAGGCGTCGACCATGAAGAACTTGTCTGGGCTTCCATCGATTTGAACTCGTTCTAAGTCTTCCGTTGCCTTTTCATTTGGGAGCCGCCCAACATCGTCGAGGCTTTCTCAATCCGGCAACTCAATGGAATTCACCTATAGTTCCTTTGGCGTTTTCTCAGGAAGGAGATAACATGCTTGTGCCGATTTCTGGGAGCCACGGATTTGCTCAATACCGCGTTCTGTCGGGAAGCGGAGCAGCTGATGATAGGTGCTGGGCACGGCTCGCATAGTATGCAACCAGGATCACCCATGATGAGATTATACGGCGACGGCAGCTTGACGACCAAGAATCCCACATCCACTGTTCGGGAACCTGCTCGAACGGGAAGTCTGATTTTTCCCAACGGGTACTCTAGATTGGCATTGAAGCCGAATAGTGGATAAGGGGCCGGAGAGAGATCCAATTCGGAGAAGCCGATTTTGGTGAATGTCTTGTAGTACATAATCTCCGATGTGCTCCCCGGATCAATGAGTACGCACTCAACTGTGAATCGGTTCACGCGTAACTCAATTACCTAGGGATCAATGTGGGGCAGTGTCACTCCGGCCAAATCCGAATCATCAAAAGTGATAACCTCAGCTTCATGGGGCCGTTTAGCCGTAGTGAGTTGCTCTTGAAGGTTAGACTTCGACTAAATCGCGTGCACTACCGATGACATTGGCAGGCTGTATATCATGTGGATTACGCGGAGCGAATGTGAATCCTATGTCAAGGCTATTGCGTTGGTTGGGTTGCCTTTACCATCGTACAAGGTGAATGACGGTGCTTTGAATTTCTTGGATAGCACTGCATTTGCAATCCGTCGTACAAAAGGATCGTGTTGATCGTCATCCGAGCTGTTTCTTTTTCGCTTACGCCTTGTACGGGGACTCTCTTGAGAAGAACTGGAAAGTTCAAATCGTCCCTTCTTCTTAGGCTCCGAGGATAATGAGTCGAAATCGCTATCAGTATCTTGTTGTCGGGCTCGAGATCGTCGACCAGCTGCCCTCACGGGTCGTTCCGGGCCTTGGTATGCAGCTTGTTTGGACTTCGCCACCTCCAAGGCCAAATCCTGACGGAGATGTTCGTTCTCTGCGATCATGTTCTCCAATCTTTGTTCGTCTTGCTTTGCTTGTTCCAGGATCGCTTGCATTGCTTCGTGCTCCAAAGTCGAGGGTGAGGCGAAATTCAAGGCACGTCTTGCAGCGATAGTCTCTGTTTCAAGCATATTTGTTGGAGTGGTTTCATCTTGCGGTATAGGGTCGACAGTGACTGTCGGAGGATCTTCCGTCACGCTTGCCATGGATGTGCTTGAGTATTCCCACAGACGGCGCCAATTGTGGAGAAGTGGTTTGGAAATACTCTTCTGATCCTGGAGAACGATCGTGATCCTCTTCTGGTCACCTGAAAATGAATAAACACTCCAGTCGGGGGTGCCGAAATTAGCACTCCGACAGACAAGTCAGTATCCACACTCAAGAATGCTTGTATTCTAAGTTAAGCACAACAATTCTCACCTCCCACCTTCTGGCTGATGTTTCTTCTATTTATATCTTTTCTTCTTTGGGCCTCAGGATTAGATCCATTTCCCACCTCATATTCGGCACATTTTATAATAGATCGATCTTCACTCGGTCCCTTGCTTAATCGGTTATTTGGTCGAGTAGGGTTGGATTTGAGCTTTCGAGCCAATTACCGAGTGCTTCGAATCTCGACTATCCGGAATCTCTACGACTCCCAATTCTCGGCCCCCACACAGTTGTATGTGTTTCAAGTCATGGCCCCCAAAAACTAATCCCATGATTAGATAAAACACTATGCTGTGAGCTTATGTTGAAGAACTGTCCAAAACTGCTATACAACAGTCTACGTTTGATCAACCAGTTCTGAAGGTCCACAATGACAATATATAGGTTGGAAAGATCCATTTAAATATGCTTATAGTAATGAAGCCCAAGCATAAGGCCATGTAGTCAGCTCGATTAATGGAGCTCCAAAACTGGCGGCTGAAACAAAACTGTACACTCAAATAGCTTGAGTTTGAATTCTGAACTCACTTGGCAAAAATGACAAAGAATACCAAAAACCAAGAGATAAAAGCAATACCATTAAGAAGTTCGTTAGTATTAAACTAAATTGTTGTGAAACAATTTAAACTGAATATGGCATGATAGAAATTTTCTAATAAAGAACTTCTGAACTAAACTCTTAAAAGATAAATGATACTTCAGAAAAGAGAAGATCAAAATCACCCCATGGCAACCTCATTCTGAATCTGCTCTATTTTAATAAGTGAGAAATCAAGTTGAACTATGCAGTAATAACTAAAATGCCTCTATCAGAGATCCAGGGAACATATTACTATTTTGTACACATTAAGAATAACAACAGCAGGAGGGCATAAAGAAAAGAAAAGAAAACATATTGATGAACCCATATCAGCAATTAGTAGTCCATAAGAATCAAACAGCAACCAGAACCTAAACAAGAGGGAGGGGGGGAGAGAGAGAGAGGAGGGAGAGAGATTACCTTAGGTGAAGGGCATAAAGAAAAGAAAAGAAAACATATTGATGAACCCATATCAACAATTAGTAGCCCATAAGAATCAAACAGCAACCAGAACCTAAACAAGGAGGGAGGGGGGGGGGAGAGAGAGAGAGAGAGAAGAGAGAGATTACCTTAGGTGAAGGGCAATAAAATGCTTGCTTCTTATCCTTATTCGATGGACCAATTGTTTACCCATTTCAATTATAGGATCAGTGAACTTCAAGGCAGGATAGTTAACTCTGCATCTAAGCTTTTATAAATCTGTATCCAACCTATTTCAAAGTCTGTAATCAAATTTGTTAAACTGAATAGTCTTCATAAGAATGAAAACCATAAAGTATTAGTTTTATATTTTTTTTCAAAACAGCACTTGGAATGAAATCTCCAACTCACATATCAATTGATTTTTTTGTTTTTCTGTGAACTGCTCAAAAACTTATTTTTCTCCTTAGATTATCTACAAGTTTGTAGCTTCACACATAGGAGACACTAGAAATCTAACCTTCCTAGGCTTATGACCATTGTCAATAAGCTTCTAGTACTCTTTCTAAACAGAGCACTTCTACATCTCCATCATCATATAGTACCTTTAACACAAAATTGATTAGAGAAAACTTCATTTTTTGGTTAAAGAAATTTTATATTAAAAAATATATGTTACAGAAAGGTTAAATGAGATGCTTCAAGAATCAAGCTACCAAGTCTACAAAGAAAGAGAAACTCTCACAACTTAAGAGAATGGGTATAAAAGAATTATCCTGACATCTCATGGGGTTAGAAGATCCCCGTAGCCAATGAATTATATGAGATACAATTATAGTTTGATTGATGAAAAGCATCTCCAAAGCATGGCTAGCTATAAGTATTTAAAATTAAATTTTCTTTTAAAAAAGGACAAAATAGTACAGCTTACCACATGTTTCTTCTTTATTTTATTTTATTTTATTTTTATTTATTTTTTATGATCATAAGACTTCACCACTCTATAGTCCGTTGATTTCAACAAGAAACACTATCAAGACAGTAGCACATTTATACGAGGTTTCTCACTAATGAGTTCTCTATTTTTTTAATTTATTTTTTGGGTTGATAAATACCATTGAAGTCTCATTGTCATTGATTGTTATAAAAAAATAATAGATGTCTCACTCTCATTGATTCAAAAGAAAGTCTCCATCTCACTTGGTTACTTCTCATTTCTCCATCGCATCCTCCCTCTCTCATTCAATCTCTTTTCTTTCTCACTCCTCTCTGACTTTCTCACTGGTCTCTCAGGCTTTCTCTTTGCCCCTCTGTCACACCTCTCTAACTCTTGCTTTCTTCTCTCTATCTCTCCCTCTCCCTACCCTCACTCTCTCATTGATGATTTTTTATATATAATTTAGATGTACTTAAGGTTTGAGTTTTTGGTAATAAAATTTGCTTAAAAATCTCGTGAGTCATGTAAATTTTTATATAATTTTAGAGCTCTAAAAAAAAAAAATTAGAGTTCTCATATTGTCAACATTTTAAATCATGTATTAGGCTTGGAGATGCTCTATCTAACAGGGCATAAAGTTCTTTAACCAATCAATTTCTAACCACAAACAAAACCTAGCATTTATATTCAATTTAAACTAGAATTATATACCAAACATAGAAAAACATTTTTCTTTAGATACAAAACCTAAGAAAAATTAATTCAATCTATTTCAATGCAAAGAATTTCTTAGACATCCTAGGTTTTGTGGATAAAACACACAGATTGCTAAGATATATTCAATCTCATCATTATTTCTATTCAATGACATCACAAACATATACGAAACACTAAAATTACCTCTCATCTATTGTATGAATTTGAAGCAATAGATGGGAAAAAATAGAGCATGAGCATCAACAAACTTAGGTGATCAATTCTAGCAATCCCGATCAAAATTCAACACACACAACCGAACATAACAATTCAAATAACAGAATTGATGAAAGAGGGAGAGAATTAACCATTTCAAAATCACGACATGCAACATCAAGCATGAGAAGAGTTGGTGAATATGTCGATCCAAACCCTAGAAGTAGATTCAGATCATAAAATAAGAAGAAACAAAGAGAGAGGAGATCCGAGAGAGAAATGAGGAGAACGAAGAGAAGTAGATTCAGATCATAAAATAAAACGAAACAAAGAGAGAGGAATCCGATAAGAAATGAGGAGAACGAGAGGAATACTAATATGAAGACGTTGAGAGAGTTCATACCATTGGAGGCCTCTTCTTCAGAAGACCATGGCAATTTATAGACCGAGAAACAAAGCGAAATCGAGAGAGGAATATCAAGAGCAAAATCGAGAGAGTGAGAGAGAGAGAGAGAGAGAAATCGAGACAGATTTGGGAAATAAGAGTGAAAGGGGATACGGCAAGTTTTATACTATTTGGGGATAGGGCAAACTCGAGAGAGAGAGAGAGAGAGAGAGATAACCTGGTATTGCGGAGGTGGCGGTGGTGTTTTGCGGCGATGGCGATGGCGATGTGCGACATCGAATGCTTCCTGGTGGTAAGTGCCTGCGGTGAAGTGAGGTGAGGTTTGGTGGTGACTGATTGTGTGTGTGTGAGAGAAAGTGCTTTGTATTCCTAAACAGGACGCCAATAGCTTTTTATTTTCCCACTCAAATTTTGGCACCTTTGGCGACTAATGTCAAATTTTCGGCAAAGAGTTTAGTAACAACGACTAAATTATTTAGAAGCCAAACCAACTCTAACAGTGACCAAAATGTTAGTCACCAAAAGTAGACATTTGGCGACTAGTTTTTCTTTCGTTAGAAAAAAATGAATGTACCATGACTAAATTTTTTTTAGTCACCAAAACTTTATATTTGCCAACCAATTTTTTGGTCGCCAAAGAGTAACAGTAAAAACTTAATTTTATGTGTTAGGTTTTTGTTATTAGTTGGTTTGCATGTTGCTATGCATTGCTTTTTAATTACTTACTTTTGCATGCTATTTTTTTACATCATCTTATCCCTGCTTGTATGGTTTATGATCTTGCTTTGGTTGATTGAGCTTTCTTTGTCAATTCATGACAAAAAGAGGGAGAATTTTGAGGGAATTTTTTTTTTTTTAGTGTTATTTTTTTTTCTCGGGATTTTCATGTATTCATGCTGCATGTTCTTAAAATCTCCAATTTTCATCTATTCATATTTCCATCTCATGGTTCAAGATAATCTTGTCATATATCTATTGCTTTTTCATATACTTTGTGGCATTAATAGTTGTTTTGCAGATCATGACCTTGACAAACAAATTTGTTTTTGTTAGCTGTAATGGGTTGGGGTGATTAGGATTTTATTGATTGTTAGGTGTGTTTTGTTACGGAATTGCCAAAGGGGGAGATTGTTAGGTTTTTGTAATTGGTAATCCCGTATGACAAAACTCCTTTCAGTTGTAATTTTATTCGTTCTTTTATTTCAGTGAGGCTATGAGTATTTAGATACGAATCCAACCCGAATTGTGCCTTCTTAATCTTATCATGTTTGCCACCTCGTTGACTAATTCGGGGATCGAGCGAAAATGTAATACTCTCAAAAGTTTCACTCACCTGCAAAAGTACTAGGAGTTGAGATTTTACTCTCGAGCAAACTTTCCATCGCTCTAGTGAAGGCACTTGTTCAGAAACACGTGTTTAAGCCACACCACTCGAGCAGTGATTGTGATTATGTCTGCTATAAAGCTGCGATTAACTCAGTTTTTAGGACACGACTTTCAGATCTTCTTCTTGTGTATTAGGGTTTTCATCTGGAGCTTCTTTGCTTGTTTCCTTTGATATCTATAAGAGTTTATATCATGAAAAAAGTGGATTATATCAAAGGGGGTTGTTTTATTTATTCAATACAAAAGAGAGAGTTGTTCTTTGGTAGATTCTAGAGAATTTGGGCCTGAAGCTTTGATGGATTCCGGAGTGACTCATCGTCGTGGATTTGATATCGGTGTTGTGGATTCAGCGTTGGACAAGACAATTCCGAGGTGAAAGCGGGGCTAGAAGAGGCACATAGGGGTCGGTTCGATTCGGGCATGGATTCGCTAGGTAATTAAGAGTACACTTGTGTAATTTTTTTTTTTTTTTGTCTTCTTAGTGGATTGTTTTGTGGCTTTTGCTTGTTGTTTTTTTATCACAATTGGAGGCGCTCCAATTGTGATTTTTTCATGTAAAATCGTTGTGTCGATTTGTCTTTGATTGTTTGATTGGGATTGCTATTTACTGGTTAAAATTGATATATAATCACAAATCAATATATCGGGAATTTTAGTTTTTTCAGTGTGTACCATATTACAACATTATTTCATAAAATTTGCAACATAACATTCATAGCATAACTACTATAACTCGTAATTTTTACTACTTTATCTTGACTTTTCCATTTTGTTACTAAGGCCTTGTTTGGAGAGTAGATAAAATAGTCAAAGAATCACTACAAGTCATGAAATTATTCTCTTTATTTTTCTAAACGTCGTTTTATTAAAAATTAAAATATTAACTAAAATAATCAATTCTTAAACCAGTCTTACGAAGGCAATACTTCCAATGTTGCTAAGTGTTGACGAAAGGTTAAGGAAAAAAGTTGAAAACTTTTATAACGGTAAAGAAGAAACAAAAAGGAAAAAGAAATAGGATATTTAGTCTTATTAAATTTGTATAACTCGACATATATCATTTTTATTATTTTTTATGATAGTAGAGTTTTTTAGTAACATTTAATGTATCATTGTTAACAAAATTTTAAAAATAATATTTTTTCTGTCTCATTTTGATAGTCTCTTTTGAAAATTCTAGCTTTTTAGAGGACATGTAGTCATTGGGTAGTTCTATTTCCACACACTCTATACTCTTTGTGCACATACTTAATGAATCTTTTTTTTATTACAGTTTTGTCCAAAAATAAAATTATCAAAATAATCTTGTCTTCTTCATTTAAAACCTTAATTCCTAAGCCGTAATCCCCTACCACTCCTTTGGCAGCAACCTCGACTACTTTTTCTGTAGCCCCATCTTTCCCAACTTTGTATTCGATATCATCCTCCTTAACCTCTTCACAGAAAGACCCCATATTCATGGCAGATGGAGAGGTTGAACTATAGGGGTCACCTAGGGTTTATAAAGAAATAGTGGATAGTGAAACTAGATGCTGTGAAGTAAATGGATTGGTAATGGCAGCCGACGAAGGTAGAAGGATGAGTGGAGGTGGCAGTACAATTTTTCGGCAGAGGAGGTAGTGGTTAGTCATTGATGAATGAAGAAGATAAGGATTACGAGGCTAGGGTTAGGGTTTAAATGATGAAGAAGATGAGGGTATTTTTAGTAGGGTAGGATGTGTACTGAGCAAATCATAAGATTTCAAATTCATTATGTGTCTAGAGAAAAGATGTGCATTGAGAGGATTTAGTGTGTGTAAACAGAATTACTCGTAGTCATTGCATTTGAATTCAAATTTTAAAACACTTGTTCCTATAATGTCCTTCTATTTCAATATTTAATACATTTCTAGCCATTTAAAAGGATTGTTTTGAAAAACTAAATATTTTTTATTTTGACTTTTCAAATAAAATTAATATTTGGGACATCCTAAGATGAAAAATAGGATTAACAAAACAATAATACTACAAACTCACCCTTATCAACCCAAAAATTAATTTTCACCACACCCTACATGTAGATCACACACTGCACAAATTAATCTGCATCACATAATCGCCTACAAAAAAAATTTTACGTGAATAAGTCTGAATCCCCAAACTTTCCCTTAATAAAATGGGATAAAGAGAGCATTTATTTAATATTTTACAAACTCTAAGCCTCATTAGATGTAATAAAATATTATTAATCACTTCTTTAAAAATGCTTTTTTGTGTGTGTATTGGGGGGGCCTTGGGTGGCCTTGGGCGGGCCTGGGCTTGAGCTCGGGCTCGGGCGGGGCTTGAACATTTTTTTTTTTTCTATTTTTTTCACCAAAATTTTTTTTTTTTTCCACAAAAAATAACACTGGGCCTCGGGCCGGGCTTTGAGTGGGTCTTAAGTGAGCCGATGGGCCAGACCACGAGCCGAGTCGAGCTTCAAAATGATGGCCCCGGCCCAGGATCCCAGGCTAGACTCAGGCCCGAGCTTAATTGGACTAGGCCCACTCCGGGCCGCCCATAGGCCGTGGGCCATTTTTACACTCCTAGGTCCCAATACTGTCATATAATCACAAACTCTCTCTCTCTCTCTCTCTCTCCAAACCCTAACCTTCTCTCTGCGCTCTACTTATCTATCTCTGCTTTGTTCTCCGTCACTACCGATCGTCGTTATCCCTCCATCGTCGGAGCTCCGTTGTTACTGCCTCCGGCTCCCGCTACTTCACCACCACCTCCGACAACAACACTCTCCATATCGACGACGATTTCACAACCTATTTCCAGCAGCGCCACCCTCATCTGCCTGTTACCTCCACTATCGGCGTTACTGGAGTCACTGGAGATCTGACTACTCGTGGATGTGACTGCCTTAACTTTTCCAAATCCATCACCATCATGCCGGTGTTGAAGAAGTCGGCCGAAAAAAATGCTAGAGAACCAATTATTAGACCAAAAACTCGCCATGAAATACTTGTTGAAAATGGCGTGAAGTTGTCATTTCTCTCTCTCTCTCTCTAAACTCTCTATCGTAGTTTCTCATTCTAGAAATCCAGATTTGATCTGTCTGAATATCTGGATTTATGTTGAAAGTTCCCTTTTCAGATCTCAACTTTTCTCTCTCTCTCTCTCTCTCTCTCTCTCTCTCTCTCTTTATATCTATAGTTTTTAAGCTCATTTTTAGATCTACAGTGGAGTTGATGAAGACAATAGCGAAGATGCAACTTCTAGTGATCACGAAGCCATTGTAGCCTCCAATCTCACCGTTCTGTTGGGTGTGTATGGGTGGCCTATTGAAATTTGTTGGTGATCTTTTGAAATTTATTGGCGAGAAGTGAGGGAGATGCTATTGTTGTTAATAATGATTGCAAACCTGTCGAAATTTGTCGGTGATATGTTCGGTGTGTAGGTGATCTGTTTGAATTTGTTGGTGATGAGTAAGAGAGATGCTATTGTTGTTGATGATGATTTCAATAGATAGATTTATTTATTTTTCAACAGATAGAGAGAGAAATGAGAATGGAAAGAGAAACAGATAGTTAAAAATTTTGAACAAATAATTAAAAATTTGGACAGATAGATGTAAATTTGAACAGATAAACATAAATTTAAATCGATAGAAAATAAATTTGAACGTATAAAAAAAATTTGAACATATTAAAAAAGTTTTGAACAAATAATTTAAAATTTTCAACATTTAGATAAGAGGTAAAATTAAAAATAAAATATCCTCTAAAATTAATAAAAAGACTTTTCACCAAACTATTTTATAATTTTTTATTAATAAAAAATATCCATTGAATCTAATGCCTTAAGTAATTATTGGATTAGACTTTTCAACAATTATCTCTATAAATATTTAGGGTAAATTACACTTACACCCCCTGAGATTTGGGTTTAATACATATCACCTATTGACATTTAGGAAATTACACTAATCCTGATTAAGGCCGAATTGTACATCATTGAGGCCGTTAATTAGAATCTCTTAACTTCACTTGTCGGTCAAACTGTATACTTTATGTGTGTTGAATGTCAATCAGGTTGTACATCGTCGGAGTATAAAATGGGCAAAAAGACAAAATTTGGACAGAGTTGACTTTTTTTGGAAAAGTCAAACCGATATTTTAAGCCTGTTTGGAAGTGAGTAGAAGTATAAAAAGAAAAGGAAAAGGCTTTTCTAGGGTTCTGAAGTTGTTTTGACCTAAAGGGAGAGGCTAGGGTTTGGAAGGGAAGAGAAACAAAAAGCTTCAAGGATGTCTCCCATGGTGTTTTCTTCTCCATCTACCTTCTTCCACTCATCCATGAGTGGCTAGTCTCCTTTTCTAAGGTTTTGATGAAACCCTAGCCATGTAATTATTTTGTTTTCTTTTTAATTTTTAATTATGTAAAGGTTTGAACAATTGTATGGTAATTTAGACGTTCATATATATATTTTTCATTATCTCTTCGAATATTTGACTTTCTGTGATTGTTAAATGTTATCCATACATGAGTTTTATATTCTTTCACATTCAAGGTATAAGACGAATCATACTACGAGGGACGAGTCGTGTCACTACCCTAGTTTAGAGTGAACAGTTCGTACTACTTGAGATGGTTCGTGCTCGTACATTGAATGTAATGATTTTCTTATTAAATGCTTTGAACTTGTAGTTGCAAAGCATTATTTCGTTCGAACCATAGCATAATTGATTTCAATTAGAAACCCTAATTACGTGGCTAGTGGTTGACTCTTTGCTCTAGTTTTTCTCCCAATTCAGTAAACCCAATTTCATTTATTATTGATAATTTAATTTCTTAGTTTAATTTATTCGTTATGAAAAGAGATCGTTGAACTCATGTACTCTCTCTTTTTTCGCTTTGCTTTATTTTTTTTTTTCCCCCATTTCCTTTACTTTTTTTTCAATGTAATTTCCTCTGTTTTTCTAGTAGGAGTTGTCACTTTTTATATAAGTAGGGGGTTTGTGAAATGAGACTATTAACTACAGAGATTGGAATATAATTTCCAAAACATTAAGAGGTGGATAGTAATTTGACCAAATCTCAAAGGGTGTTTATGTAATTTACCCAAATATTTAATAATTAAACACGTGTGCTTTTAAAAAGATATTGGTGGTGACAAAGATCATGAATCATGATTATTATATGTAGAAGTGGTACACACGTGTCAAGATCTCATCGCTTTCATGCCGTATTAGTTTGTGATACCATAGAAACAGGTCAAAGTTCTTTACCCACTACCCACTATTTCACAAGTAACATTTTTTTTTGGCCGACATGTAACTAGATAATATTTACAGTGTTTGATTTTAATTTTTTAGAAATTTAATTTTTTATTTTTTATTTTTTATATTTTTAGTAAATATTTTAAAGATTTTAAGTAATTTTTTTTACTTTTTTAGATGCATCTTACTTAGATGCATCTAAAAAATAAAATGTTTATAAAAAATATTTTAAAAAATCAATAAATATACAAAAATACGAAAAATATACTAAATTTTTATATTTTTGGATATTTAGTAAATTTTTTTCCACATTTATTATACTTTTCAACATATTAATACTTGGTGTATCTAAAATTAAAAAAATTTCTTAAAATATTAAAAAAAATCAATCAAAATAAAAAAAATATGAAAAACAAAAAATTTTAATTTTTTGAAAAGTGAATTAAAATAACTCGAATCAAACAAGCTAATTATTGTGCAGTAGAAAAGTTGTGATTTTTATTTGAAAGATTTTATAATTTTTTTTCACTAACTATTGTGTTATGTAATATAATATGAAAATTTTAATATACACCTCTTTAAAAAAAATAAATTATATGCATCTTTCGTTATGTTATTTTTCTCTTTAATTATAATCAAATTTTTTTTAGTTATGACATTATTTTTAATTATGACTTATGAATTCTTTAGTTATGTCTCATATTGTGTTTAGTTATGATATTTTTTTAGTTATGACTTAAAAAAATTAAAATTTTGTCAATTTTTTTAATTATAAGGGGCATATATTGCACCATAATGTATCCCATTTAAAATTTTAAAAATTAAAACAAGATTCGCTTGAAAGATATATGATGATGGATACAAAACCAATAAGAATTTTTTTTTTTTTTATTTACAAAATCTATTTAACATTACACTTTTATAGGGTTTGATTTCTCTTAAATTAGTCATTTTAACTTGAGAGAGTATTTGTATTTAGACTTGATAGATTTATTTTGGGACTATTTTTTATAATCTAGATTATTTACTTTTTATCACTCTTTGAATAGAATATTCATACAAAAAATCAAAATGATCAAATATCGATAGCTATAGGTTTGAATTAAATCTGTATTACAAAAATAAATATTTATTTTTGGAATTATATTTGTCATCTATTTTTAAAAAAATAAATATGATTAAAATATATAATTATCAACGTTCAATTATCTTATTTTTTACATGAATATTTTACTAAACGAATTCTAAAAAGTGAAAGTTCGAATCACTGTAATCGATTCTAAAATGAAACTACCAAACCTAAACGTTTTCTCAAATTAAAATGATAATTTAAGAGAAGTCAAACCTTTATTTTTACTCAATGGTGTAGGGGGCACAGCCACTAATTATCTAATCATAATTTGCCAATTTTCTTAACTAAATGCTTTCCTCATTAAATTGACCAAAATGCCCTCTGATTTGATTTATCACAAAATGCTATTAAGACCATTTTCGGATTAAAGGAATAATTACCAACTAGTCCCATTAAGTAGACTTAAATACCATTAAATCTTATTAAATTTTTGAATGCATCAATAAATCCTACGATATCTTTCAACTTCTCTTCTCTTTTCTCTCTCTATCTCTTCACTATTTTTTTTCAAACACTTCACACAGCTATTGTTTGCCGCCGTCGCCATCCACTCACCACCACCACCGTCGTCGTCTACCTACTACCACCACATCATTGTTGTCCACCCAGCACCACCACCGTTGTTATGTGGATACCACCACAGTTTACCAACTATTTCAACTATCGTTGCAAATCTACACTCTATCGTCGCCGATCTACACTTTACCATCGTAAATCTACATTTCACCGTCGCCGATCTATATAATCACCATATCACGATAAGTTATCATTGTAAATTTATTAACTACACTGATAAAGTTATCATTATAAATTTATTCACTTATTATAAGTGAATAAAGTTATCATTGTGTCATCCGAATAACAAAGTTGATGTTTGAAGGGCAATTCCGACCATTTTTTCTAATTGTGTCATTGTAAATTTATTCACTTTTTTTTTCCAAAGTTGATGTTTTAAAATTTTGAAAATCAAAACAAATGTTAAATTATCATGTTTCTTTATAGATAATTATAAATGATGAACAATCGTTATTTGAGGGTAATTTTGACCATTAAAAATTTAATGAGACTTGAATATCTAAAAAATTATAGTTAAAATTTAATAAAATATAAATTTATAAATTAAGATTTGTGTGTAAATACCCATAAATTTATTCCCGGAAGTGCCTCTTAATTAAATGTGAATTGGGCTGGGTTTGGTCCCCAACACCCATTCGCTTCCAAAAGAACTAATATGTAATATTCTACAGCTATCGTCTATTTTCTATACTATTAGTGTCATGAAATTGTTTTTTATTCTTCTCATCTGGCAAGTGAATTTTTCATGTTAATTTCATTTTTAACTAATTTAGATTTATTTTTTAGAAAATAAAACATACCACTCTCCATCTCCACTTACAAAACAATCACAACTATTTATTTATTTTTATTGTATACATATATATTAGGAGTGTGAGCTCACCTGATGGGTGTACTTAAAATATAAATTTTAATTTTGAATTTATAATATATTTTTTATGTTGTTTAAGTGATGAAAGTGTTCTTTAATAAATTAAGTGAATAGTCTTAGGTTCAAATATCTTGTGCCCCTCCTTTAACTATTATTTTTTCTTTTTTCTTTTTTGGTGTAAAAATTGACACTTGGCGCAAGAAGAAAATGCTACTTGACAAAAGGAGAAGGAAGTTCATAAGTACTAAGTGAAGTGTTCACTTTTAATAATAATAAAATAAAATATAGATATTTATTATTTTAAATTTGACAAACAGTATGTATGTTTTACTTCTAGTATAATGAAAGGACAAGTTACTTAAGAACGTCAATTTGGCCCAACTACAAAATAGGAGAGCCATTGAGCAATCTCATAGTACCAATTCATTGTGTTTGATATTATCTCGTTAGCTAAAGAAATTAATGCGTTTAGAAGATTGTAATTTTTTTTATTATGAACAAAAAAATTAATGTGATATTGACTTTTTTAACTGATAGGGAATGTGTTTCGGTATGCAAGGTGCATATCATATGTATTTGTGTAAGTTCTTACAAATATACATAAGTTACATCACACAAAATCACATAAGTTCTCACAAATATACGTAAGTTGTGATTTCTTAAATTTTTATGAGTAACTTAAGAATATTTGTAAAAACTTATACGATTTTATTAAGTAACTTATGTATATTTGTGAGAATTTACACAAATATATATAATATGCGCTTACACACTTAATAATTGCCCTACATTCTGAACACCTCCTTAATAAGAGTAGGAAACATGTAAAATTAACTTAATCTCAACCACCCTTTTTACACACCCTCATTAGTCAACCATGTTTTTTTACACGATCTCATTGGTTAGATGCATTACGTGGACGTCGGCGTGGTGCTATGTGAATAATTTTTCCACAAAATACACCACATGTCATTAAGTTTGATGTCAAAGAAGAGTGGGGGACAATTTAATAGTTTCATAATAAGATATACTTGGAAATTTCTAGCACTAGCAAAGTAGTGATGAAATGCAATCATATATTTTATGTAACTATATTTGGCTGAGGCGGTAGTGGTGGTGGTGCTTATCATGGGTGGTGTTATCTATCTTGAATAAATCACATTTCAGTCCAAGTTTAATAAAAAAATAAAAATAAAAATGGCTCAATATGAAAGACAAAGATTTCTACAATTTTTTAGTGTTATATCTTCCAAAATCAAGTTGTGTACAGTTGGGTTTGCAACCCCTACTACATTTTTGCCTTTATTTTATTTATTTATTGAGTTGAACTTTTCTTATACTGAAATCTCATTATGATAGAATTTGAAGGTTTTATAGGATCAAACAGGTCTCATTTTAATGATCTGAATCGTACATTTTGTAAGACTTATAATGTATATTATCCATAAAAAAATTTAGAACGATCTGATAATTGTAACATTTTCTTTTTATCGCATTTGTCTATAAAAAAATAGATGGTCTATTTCAAATATGTATTTCCCATCTATTTTTTTGGAGACAAATGTAATAAAATAAAAAAGTTATAATTATTGGATCAAATTAATTTTTTTCTTAAATAATATACATTATAACCCTTACAAAATGAATTATTTAAATTATCGAAATGATATCCGTATTGAGCCATAAGAACCCCTCAATTTTTATTTATTTTTTTATAAAGAAATCTACACTTTGACACCTGAGATGATATACAATGGCTATGTTTGGTTTGGTTTTGAGAGAATAGTTTTTAAAAATTGTTTTGGGAAGAGAATTTAGAAATTTTTTGGTCTTGAGATGGCTATACAATGGCTATTTTTCGTTTGTGTATTTTTTTTTTTGAAAAATGTTTGGGGATCCTAATTTTTGTGGCTCAAATGGCTCAAAATTGCCAAAACGACGTCGTTTTGGCAATTTTGATGTTGTTTTGTATTCAAAACGACGTCGTTTTGGCAAATTCGAGCCATTTGAGCCACAAAAATTAGAGCCCTCTACCATTGTTGTTTTTTTTTTTGGTTTCAATTCAACTGATGGCAACACCTAGGAACCTAGTACAGTGATTAATTGTCTAAATTTTATAAATATTAATAATTAAAATTTTATTTTTTAAATAAATTTATAATTATTTTTTAAAAGGTTAATTTCACTTTTTATTTATGGACTATTGCTAAATTGTCTACTTAGTCCTAAACTATCGATTGAGTGTATTGAATGTCCAAAATATATAAATCAAAGTCTATTTAATTCCTAAACAGTTGATTGAATCTATTAAATCTCTAAAATATTTAATTTAAACATATTTAGTCTTTAAAAGGGTTACAAAAATAAAATATAAACTCATAAGTATTATAAATTAGTAAAAGACACTACTTAGCTGAGATTTTATTGCAGAAAATCTTAAATTTCTATTAGATCTTTAAAAAGTGTTTTGTTTCACCGTGTATTTAAATTGGTATAAGAACCTGATTTATCAACTTTGTTAATAAAATTATATAAATGTTAGATATACTGAAGAAATATGATTAGATAATTTAAATAATAGCACTTCACTACAAATAATAATAGAATAAAATAATACATTAATTAAGTTATTAAACGAACTTAACTAAAATTTAAAGACAATCAATGAAAAATTATAAACGAAATTTGACATATAATATTAGATCAATAGTATAGATAATTATCTTTACCTTCATAAAGGTTTTTCAATAGAAGAAATGACGCCAACTTTTTAAAAATAGATTAAAAATTTAATCTAAAATAAAATTTTAGCTAGTGGACTGAATGTTGTTGGTTGGGCTCATGGGCCCACCATGGATTTGGTTTTGATGATTTATTTGTTCATTTTGTTAAGTATTTTGTGTATTTCATCCACAAAAAAAAAAAATTAAATCGATCTGATAATTTTAACTTACTTAATTTATTGCATTTGTCACAAAAAAATAAGTGACAATTATGTTTTTAAAAATAAATCATCTACTTTTTAAGGCAAATATAATAAATTGAATAAGTTATAATTATCAAATCAACTATGCTGCAGACCCCAGTGGGGGTCGCACTCCCAGTGAGGTGGCGAGTCCTCACTGGATGAAACTCAAAAAAAAAATAAAAATAAAAATAAAACAGCTTTTTTTTGCCCAATCACGGCGCGCCACCTCACTGGGGGTCGACCCCAGTGGGGGTCCAAAACATTTTTCTTATCAAATCGATCTAATTTTTTTATGTGAATAAAATATACAAAATATCTAATAAAATAAATAATTTATATTACCAAAATAGAATTTGTGATGGGCCAAGACAGACCCAAGTGTAGACAGGAGGGTTGCATGCGCCCTGCCTTGGCTCAATTGCTTTGTGCATGCTACTACTTCTTTATATCTATTTCCATGTGTGTATGTATGTTGGCCCCAACTGACAAATGTCCTATTTAATCTTCACCCCCTCACTCTCTTACTATGTTTGGATTGAGTGATTTGGAGAGAAAAGAAAAAAAATAAAGAGATATGTATTTCTCTTATTTGTTTGGATAACTTAAGTGGAGAGAAATGAAAAGAAAATGAGAGAAATAGAGAGAAACTCATTTCTCTTATAAATCTCATTTTCAATCTTTCCAAAAGTTGAGAGATTGTGAGGGAAAAGAAACCACTATTTTCATAATACCAATTTTGTCCCTATAAAAATAAAAAAAATAAAATGATTGAAAATATAAAAAGGTTATTTTGGTAATATAACATAAAATAATTTCTTTTCTTTTCTCTTAATGAAATCTAACCAAACAAGAATGAGAGAAATCATAATCATTTCTTTTCTTTTATTTTTCCTTATCCAAACAAAAATGAGAGAAATCACAATCATTTCATTTCTTTTCTTTTCTCTTATTACTTAGGTAATCATTTCTTTTCTTTTCTCTCCTAAGTTTTCAAACACAGTATTATTTTTAAGAAAAATGTTTCAAAACTCTAGAGTTGATCTAATGAGGTGGTAATGGTATGGGTCACATTAATGTGATATTTTGATTTAACTTTTTTTTTTTTTTTTTTTGGTGCGTGAAGGTGCCAGTAGAGCTCTTTTAGAGCTACTAATCACCACTCTATTTTTTATTCTACTCTTTACTAATAATTTTCACTTTTATGTTTCTAATTTCTTTTGTTGTTTTTTTTTTTCTTGTGTTTTATTCTCTTTTTCAACTCCATAGCACACGATGATTATATTTTGAAGACAGAATTCTGGTTTCATTTCTGGATGGACCCGGATTTAAGCAACACCGTCCAGTTCACAGTGCACTGAAGAGGAACTGTCTCCTTTTTAAAAATACCACAGAATTAATATTTTTTTTGTATTTTATTTGTGAGAGTAATTCTCTCTCATCATGACTGGTGCACCCACTGGGGGATGTACCTGTTAGTTATGTCACGGGTGCTCTAGTCCTCCTCCACGTTGACACCAATTTGAACCCCATTACCCAATAAATATCACACCAATAACCATTCCACGCACTATATCTATATATATAGCCTCACTTCTGAAACCAACTCACATGCTAGCTTTCTCAATATCAATCCCAAAGAGAAAAATAACAAGAGAAAAAAATGCAGCTCAACATCATGTCTTTTACTCTCATCTTTTTCTTCTTGCTATCCAGCCCTATATGGGCATACAACCCCGGTGCCGGCGGTGGTGGCAGTGACGGTGGTGGTGGTGGTGGTGGCGGTGGTGGAGGAAAGGTGGAGTCGCCAGAGGTGCCTTCTGGTCCAAGTGGGGGCACCGGAGGGCCGAAGGGGGGAAGTGGGTCTGGTCATGGTCCTAACTGGGACTACAGTTGGGGATGGAGTTCAGGCCCGGGATTCGGATCGGGTTATGGTTCAGGTTCAGGACGGTCTCCAAATGGGTTTGGCAAGGGTTTCGGATATGGGTTTGGTACCGGGTCCGGGTCCGGGACCGGGACTGGTTCTGGATTTGGGTATGGGACAGGAGGTGGTGGAGCTCATGGAGGCGGATATGGATCGGGGACTGGTTCAGGTGGTGAAGGAGGTGGTAGTGGCGGCGGAAGTGGCGGTCCAGCTGGATATGGAAACCGATCACCACCATCAGTCTCCAAGGACGGGAACAAAAACGGGTAAAAAAAACCAGTTTTGGTGTTAGTGTTTTTGACGTGTATTTTTAGGAGAAAATGATGCCCTAACCATATATATGTGGTAGAAATATGGTGTGTCAACAATATATATGTCTTCTCCATTAAAAATATATATATATATATATGTCTTTGTTAACTTATAAATACATTCATGTACACTATGTACATCTACTACTATAATGGACAATAATACATAGAGGGTTCTATTATGTAAACTGCAACTACTCTTGTATTAAACTTTGCTCTTGTTTGGTGTAATTTATGAGTATTGTTTATAAATTTTATTTTTTAGTTTTTTAAATTAATGTCAGAATATTTGATGTAGATTCTAGGTATTAACCTAAAATAACTTAAATAAATTTTAAAAAAAGTATTTAAAAGTTGAGAGAGATATATTTTTAATTTATGTTTTTTAATTATTAAATTTAAATTTAGAAAAACATTTACACTAATTATTGAGGTTTAGATCTACTTGCACAGATCTATTAATAATTTTACAAACTTTTATGTTATGATGCTTAGTAGAGTGGGAAATTCTATTTTCAGACACTTAATTATCTCAGTACATACACTAAATAAAATATTATTTTAATGGTAATTATATTCTAAATTAATATGACCATAATGGATATCCACTAACACTCATAATATTATATGAAAATATTCCCTGTACACGTCTTTTAAAAATTAAAAAAAAAATCTCAATGTATACATTTTGAGTAAAAAAAACCTAAACCCTAGTTTTTTCATTGTTGTAACTTTGCTTACTACACACTCTATACTCCTCTATTACTTGCAAAGCAATACTCTCATATTCTGCTTTAATATCTAGATTTGTACTCTATTAGTGATGAAAAGATTAGTTTTTTTGTGCAAAATCTTTTTTTTTTTTTCCTTTTGCAGTTTTCAGTTGGATAACTTGTGCCGAATTATTTCATTATATTCAAATATCAACTGCTAAAATTTTTTTTTATTTATTTTTAGAACAAATTTGTCGAATTAATCACTTTTCTTCAGAAGTTAAGTTTCGAATTAAATGTATAATTTCAAAAAACCAGAGCCGAAATTCTCAAACTAAAAAACATAAAAAATAAAAATAAAAAAATGAGGGTTTTATGGCAATGGAATGCACAGAGATCTAGAAATGGTAAATGCAATAACAAAATGGAAAGATGTTTCATCTTCAATAATATTTTGGAGGGTTTTCAATGATATTTTTAATGGAGGTTTAATAGGGTCTTCAATGAAGGTCTTAATGGAGGATTTTGTCTTTACTTCACATTGTGGTCTTGAATGGTCTTCACATAAATCTACAAATCTGGAAGCAAAGTCACTCAATAAGTATGTGGAAAAGAGACTTGAGTAGTGTGTGTACAATGATTATAAATGAATAGAATAATTGTAACTTACAGTATGTAGATTGAGAAAATTAATTAATAATCAAATTAATAAATATATGTACTAAAAAAAATATGTACTAAAATAATTAAGTGTATAAAAATAAAATTTCCCCAATAAAGCACATTACCAACTATAGACCCAGGGGGCAAGCGTCCCCCTAATGATTTCAAACCACTCCTTTATATGCTAGCGTTACAAATTCGCCCCCCTAGGTTATGAAATAAATAATAATAAAAATATGATTATCTGTCAATTACTATCATTTATAGCTCAACATGAAGATAGGTAGGAAAACATGTTTATTTATGTATGTTTTTTATATTATTTTTTATTTTTTTTGTAAGTAAAAATTGATGTTGTAATTTATATATATATATATATATATATATATATATTTTTTGTGTTAATTTTGTTAGTATATATATTCACCCCCTTATGTTAGATTCCTGGGCTCGTCCCTACACATTACCAGTTTTTTTTGTTTTTGTTTTTTGATAACTCAATATCCAACCTATTAGACTGATTACTTCAAGAGACCTGTTATTTAGGAAGGCAACCCAAGAGAGGGGGTGAATTGAGTAATTAAAAATTTGGTCTAAAAAATGAAGTTGCAAAGAATAAGTATTTAATGGCAGATGACAATAAATGAATGGACAGAAAATAAAAGGAAAGGAAGGAAGAACTTGACACAAGAATTTATAGTGGTTCGACTCACCGGCCTACGTTCACTCCTCAAAATATCTTCTTGAAAATTTCTTCACTATGAATATATGTACCACCAAGCTCCACCTAGCTTGCGGATTTTTACAATGACTTACTTTAATTTGTTGAGATCCTCTCAACTAAATGTCTCACTTTACAAGTGTGTCACTTAGAAAATAAGGAATAAGAATAAGAGGTATACCTTTCCTCTTTTACAAATGTTCTCTCACAAAAGATGGATATAAAAGTGTAAACTCTTAAGTAATTTAAGACTCACTCAGATATGAAAATAAAAGTACAAAATGGAGTATAATAAAAGCTCTTAATTGCTCTTGAATGCCCTAGGCTTGTTGTATTGAAGAAGTGTGTTGAATGAACAAGAAGAGCTTCATCTTTATAGCATTAATGGCTTCACTGTTGGAAAAAGAGAGGTTTTGAAATTCCTAACCATTGGAGCAGATCAAGCATGATATCTTCCAGTTGTTGTTTGATCAGAGTACGGTGAGTTGCAGACTGTGGACAGGTCTTGGGAAGGGAAGGATCATTAAATGCACATGCTTTTAATTTAATGCTCTTCTTCATAAGTTAACTTCTTGGAGAGGATATGGTTCCAGAAGATCTGTTTAGAGGTCAGAAAAGATGACATATTATGCACAGAACTCTGAAAAAGTGACTAAGAAATGATCTGCAGCAGTCTGGATCTGATTTGGCAGGTGAGATTTTTAAACCCAAATATTATGGGTGTCGACTCCTGCAACTTGGGTGTCGACCTTTAGCTATTTTTCTCTTTTCTGAGTTAAGTTCCAGGTGACTCTGGTGTCGACCCTTACTGATCTTGATGTCGAACCTTACTACTGGATTGCATTCTAAAATTTGGTGTCGACCCTTGCAGTTCTTAGTGTCGACTCTTGCTACTAGATTGCATTCTGAAATTTAGTGTCGACCCTTGCTGCTGGATTGCATTCTGAAATTTGGTGTCGACCCTTGTTGTTCTTGGTGTTGACCCTTGGTTCTGGAACACTTAAGACTTTGAGGTTTATTCTGGTGTCGAGCCTTAGATCTGTTTTAAGCAAGGATAGAGTTTTGCAACCAAGTGCTAATGCTTATGTTTTGAAGACCCAAAAATCATTGAAAAAATAATACTCTAGAGTCATATAACTTCTAGCACAATTTTATTTTATTATTTTGAAAACTTTGAATGACTAAATAAATTCAAAATATTTGTTAATAATCAAAATCAACAGAAATTAAAGTTGAATAACCTCGAGGCCAACAAGACCAATTCTACTATCTACTAGTGAGGTCCAATTAAAATTAGGACAAAGCCCCATATGTTTTTGGAACAAGTTGGTTTGGTTTGGTTTGTTGTTTACATGTATTTTTGTTTTGTTGTGTTTTCATATTTTTAAAAAAAGGAAAAAAAATCATTGGACTCATCCTCCCTATGTGGAGGTTCATTTTATCCATTTTTGGATCTATTTTATATTTCAATATATTTTATTTGGTAATTTATCATGTGTTAAGCCTTTTTCTAATAAAAAAAACATCGTAAAATATTTGTAAAAACAAAATCTAAAAAATTCAATAAATACAAAAAAAAAAAAAAACAAAACAAAACAAAACAAACAAACAAACAAACAGAGAATATATTAGATATATATATATATTAGTGGTGGTATATATGTGTGTTGCAAGTGGTATTTGTAATTATATTTTATAATAGGGTAAATTATACTAATACCCCATGAGGTTTTGGCTTAAACAGATATCCCTTTTACATTTTAGAAATTACTGCACTCCCGGTAAATGTTGTTGTGATGGAAAATTGTACAATGACCATAATGCCCTCCACTGATAGAGTGAAATTACTAAATGACACACAACACTCTTCAATCTTCTTCTTCTCATCTCTCATTGGTTTGCCCTCATCAACTGTAAGCTACAATCAACATACACCAATGACAACACCATTACAACTACCATAACACTATTACAGCCACCGACCATCTCCAATCCTCAATTCCAACTCACCACTACAACCCACATCACAACATACTAACACTATTAGAGCTCGCAAACCATCGTGATCCCTCTCTTTCTCTCTCCACAACCGCTACAGCAACATAATGCATGATTGTAGCCCCAATCAAAAAAGCAAAGCTGCTGTTGCAGACCAATTACCACCACCATTTTTTGGGCCAAAACAGAGTTCAATAATTTTGATCTTAAGAAGTAAAAAACAAACTTTGAATCAAACATGAAAGGTTTAATTTTTTTACATTCACTATGATTTTTTTTTTTTTTTTGAAAATAAACGGAGTTCAATAATTTAGATCAAATATTGAATAAATTTTTTTTTTTTTTTAAAAAAAAGGAGAGAATATCTTGAACCAAACATACAAGGATCGATTTTTTGGGGTCTACTGTGGATTTATTTTTGGATAAATTATAAATACACCCTCTGAGGTTTTATTAAAATACGAATCGTCTCTTGTGGTTTTGAAAATTACATTCCACCTCCCTGAAGTTTCTAATTTCATAACAAATTGTCCCTTTTATTAATAAATTATTAAGTCAATTAATAGTTTTTAATAATGTTAAAAATATTTTTCAATTAATAATTTAGGTAATTTTATTATTGCATAGGAGAACAATTAGGAATTTTATTTTTTTAATTAATTCTGTTACATAAAATTTTTTAATAAGAGGATATTTATAATTTTTTAAACCACAGAAACTAATCGATATTTTAAATAGATCTCGGAGGCGTATTTGTAATTTACCGTTTATTTTTTTTTGTAAAGGTGACTTCTTGTGATTGTGGGGGTTGGGTCAAATGTATTTGTAAATAACAAAGAATGCGAAAGGGAGAAAGTTGAGGTAAATGGTACGGTGATGGAGAGGGTTGTTTGACACTGTCAATGGCCATATGATTGTTGTGATTCACTACAACAAAAAGTATTTTTGGCAACTATTTTTGACAACAGAATATAAATTGGTTGCCAAATATACATAATCGGCGATCATATATTTTTTGGTCTCCAAAAACTAAACTATTGGCGACTAGTTAACACGGTTGGTCGCGGTTGGATTTGGCGTGACACTAAATTTCTGCGCAGGAAAAAGGGAAAAGTTTTGGCGACCACAGATGGTGGTCATGTTGGGTTTGGCGATGGTAGAGCTGTAGAGTTAAGATGAAAGAAGAGGAAGAGTTGGGGGTGTAGGTGACGGTGGAAGAGGGCTGATTTGGAAGAGTGAGGTGAGGGCATTGAATAGTTGCATCTCTCTCTTTTTTCTTTGACTGAATGGGTATTGGCAATACAGGGTGGGGAGGTGGGGTTGCCTACCAGATGTTTGATGAAATGTGTTGGTTCCAAAATTGTGTAATAGCTTCTCTAGGTGATGAGGCAATGGGTACCCACAAAATGTTTGATGAAAAAGTGTTTTCTTCTGCCTTTTTTATTATTTGTTTTTTGCTGGACAGTATTGAGTCATTGTTCTTGTTTGCTGGGAAAGTTCCTGGTAGAAACCATGATAAAGAAAAAAATATATTGAGGGAGAATATACACTTCTATTACATTTGAGGGTAAAATTGGTATTCTAAAAAAATCAGGGCATTGATTTAGATCCCCTTAAAACACCCACCCCCACAACCCCCTCACACACATGGAGGTTGGGGATTGGGTGAGAAAAAAAAAAAAAAAAAAGTTAACCAATCAAAACTAAAGGGGGTGAAGAGGGTGACCCCCAAAGGGAGTCTCAACCTTTATTCAAAAAATCAATAGATGACATCAGCAAAACTGTTAACTAAACGGAAGGGCCAATTTGTAATGTTAATATAAACTTTAGAGAGGGGAATGTAATTTTCAAAACGTGAGGAAAAAATCTGTATTAAAAACAAACCTCAAAGGTGTCAATGTAATTTACCCTTTATGTTATAAAGGAAATATATATTAGAAAAATAGTATTTTATAGTGAATTTATAAACTATTTGGATTTATTAACCAAACACAAAAACAATATTTCATAGTGGATAAGAAAAGTGAGAGGTTCCAGTATTAGAAAATTGTAGAACCACTGATATAAAGTAAACTGATAATGTACAAATGTGATTTGGCCGATGAATAACTGAACAAAAATTGTAAGAAAGAAGAAATTTATATCGAGAATTCTGATGAATGATATTCAATTTTTAAATGATGAGTTCTACTTCCAAAATAAATCTCAACCACATATGTATTTTCTAGAAAAATTTCTAGTAAGAATTTTGAATTTGTAGAAATTCTCGAAACAAAGACAAATGTGTGTTATCAAAAAGTGGTTGAATTCTCTTTTGTAAAGCAAACATAAGTAAAAGTTGTATATGAAAAAAACAATGAAAAACTTACACTTATTTACAAGATAAAGTGTCTCTCAATGAATAAATATTCCTATTCAATTTAATTTTGTAATGATTTGTAGGAGCATGACTATTCAGTCTATATAAAAAATACTAATTTTTAACTTTTAAAATTAGTGTTGAGTTTAAATTTGAGAGAACTTGACAATCTTGTGAGGCTTACCAAAAGTTCTATTTCGATAATTCGAACCGTTCATTTTGTAGAACGCTCAGTATATACCATTCATAGAAAAAATTAGATTGATTTGATAAACAAAACATTTTTATTTTATCACATGTCTCTGGGAAAAAAAAAAAAAAAGATGGCAAATATATTTTTAAGAATAAACTATTTTTTTTTTAGACAATCTCGATAAATTTTACATGGAGTGTCGTACAAAATGAACAATTTGGATAATTAAAATAGAACTTGTGATTAGTTTCATGTGCCCGTCAAATTCTATCAAAGTTATATTTGAATTTTTGAAAAACCTAACCATAAAATTATGTATTATTATATGAAAAATACTGAAGATCCACAATTTTATATTTACAAATTCAATTACAATAATGTGGCAAGACAATTAGACACTATATCTATTACTATAATTAAGTGTGTGATAAATTAAAAATTAACATATATTAGCATCAATTATGCCACATCATTGTGGATTAAATTATTTTTTATTTTTTATTTTTTTAAGAGTTTCAAATATTATTATTATTATATGAAGTTCTCTAACGGATGAAAACCACAAAGCGGTATTCACAAAAATTTAAAAATTTTAGTACCTGTTGCTATATGGTGCCTTTGATTGCTGCTAGGTGCTTTTTTAGAGGCAATGTGTTAAGAAAGATATTTTGAAACTATGAAAAAGTAGAACTCACACTTTTAAAATAGTAGTAGATATAGTTTTGTATTTAGTAAATTTTTAATTTTTTTTTCCACAAATTTGTTACTTTTTAAGTGAATGAAAACTAAGCTAAAAATAAACTTTTTAAATTAAAATTAAAAAAAATTCAATAAAAAATATATATATGAATTAAAAATTCAAAAATTATTTTTTAAAATTCCAAAACCAAACAGAGTTGTTGTTTTCACTTCTTTGTGAAAATAGTCTTTTGGTGTTACAAAAATAGAAAAATATTTTGACAAAAAATGGCATGGCACTACATACATGGACTGAACCGTTGCAGTATCCAGGGTAGAACAGAAACAAGATGCAGCTCAGTCTAGGTTGAGCAAAATTTTCGGAATTAGAATGACAATCAATAACTGACCACAAACAGAACTGCCACAAAGCGAATTCTGCAATATACATGAGAAAGAAATTTGAGAGAATTACAGCTCTGTAGGCTTTTCAAAAAATATTTACAAACATGTGAAATAATTTAAAATTTTAATTATTAATATTATTTATATTGATGTGTAATTTTTTTTTTTTATAATTTTACATTGAATTGTTATTTCCCCAAGAAATTTTTATGCAGAAAATCCTATCAGAATGATGTGATTGGTATTGAAATAGTAATAGACACAAATCTGTCATATCATTCTATACAAATTTTGCATGTAAGTTTCTGTTTATATCATTATTCATACACATAAGTGGCAACGATATTACTGAACTGAAACTGCAAACACAAAATTGAAGCAGATCCCATATCTATTGCAATCAATAACAAGTCTACATTAGAGAAGTTGCATTGCACACTTCAGCTGTATATCTACAAAGCAAAGTCTATAAATTAAGAGCATAAGATACCTAAGTGGTTACCAAACAGAGACCTATTATTCACAACCATATCCGAAAACAAGAACTATGAAGCCAAACAGAGATCAACCCTCGAAATAACACATAATTATTTAGCCGTAGCATCGAATTGGATCATTGCAGCCTTTCTCAGTAGATTGCTTTAAACCAAACCGACCACCCTTTGCAAGGTACTGCTGGTGGTACTCCTCAGCTCGGTAGAACTTCTTCGCAGGCAGAATCTCAGAAACAATTTTCCGGTTCAAAACATTCTGATGACGCTCCTTCGATTCCAATGCCGCCTTCTCCTGCTCAGGTGTGTAGAAGTAAATTCCAGATCTGTATTGTGTTCCAACATCATTTCCCTGATCAAAGGATAATAAATGCTGTTAGGATATGGAGTAAAAAATGGTTTTATGATAAAGCACTTAGGGTATCAAGTAAGAAAGTGATTCCTAATAGGTCTGTTTGATTAGAAAGAAAATGATATTATGAAAAGTGAAGTGAAAGAAAGGAAAGTGATTGGAAATTTTAGTTTTGTAGTTTGAAAAGAATGGAAGTTGCAAGAAAATTCTTATATTTTACAGGAGAAAAGTGATTGCAAGAAAAAGTGATAATTTTTTCCCACTTTCACAGGAGAAAAAAAAAATTCCCTATCTCACTAATCAAACGGAACCATCCATGTGTGTAAAGTGGATTCACAGTTCACAGTTACATAATAGAAGGACAAAGCTTAAATAAAAATACCCAGAGACTCGGACAACAAATGTTTAACTTGAGAAATAATGGCTCAAATATGGATAAAATATATGATAAGTGATTGGAAATCTACTTCTTTATGGATTGGTAATTGGCATCTCAGTTGGCAATTAATCAAAAAATATGGTGTCAGAATACTAACTACTATAACTTGGGGAAATATTACTTACTAATATATGTACCTTGGGGAAATATTTGCAGGCTAAAGGTGTCGATGGCTCATGGGGATGGCCAAGGAAAAGATCAGGGGAGATTCAGGACATTTTGAACAATAGTCTTAACTCATTAACCCATTACAGCCACAGTTAGCACATCAAGATAAAGTAAATAGGATTCTGGACTTCATCCAAATATGGGGAATACTATGTTCAAGAAGCTTGGGAAGCAATAAGAAATCATAAACCAAAGATTCAGTGTTACAGAACAGTTTGGTTTCCTCAAAACACCCCCAAACATGCCTATAGACCCTGATAGCTCTGCTATGGCAGATTGGCTAAATGAGGTATGAATGTAGAACCTAAATGGCCTGTAACCATTCTGCAGAAGTTTGGAAAGACATTCTTAACAAGAATGCCATTGGGAAAGATTCTTAAGAGTGGACCGTAAAGTTCAACTAAATTGGACAACGCATCTCTGTCAAAAGAATAGTTTGACATCTGTCATAAGAAGGCTATCTTCGTGGAGAAAGAA
This sequence comes from Camellia japonica, assembly GCA_030407325.1. NCBI lineage: Eukaryota > Viridiplantae > Streptophyta > Magnoliopsida > Ericales > Theaceae > Camellia > Camellia japonica. The sequence goes on from JAPPVO010000032.1 coordinate 142,729,911, forward strand.
AGCAAAGAGTATTCATTCAATTATACTTAAACTCAAAAAATTGAGCTAATTGTTCTGTGACATAATATACTACAGTCACCCCAATTACTTATCTTGGCAAGAGAAAAGTAATTCTACCAAGATGATGTTGGATAGTCTACCCTGTACATGGTAATCCCGAAATGAGTTGAACGTCATATAATTCATGGGAAGGTAACCATCAACAAGCAGAAGGCATGATAGATAAACTAGTGACAATCATCACCAAAAATGGTCTTTAAAAATTTCTCTACCTCAATCCCCCACCCCCCTCCCTGCCTGAAGAAAAATGAATGAAACATTCATCACCTTCATAGTTCCAAAACACTCCAAGCATATCTTCAGGAAAGGAATAAGTGATATGCAGAGGCCACAAACCATTAAGGTTGTGTTTGGAACTTAGTGTACGGATTAGTGAAGGGAAAAGATAGGTACAACAAAAAGAGTTGTGAATGAAATAGACGCTAAATTATTTTCACAAATCCCTTTTCTTTTCTTTAGTTTTTTTTTTTTTTTTCCATAAATCCAAGAAACAAACACAACCTTAGGGAATGAAAACACAATCATATTTGCCAAATGAATATATCAAGCCAAGTACGAGCCACAGTTCAGGGGAGAATTTTGACCTCCCAAAGCAACTCGGAAGTTCAAATATGAGTGCCAAACGGGAGGTCTTCATTCATGTCTGAAGCCAATAGTGAACACTCACGAACCGAGTACAACCAAGTCATTAAAAACTCACTCTTTCTCCATATGAAATCAATAGTGAACACACGCACTGAGTACAACCAAGTCCTTAAAAAAATACTCTTTCTCCATATGAAATCAACAAAAAGCCATAAAAAAATCAAACCCTGTCATTGTCCATCAAAAGCCCCCAAGATTCAAGCATCTGGATACAAAATACAATGACTAATCCTTATCCTAACAATTGGGAAACCAATAAGCCATTAATTTGAGCTTGTGTGTTCACCCACAAAACAATCACCAATTCACCATATAAGCAGAGATACAAGAATCAAACACCAATTCAACTCAATTTCATAGCAATTCAACCAAAACCCATCCTATCTAAAAAAAAAAAAAACCCAAAACCCATCAAAATTCAACAACAAAAACCACAAATTCAGCGATTAGAACACAAAATTGGGAAACCGATAAGCCATCAATGTGAGCTCGTTTTCAGTTCATAACCCACAAAACAATCACCATATAAGCAGAGAAAGATAAAGAGGCAAACACCAATTCAACCAAAACCCATCAAAATTCAACAATCAAAATCACAAATTCATCGATTAAAACCCAAAATTAAACATACCCACCTGACGATTAAGCGTAGTAGGGTCGTGTTTGGCCCAAAAAACATCAAGCAAGGACTCGTAACTACACTCCTTGGGATCATACTGAACCCTAACGACCTCCGAGTGATTCGTGGTCCCAGAACAGACATCATTGTAGCTAGGGTTGTGAAGATAGCCCTGAGTGTACCCAACCTCTGTCTTCGTCACTCCAGGAACTCTCTGGAAGACCAATTCGACTCCCCAGAAACACCCAGCTCCGAACTGCGCGAACTGTTGTCCTGGCGCCGGAACGTCGTCGTCGGGACCCTGAGCGATGGAGGACAAGGACGGGTCACTGGAGGGTTCGGTGGGGGAGCGAGTACCGAATCCGAGCTTGCCCAACAAGTTCATTTTGGGGGGTGAGTAGGGAGAGATGGGTCTGGTGGTTTGAGGGAAGGAAAGGGGGTTGCTGAGGAATTTTTTAGAGAGAGAAAATGAGGAGAGAGAGGAAGATGAGGAGGAGAAGAGGAGGAGAGGGAGAGAGGAGGTGGTGGCGGTGGTGGTGGTTGGGAGGAGGCGGAGCATTGTGATTCGTGGGTAGTGACGTGCTCGTTTTAGCTATCTGGGGAAGTACCGAAAGGAGTTGTGATGAAGGCTCTTTATTTTTATTTTTATTTTTATTTTTCTAAAAATATATATGTGTTTAATTTTAATTTTAATTTTTTTTTTTATAAATTCGTGATGGTATATGATAATTGAAATTATATGTGAAAATTTTATACAATAATGTGATCGAGGTGTGTGTTTAGCCATTTAAAATAAATAATACATCAAAATACTTTTTCATTATAAAAGAATTAGCGTAAAACTCGTACTACGCACAAATAAATAATAAAATGTGATAAATAAATATATTAAAAATTAATTAAATCTTATGATATTAATGTAGATAAATATTTAAATAATAGATTTGAGTGATTTTATTATATTATATATATATAAATATGTAAGATTAATTAATTTTTTGGAAATACACTCAATTAAATAAACTCAATTTGAGAAAGAAGAGTACGAGTAAAATTCTATAAATATAAGATAAATATTTTTTTTAAAAATAAGTTTAAATTTGAAGATAAATATAGAAAGAGAAAATTAGATAAATTTTTGAAAAATAATAAAGTCAACTAAAAATCAAGAGCAAGAGTGGGTGTGTAAATATTAGATAATGATAAAAAAAAAAATCAATTTTAAATTTGATGATGAACTATAAGAATATAGAAAAAGAAATTCAATAAATTCTAGAAAAATAAGGTAGAGAGAAATTCAGTAAATATCAAATGAAGATTGAAAAAAAAAAAATCAAGTTGAAATTTAAAAATTCAAAAATAAAATAAGATAAATCTTTAAAAAAAAATCAATATAACTCTAATAATAGAAGAACAAAAGAGGGTAGTAGTTTAAAAATTGGATAAAAGTGAAATGTCACCTATAATTTTTTAAAATCTAAAAAAAAATAAAAAAATAAGAATTGATGTGTAGTAAATCAAAAATTAGATAAGAGTTAACTAGCAACTATAATTTTTTTAAATTTTAAATTTCGTGTAGTTAAAAAATAAGCATTTATGATATCTTTTTATAGAAATTTTAACTCTCTTTTGTGTCTACTACTAATAATTTTTAACAATTTTTGTATTCTAAAACTACTTAATTAAAAAAAATTCAATGGATCACCTTTTTATTTCTTAATTTTGTTTTATGTTAATAACCTATAAATTTTAACAATTTTTGTATTATGAAGCTTCTAAATAAATTTTTTTTATCACTTTTCTTTTTAAAATCTTGGTTAGTTTCATTTTAATTTTGTTTTGTGTCAATAATCTATAAATTTTAGTAATTTCTATATTTTGAAGCTAATAAATAAAAAAAAATCACTTTTATTTTTAAAATCTTAATTAGTTTTATTTTTATTTTGTGTTAAGAGCAGATAAAGTGGTCTTGGTAGTGCTATGTACGAGTATAAATAAATAATTAAAAATTAGTTTTAAAATTAAACAATAATATAAAATTTATCTAAAATATTTAGTAAAAATGATTTATAATCAATTAAATTTTATTCATTTTTATCAGAGTTACATATAAATGACTTGTATATTTATGCCAAAGTGACCTTCACCTAATCATTAAAAATTATTTTGATTTATGCCCAACTTATGAATCATTTGACTTATTTATTTATTAAATTGATAAATAAATATCTATAAATATTTTTTATTTTTTAAATAAGAAAAATGAACATATTTTATGCATATCCATTAAAAATTTTGAACTTATATATTTATGTTAACACTATAAAATAAATAGTTACATATATTCATATATTAAAAAATTATCTAAGATAGAGTCGTCTTAAATTATATGTCATATTTTATCTTTAATATTAGTAAAAATATTTGATAATAATAAATTTAAACATTATGCATAAATTATATTCGTGACCGGTATGAGCTAGTTTGAGGTTCTAATATTTGATTAAATATTCAGTAGGCTAATTTCTGGATCCTATTTTAATAATCAGAATCATTCATATTTTAGGATTCGTCAATTACATCATCTCTATAAAAATCAAGTCGATCAGATAACATAAATCACGTGTTTAGATCAATTTTGTATGAATCGTTTATTTTCTCACTATTCATTTTTTTCCATACAAAATTGATACAAACACATGGTCCCCCATTATCTGATCGACTTGATTTTTTACAGGAATGATGTACTCAACGAATCTTAAAATATGAATGGTTCAAATTATCAAAATGGGGCCCAAAAATGAGCCACGAAGCCCAACAACACCTCTCCAATCCGTTGGAGGATTGAAGAGAAGTTTAGGTCATGTTAAAAAATCAATAATGTTTAAATTTTAAGTTAAAGAATTAATTATTTTTACATGTGTATGTATGAATGTATTAAAATCATGCATTAATGCAATCTTAGGGAAGTAATTTTGAAAATAAATTTGGTATGGTAAACATAAATTAAGGAAGTAATTTGAAATGGCGATTATGGTAACATAATTTAAAGGTTTAATATAAAACTCCATGAATTTAATTATGAACTAATTAAAATGCAGGAAGCTTTTTTGATAAATCTTCTTTCTAAGAGTTTTATTCCATCAAACCCATATTTTTTTTTATTATTCCATTAGGTCCTATTTGAGGTAAAAAGACCAAAACACCCTTAATCTCTCATGCTCTCTATTAATGTCGATATTTAATGTTGATTGTTATTATATTTTGGTAGTTCTCATACATTAAGATGTTGTCATTATATTCATATTAATTTGAAATGAATTTGTCATTGTGTTGTCAATTACATGATGTGAATATTTACATCATTATATTCATATTAATTTGAAATTATTTTTTGTCATTGTGTTGTCAATTACATGATATGAATATTCATACTAAAACATACGAATGTGAACGTTCACATCACTACATTAAATGAGAGAGAATGTTCACGTGTTGTGAACGTTCACATCACTATATGTTGTAAATAAGAATGTGTTGTCAATTAAAAATAAGAAGGTTCACATGTTATGAACATTTACATCACTACATTAGATGAGAGAAAATTTTTTGAAAATGTATTGTGATCGTTCACATCAGATGAGAGAGAATGTTCACATTATTTTTAATTTGTTGTCAATTAAAAATATATTCACATTATATAATAATATAAAATAATAACATCAATGCTATTTAATTTGTGTATGAAATTTCTTATGCCTTAGTCCTTTGCCTTCTCTTTCTTCCCCCCAACATTAAATATCAATATTAAATATAAGGACATAAGAGTCTAAAAAAATAGTGTAAATCAAGAAAAAAAGATTTTATGGAATAAAAGTATAAACAGATGGGACTAAGTGGGTTAAAAAATTCATTCATGGACTTCTTGGATTAGAACACTTCTAAATGAGATTTATCAATAAAAATCCCTAAAATGAGACACATAATTACACTTAGTATTTTCATTATTAAAAAAATTAAAATTAAAAAAAAAAATGAATTGAGAGTTTAAACCTTAAAGAAATTATATTAACGTTTACTCTATATAAAAATAATGATATTTGATATATACGTTGAGTAGTAATGGCCATGATGAGAGGAAACAAAAATATGTTACAAAATTTTAATTATATAAATTATTTTATACTTTATGGTGAAGAATTTAAAATATTTTACGACGAAATATTTTTGAGTGTATGATTTATTAATTTTTTTAATTGGAAAGCTTATTTTTTGATTGTGTGACTTATTAATTATTATTTTTTAATTGGAAAACCCCTTCCTTGTTTGATGGTAAGGAATAAATGATTTTAGAAATACAAAAATGCATTCTTTGTTTAAAAAATGAAAGTATTAGTGTGTGATTTATTAATTATTTTTTAAAATTGAAAATCAATAAATTTGAATTAAGCACTAGTATTTTTTATATTCTTTTTAGTGGTTGGTAAGTAAACCAACCTCTTAAGTTTTAATTATTCTACTCTAACATAAATTAAGTATAAATCAAATTAGATACAATCCTTTTACATGGATATAATTCATCTTATATGAGAGAGTTAAATCTAATTATGTAACAAAAATGTTTTAGACCACTAATTAGTGGTGGCTTTAATGATGTGGCAGTGGGTCCCACCAACTGTCACATGTGTTTTGTGCCTTGGTTTTTGTTTTGTTTTTGTTTTGTTTTTCAATTGCCACCTCACTAATGGTGGAGTTAGTGATGATAAATTAGTGGTATGTAGCATTGCTCATTATGTAATTGTTTTCTATATTTTTAGATTTTTTTCATAATTTTCTCTTTTTATTCTTTCTTTATTTTATGTGTCAGATAATAAACCCATTTTTATGTAGAGAAAGAGATTAGGAGTTCAAAGTTAATATTTTGAGGGTGTTTGGAAATATGTTATTTTAGTTGGTTTTTTAATTTTGGGTTAATTACATTAATAGTCCCTATAGTTTGGGACTTGTGTCACTTTGGTCCATGACTTTTCAATTGTGACACATTTGACTCTGAATTTTGAATCTTGTTCCAAATAAGGACAATTGAAAATATTATTAGATTTTTCAAGAGTAAAATCGACAATTTGATAAAATATAAACTCATTTGACAAAAATAAATGTCAAAAAAATATTTTTAGTTTTTTTAAAATTATTTTTATCCACCAATAATAAAATTATGTAAAATTAATAAAAATTATATGATTAATTTTTTTAAATTAATTTTACATGATCATCATCCAAACATATAATAAAAATTAATTTGGTAAAAAAAAAAAAATAAATGTCTAAAAGATTTATCAATTTTACATAATTTTATTTTTAGTAGGTAGAAATAATTTTTAAAAATTCAAAAATATTTGTTTGACATTTATTTTTGTCAAATTAGTTTATATTTTATCAAATTAACAATTTTACCCTTGAAAAATCTAATTATATATTCAATTGTCCTTATTTGGAACAAGATTCAAAATTCAGGATCAAATGTGTCACAATTGAAAAGTCATGGACCAAAGTGACACAAGGCCCAAACTATAGAGATTGTTTGTGTAATTTGCCCTTTAATTTTTTATGAGAAGATATATAAAAAAAATAGAAAGAATAATATGATTAAGTGTTTTGACTTATTTTTTAGTTCCAACCTAACTATTTTTCCTTGCACAAGGACTAAAAAAAAAAAAAAAAATTTATAGATGAAATTATGTTAAATAATATATATATATATATATATATATTTGTTTTTATTTCTTTTGGTAGTTAGTTGGGTGACTTTATCCTATTACTTGTGTAAGGTGGCTTGACACTTGTTTTCTTCTTGATCTCAGAAAAATGTGGATGACGACTTTGAGTGGACTTGGTCTTACCCCAATTTTATTAATTAAGCCTTCGTTTTGGTATGTGCCTGTCGAAGTTTTTTTATTTATTAAAATAATCACAAAAATATAAAATAAATTAAAAAATTAATAAGATAGAATATCATATTTAAATTATAATTATTTTATTTTTTTCTCTCACAAAAGTTTTAAAAAATAAAAAGTCTAATCCAAACAAAGTTTTTAGCCTTAAACTAAAAATCAAAAAGTCAATTTATTTCCCACGAAACCTAAATTCATCTGGTTGTCATTCATATATATATATATATTTAGGGAATTACGTGTCAATGGGTGTAGAATTTTTTTTTATAAAAAAGTAAAAAATATTATAAATATTAATAATTATAATTATAAATTTTTTCATTTTATTTTAAAAAAAAATTATGCACCTCATTGACATATAATTCTCCCTATATTTCTCCTTTGGCAACAATAACATGTGCCCTAGATGTAACTTTCAAATGATTTTCAAAACTAAAAAGAAAAAGAAAAATTAAAAAAGATGGTCATCTCTCCCGACCGGATCTAAACTCAACAGATTGTGTTTGAGCTCATTTATCATAAGTTTCGTTTTAATGATTTAAGTTGTTTATTTTTTAAGACCCTTCGTGTGTGTTATTTAAAGTATAATAATAAGAAAATAAATTTAATTCGATAATCATAATATTTTCATTTTATTATGTTTTTCTTAAAAAATAAATTGTCTATTTTAAAACACACTTTTGATTTATTTTTTTGAAGATAAAACATGACAATACGACTATGTTAAAATTACTGAAATGATTTATTTTTGTATATATAAATAATATGCATAAAAGACCTTTAAAAATAAATAACTTAGATTATCAAAATGAAATTCATAATAAGCATTATATTCCTGAACAACACCTTTTTAATCCAAATTAAGGCCTCGTTTGGGAACAGGCTAATTTAGTAATTTTTTAGCTATTTGGCTAAAATATGAGCTAAAAAAAACTAGTATGTTTGGGATGATTTTTTGGCTTTTTACGAAAAGATGTGCAAAAAGTAGAGAGAAAAGAGAATCTTTGACTTTTTGGTATAAGTTGTTGGCTTTTTGACTTTTTTAATAACTTTTTGACTTTTTAACTAAATGGACTGGTTTCCAAACGAGGCCTAAGACTACAGATAAGTCTCTCCCAAATTCCCAATTAAAAAATGTAACTTTCAAAGGGAGCACATGAACGATCTCCTCTTCAAAGCTTGCCATTCCATGATAAGTTTAGTTAGAATGAAAATGGTAGAAAGTAAGAGTCCGTTTGTTTTAAGTTATAAAGGATGTGATTAGATTAGGATGAATGTGAGATTCATTAATATTGTGTTTATTTGTAAAATGGGGGGAAGGTTCACAATATCTTGGCACTATGATAGGCCTCCATGAATGGGATTAATAGTCTCCCATAGGAGATGGTATTAAAAAAATAATCTCTTGGGATTAGAGGGAGATTTACTATTTTGCCCTCTATTATCTTACCTAATTTACTTACTCTACTTGATTAATATGGAATTTTCTCTATAATTTTTTACTCCAACATTCTTTATATCAAAATAATGTAATAGAAAAATAATTTTTATTATAAAAATATAAAGTCTAATAATATTTATACGAAAAATTATATTAAAAAAAATAAAATAGCACCAAAAAAATATATTTATGAAATATAATTTTGAATATTAAAATATGTAATGCATTTATTAGTTAGTATAAGGCCAAATTTGATAGGAATGCAACAAAGGTATTTGTGGAAGTTTACATGGTTAATCTCACTCCCATCTCTCAAAACAAACATAAACTATTGCTAGTCCACTGGTTATTAAACAAACACAATTTTTCTTAGTCCTCTTACTAGCAGTCCCCTCACTAGCAATCATACCCAATTTACATCTAAAAACAAACGGGCCTAACGAGGAATGAAAAAAAATTATTATTATTATTATTTTGTTATTTGGGGTTTTCTTTTTCTTTTTTTTTTTTTTGATTTTTTATAAAAAAAAATATATATAAAAAATAGAGAGAGTGATGTGACAACTTGTATGATTTTTTTTTACCACCCTTATGAATATGAAAGTGGTAGAAGTTATAAGAAACTTTATTGTACAACTCATGATAGCATGGTAATTAAGCTTCTAGTTTCTTGCAAAAAAATACAGAAAAATTTAAATTTATTATTGAAGTAGTTACTTATGTTAGGTTTTTATAATTGGCAATCTTGTTGAACAAAACTCCATTTAATTGTATTTTTATTCGCTCTATTATATATGTGAGTTATGAGAGTTTAAATGCGAATCCAACCTGAATTGTGCATGAGTAGAGGAGTTTGTACTGGCTTTCCATGTCTTGTTTTGAGCATTTCTTGTTTATCACTTCGCTGACTAAGTATGGGGGTACAGGGGGACAACACCACTAGCGAGTTCAGGGCAGCTCCCCCAAAGCCAAGAAAGAAGTCATTAACCACTCAAGCAATCTTTTGTGCGCTTGAGTGGTGAAGTGGTTCATCTAGTATCTTTGCTTACATTATGAACTTTTGGGAAATGTGTTTTACCGCTCGAGCAGTAGATGTTATGCTCGAGAGATTGGACTATATGTGAGCATCGCCTTTAGTCATACCGCTCGAGCCGTAAAGTGAGCACTCAAGCAGTCTTCACGGCTCTATTTAGTATGAAGTACGCTGTTTGCTATTTTTAGGATTGAACCCGTCCAGGTTCTATATTGAAAAGTATTTATATATAAGTTTCCTTAATTTATAGAAGGTGATCGATTGATCAATGAAATACATATTGATAAACATCAATGGTTGGTTTTGTTCTTTGATTCACAAGAAGAGAGAAATGTTCATCGGTGGATTCCGGAGAACTTCGGCCTGAAACTTTGATGGATTCCAGAGTGGCTCATTGTCGTGGATTCGACATTGGCGTTGTGGATTCAATGTTGGGGAAAACAATTTTGAGGTGAAGACAATATGGAAGAGGCACATCGGGTTCAATTCAATTCGGCACGTGGATTCGCTAGGTAATTGAGGGTTCTCATGTGTAAATCATTTTTATCTTCTTCGTCAATTGTTTTGTAATTTTGACCCATGATTTTTTTTATTGCAATTGAAGGTACTCTAATTTTGATTTTTTCAATGTTAAATCGCTATGCCGATTTGTTGTTGATAGTTTGATTGGGATTGCTATTCATTATTTAAATTTGAATCATAATTACAAATCAATATCTCGAGGTTTTTTGATATTTTCAACTTATAATTAAAATTTCTATTTTACTGCAAAATTTCATCCTAATCAAATTCATATAAGAAAATATATATGTCTTTCCTTTTCTTTTCTTTTACTTTACATTTTATCATTTTCACTTTCCATCTATTTCTTTCTAATCAAATGGAGCCTTGATGACTGTAACATGCCCGGGGGGTACCCGCGCGCGTTAAACAGTTCGGACTCCCGAGATTTCTTTGATCTAGTCTCACGAGTGCAATGTGAAACATAGATAAGAGTCCAGATTTGGCAACTTTTATTGAAAATCTATTTTATTGCAATTTTGTCAAAAATGGACTGCGTCATCAGATCTCAGAGTCGCCACCTAATATTTTGGGAAATTAGGAAACCCATGACTCGGTGCCAAGGCCACTGTTCGTCGTAACTAAGGATGCTTGGCTCGGAACCTTAGGCATGAGAGGGAAAGGTCAATAATGAGCACCCCTGCTCACCCGATCAAAAGATCGGCCTCTACTAAACCATGATATGACTTTTATTTTCTTTATATATTCATGTTCTGATTATTTTAGTAAATCCTAAAATCTACTATGTGAAGCATATAAGTATAGACTAGTTTGTTCAAATTGGAACAATTCAACTTCATGTTTATTTTTCGAAAAGGGTTTGAATTTGCCACCTCAAGTGAGCTTAAAGTTTGTGAATTTGCCACTGCAAAGTGGGCTTAAAACGTACATTTATTGAATTATTCCAATTCAAACAACAAGCCTTCATCTACAGACATTCATATAGTTATATCAAGTAAGCAAGTAGTCTCATGATAGAATACTAACACATAGCAAGAAAATTATGTACAAACGGGATGCTAAAGTATAAAAACTCACATGTTTACCGACGTCCCTCGAACAGCTACAAAACAAAATTAGAAAATATGCATGATTCCTAACTGTACAATGTGACAATGCAACACATGTGATATGCAATTTACTAGGCTCGACTATTAATATGGCATATGAGATGATTTGATTGCATGTGGTCTAAGCATGTATTCAGAGAAGTATTGAAACGACAATGCGAATTGAAATGATGGACCGAGCCCCGGTGCATGCAATACAAGTGGATGCAAACATGAGTATGCTAAATTAAACATGATGCCTCTAAACTAACCATCATAAGCTAATAAATAAAAGGGAGAAAGATGTGGGGTTGGAAGACATGCACACACACACGCACACTTATTACAAGTTTGTTTGCCCTCGCGCAGGAGGGTCCGAATGAACTAACTAGCCAACTAATTACTCAACTAATTATTACAAAACAAATCAATTAACTATGCTAGCTACAACATTACACTTAATTAACTATTCTAGCTAATTATTACAAATTGGAACTAACTAATTAATTAATTATAAAATTCTAATGAATTAACTGATTAATTATACTAACGAATTAAGTATCAAATTCTAATTAACTAAATTAACTAACTAAACTAATTAATTCTAGGACTACATTAATTAATTAACATCAATTAATTAATTAATTACAAAACTATACTAATTAACTAAACTAATTAGAGATGGGTTGGTTTCAGGCTAGAGAGAGAGACCACGGTTTGGTGTGCTGGGTTCGGCCTGAGAAGATGGTGGAGGGAACATGAAGTAGCCGAGGTGAGTGAGGCTGTAGGAGATGGTGGCTCGGTCATGGAGTTGCAGCGGTGACGGCCCGGCTCCTCAAAATCTACGTGAAGCTTTGCATCTACTGTGGTCTGAGCTATAATTCTAGCACTGTGTTTTGATCGCCCCGAATTGCCTGAATACTGGCTAGGTACTGAAGATGACATATTCACTCAACCTGAAAAGAGAAACACACAAGAGAGAGAGAGAGGTCCGTTTGGTGTCTGCCGTGTGTGCATGGGTATGAGTTACATGGGTGGGTTTCTTTTTTTTAGAGAGAGAGAGAGAGAGATATACCACTAAAGAGAGAGAGAGATGAGGTCGTGTGGTCTCTCAGTCGTGTGTACCGTGCATGTGTGTTATAGCAAAGAGAGAGAGAGAGATCCCATGTGTGTGTCAATCCTCTACTCAATACTCCACCCAAGAGAGAGCTCCATCAGCCTTGTGTCTCTTTTTTTTATCATTGTATTCTCCCCCCATCCACTCTCACCTGCTCCCCTTTTTTTTTTTTTCAATCTTCACTTGCCATCTCCTCTTATTTTCCACCGAAAACAAACACCGACCCCACTTTTTTTCTTTCTCAATGTTATCTTTCAATAAAACACTCTCCACCTATTCCACTCATCTTTCTTTTTTTTATTTTATTTTCTAAACCACCCCACTCTCAAATAATTTTCTACCGAATCCTCCCATTTCTTTCATGCTTTCTAATATTCTCAAACACAGCTCATCTCTCCACTGAATATAATCATCATCATTCCTCCACAAAATTTGTTTTACTTCTCCCCAAAAATACCATCATAATACTCTATTATTTTTTTTATTTTTCTTATTTTCTATTTTTTTTGTTTTGTTATTGTCATTTCATTTTTTTTTCTTTTATATTTATCAATATAAAACACACCTAAAACAAATATATACACATATAAATTTATATAAAAAATATAAAATTATAAAATACTATAAATTATTAAAATATTAGTGATGGCCAAAATGGGTGAGGTTTGGAATTAAAGCTTCAATTTGATTTTTCGGCTGAGAAATTCATAAAGTGGCATATTCCAATTTTCATCGTGGGGTGGTCAAAAGAAAGTGCCCAAGTCTTAGGGCCGGTCAAAATGGGGTGTCTACAATGACACAAAAAAATTAATAGATAGTTTCGTTGTGGTATGTGTTATTGTAGTAATTCTGATAAATAAAAAATCACAAAATAAATTAAGTGAGATAATTTTTAGGGATCGAGTTATTTTAATTTTCTTGGAGCATCTCCAACGAGCTCTTTAAAAGAAATTTGTTAGCTATTATAGCTAGTGGTGTCCTATTTTACCTCCTCCAACGGGTTAACTACTACACTAGCTATTTTAACCAAAAAATTTCCAAGCTAGCTATATTTAGAAATCCTTTAGAAGCTCTTTAAACAGCTTGTGGGGATAAATAGGTAAAATAAAGATAGTGTTGGAGCATATAAATAAAAAGGGCACAACTTCTCTCCAGTCCAAATTTGGACTGAACGGTGCTGTCCGGTCCTTGGGGGCCCACTACGGGTCGTGTTTCGATAATCTAAACCGTTAAATGTGTAGAACTCGTCGAGTACTATATGTCTGTAAAAAATTACGTTAATCGGATATCAATAGCTATATGATCAAATCAGTTTTTTGTAAGCCGTTTATTTTTCGCCGTCTATTTTTTTTTCATAAAAAACTGATTTGATCATATAGCTATCGATATCCGATCAACGTGATTTTTTACAGGCATATAGTACTCGACGAGTTCTACACATTGAACGGTTTAGATTATCGAAACACGACCCATAGTGGGCCCCCAAGGGCCGGATAACACCGTCTAGTCCAGATTTGGACTGCAGAGAAGCTGTGGCCAAATAAAAAAGTAGTTAGATATTCCTTTTTTGTACTTTAAGCAACTCTAACCATACTCTTCATTTTTTACCATCTAAAATATAAAAAATGTATACTCTTTATTTTGCGTAATTTCTTTCTTTACCCATGTGCTCCAACGCTACTATTTATTTTACCTATATATACACAAATTGTATAAAAAGTCTACCAAGCTCTTCAAATGTAACTAGTCTTAAAGAATTTTGTTAAATAGTTATTGTAATAGCTAGCCTCTTGGAACGACTAAAATATAATAATGCTAGATATAATAGCTAACAAACATTATTTAAAGAGTCCTAACATACTTTAGCATGTTACATCGTCAAAATTTTAGGTAGCATTTTGTTTACTTTTCAAAACTCAACTTTGTTTTTAAATTATGATATGGATACAACATGTTAACCAAACATATTTTTAAAATACAATTCAAATTTACTTTCAAAACTCCTCTCTTCTGTTTTTTAACTTATTCTCTCTCATCTCTTCTCTAACATTCTATACATCAATCAATCACAAAAAAGAAAAAAAAAAAATTTACAAATCATCCCAAAACTATTTTCAAAGCTCATAAAATCATAATTTCACACTCAAACTATTTACAAATAAATTTTCTCTTTTAAAATCATGATTTAAAAACTCAAAACTCAAAATATAACTTCACACTCAAATTATAATTTCAAAATTAAACCAAACGGACCCTTATATTATGATAAACTCATTCCAATAGTACATAGGTTATTTTTTTAGCACAATCACCGTACAATTTAATTTTTACTATCCTATGCAATTATGCATACCTAATTATATCTATTCACAATGTCTTTAAATTAAAAAAATCACTCTAATAATAAGTATTTATAAAAATATTTTATTTGTTAGTTTATCAGGAGATCCGACATCTCAATTAATTGAGTTCATTACTTGTTGTCATATGATTTGATCTTTTGAAATTCACCATTCATTTTGTAATAATTTTATATGATTTGATAGTTTATTTTTAAAAACATACTTATCGTTTATTTTTTAAAAAATAAATATGATAAGATAAAAAATATTATAATTATTGAATTGTTTTATAAATAATATATACAAAAGTTGTTATAAACTGAACTGAACACTTGAGATGGAAAAGGAATATGTACTTGACTTTGGAAAGATTGATACCAGTAGACGACAGAGATGTGCTGTTGACCTATTAAAGAGGAGGGAATAAATGAGAAATGTTTTTACAGAATATTAGCCGAAGATGCCTTACATTTCTTTTGTAAAGAAGTTCTGGTTTTTTCTCCATCAATCTCAAAAATCAATAGGAAGGCAAAACTAGTGTGTGAATGCTCTAGGAATGCCACTTGTTAGTTTTTAATTGGGTTGGAATTAGAGCTTCACAAAATACTCATAAAATTTGAAAATTGATTCAATTCGATCTTTATAGTTGGTTTGAATTTTTCAATACATCGGTTCAAGCTTGGGGTTTAAAATTATGAATTTGATAAGATTGGTTTGGCTATTGATTTATGTCATGTCTAAATTGAATTAATCCAAAATAAGAGCTATGTATTATTAAATTGGAGGTTTTTTTATTTAAATAAACAATTAATTTGATAATAATTCACCTTAATATTATTCTGTTTCAACTAAAATTCTGACTTTGTTACTGTCCCTCTGATTGAGTAGGGGCGAGTTGTAAGTTAGATATTTATAATTAGGACTGAACTTTCATTGTGTAAATAAAAAATAAAAAATTATTTGGGGTTTGCTTATTTTGTATTTTGTATTTTTTTTGATTTATTTCTTCTTTAGTGATTTTTTTTTTAAAAGAAAAATTTTCAAAAAAAAATTAGGCTCAAGATTCAACTTGACGAAAAAAACTAGAAAATAAATTTTTTTTTTTAAATTTCAAAAAATGTCTAGAAAAGACAAAAATAAACAAAAAAAAATGGTGAACTTTTTTTTTTTGTTTATTTTGACTTTTTTTAATTTTTATTTTAAATAGGACACATTTTAAACCAATTTTAAATTTTTTTATTTTTGATTTTTTTATGCAGATTTTATAACTCTTTTAACATTTTCACCTCAATTCCGATACAAACAAAGCCCCAAGTATACAAGTTAGCATTTGTCTATGCGTTTAGAAAGATTTTTAAAATAGTATATTATAGATGGTATATTTTGGGGGTTTTTCATAATAGTTTTGAGGATTCTCTCTATTTTGTGTGGATTTATGCTGTGTTTGATTGAAAGATTTAAAAAAGAAAGAAAAAATATATATGAAACTAGTTGAAATATAGATATATTTTATTTATATTTTTTATTTTCTTTTCTAAATATTTTCTTAAATCCCCCGTCAAATACAATATTAAAGAATTGTTGGGCCCATGGGCTTATTGCGCATCCTACTCTGACAATCTACGTCCATTTTGTGAGACTTTGTGTATATAGACATCATTTATAATAAATAAAAAAAATTAGATCAATATAATTAATCCTAACTAGATATTTGACGAGGGTTTGAATAACTGAACTATATTGGGCTCAGTAGAAAAAGATGGCCCATCAGTTAGATGGTCAGAAGATGACACTTTGGCCCAAGAAGCATTTTTTTATTATGGATAAATTACAAATATACCCCCTCATGTTTAATTAAAATACGAATCGCTCCTTATGGTTTTGAAAATTACATTTCACCCCTTTAGGTTTTTAATTTCATAACAAATTGTTCATTTTATTAATAAATTATCAAATCAATTGACAGTTTTTAATGATGTTAGAAATATGTTTCAATTAATAATTTAAGTAATTTTATTATTGTATAGGAGAGTAATTATGAATTTTATTTTTTTAATTAATTCTGTTAAATAAAAAATTATGATAAGAGATACTCATAATTTTTTAAATTATAGGGAGCAATTTATATTTTAAGAAAATCTTAAGAGTGTATTTGTAATTTATTTATTTTTTATTTAACAAAGATGTAGTAGTCTTCTGGAGCTAGGCAGCATCTTGGTCCTTGTCAATTTGGAAAGGGATCATCTATGACGGAGAAAGCAAAACTTAAGAAATGACGCTTGATCAAATATGAAAATTCTAATCTCTTTTCTTTATGTTACCTTCTTGATCCTTCTGACTTAAAACATTGGGCTTTGGAGGAGCTTTTTACAGCCAGCCGTGAGATAGTTTCACCGGACTTAGAAATTTAGGCCTCGTTTGGCGAGTGTCATTTTTAATCAAAAAATTAAAAAGTTATTAAAAAAAATTAAAAAATCAATAATTCATATTAAAAAGTCAAAAATTTCATTTTTTCTATACTTTTTGCATATCTTTTTGTAAAAAATTAAAAAGTCATCCCAAATATACTAGTTTTTTTTACATCACATTTTAGCCAAAAAGCTAAAAAGTTACTAAGCCTCCATTTGGGAAGTGGGTTGGCTTTTTGACTTTTTGAATTTTTTGACTATTTTAACCTGGGGCTAAAAAGTCTGGTTTGGGAAGAGCTTTTTGACTTTTTTAACTTTTTGGTGAGATGTCTTCATGTTAAATTACCAAACTGCTCCTGATAGGTTTACATGTCAACTCATTGCATTTGGGCGTCCTCCATGTCAGATTGTTTGGACCGAATTTTTTTTTTTTTTGGAGGGGGTTTGGATTTGCCGTATTTTGATTTTTTTTTTTAAATTTATGTTTTTGTCATTTTTCTTTTTTTATACATTAATTAGTTCTTGTTCTTTAATTTTTATTGGTATATAAATTCTTTTTTTAATTTTTCAAAAATGAGTTTTCATGTGTTTTATTTATTTGTAAATTACGTGGCGAATGGTAATTTATGTTTTTATGTTTTTTTTTAAATGTTTTTGAATGAGGCGTATTTTTGTCGTATTTTTTTTAATTTACGTTTTTGTTATTTTTTTATTTGTACACATTAATTTGTTTTTATATTTCAAATTAATGGGTTTTCATGTGTTTTATTTATTTGTAAATTACGTGGCAAATGCTAATTTCTGTTTTTTTTTTTTTTGGATGAGGCGTACTTTTGTCGTTCTTTTTTTTAAAATTTACGTTTTTGTAATTTTTTTTTTTGTATACATTAATTTGGTTTTATATTTGACAAATGGGTTTTCATGTGTTTTATTTATTTGGAAATTACTTGGCAAATGCTGATTTATGTTTTTATTTTTGTTTTTGTTTGGATGAGCCGTATTTTGGTCGTTCTTTTTTTTTAATTTACATTTTTGTCATTTTTTTTTGTATACATTAATTTGTATTTATATTTTTAAAATGGGGTTTCATGTGTTTTATGTATTTGTAAATTACATAAAATGCTAATTTCTGTTTTTTTGTTTTTTATTTTTTATTTTTTGGATGAGCCGTATTTTTGTCGTTCTTTTTTTTAAATTTATGGTTTTGTCAAAAAAATTTTTGTATACATTAATTTGTATTTATATTTCAAAAATGGGGTTTCATGTGTTTCATTTATTGTAAATTACGTGGCAAATGCTAATTTCTCTTTTTATGTTTTTATTTAAAATGATGTGAAACGCCATGTATTGCTGTGGCACATGACAAAAAATGAGGTTTGTTTTGTGTTTTTTGTTGTTTTCAACTGGTGTTTTTATGTTTTCACTTGATGTCGCACATGATAATCTCTTTTTATGTTTTTTTTTTTAATTTTTCGTATTTGTTTCACCCTGTTTTCTTTTTCGAAAAGGCTTTTTTCTGTAGGTTTTGGTTTTTCAAAGTTAGGCACGTCACCAATTGAAAGGGGGTATATTCCCGTGTAAACACATACACAAGTTACATGATAATATACTTGAACACAGTCTATTCCACGTGTGTTACCAATGTTACAACCCTACGAAAATTAGGTCGACTATTATATATTTCCTAACATTCCGTTATTACGCATGTAACATAACTTGTCGCGTACGTGAAGGCATACCAATGCCATATGCGGGTCCTCATCCCCAACCATTAAACCATCCTCGTCATGTTCAACTTCTGGTATGGCATTTACTATTGTCATGGCCTCTTCCTCGTCACAGATTGGGTGAACAGTTGTTGGATTACCTGTGTTTCGTCGTATATAATTATGTAATGCCATTGACGCACCTACTAATTGAACTTGCACATTTGCAAAGTCATACCGAGGCATATGTCTCGAATAAACCCCCATCGATTTTTCCAGGCACCGAAAGTGCGTTCCACCACACTGCGTAACGACGAGTGAACTTTGTTAAATAATTCCCTTGGCGTGTTTGCCGTCGTGTTCCGTGGAATACGTCGGAATTCTTGTTGGTGGTAATGGTTGCCTCTGAATGGTGCTAAGTAACCTAACCGGTTTGGATAGCCAGAATCGAAAAGATAATATTTGCCTGCAGACAGGACAACAATGTATGACACCCAAAACAAACATTGTGCTTCATTTTCAAGTAATGCTGTCTCACAAAAAATTATAGCCCCATCAATGCAGAATTCATGGCACTGTGTTACCTTCGTCAGGATGTGGAAATGGGACATTGTCATTTGTTAGTATCTCGTTGAAGATGCGACTATCATGCATACTTCCTTCCCATCCGCACGAAATGAAGATGAAACACATGTCAAAATCGCATGCGGCCATGATATTTTGCGTGTGACAGTATTTCCTACCGAAATATGTTGTCGCATCTGGCCCCGCAACCCATGCACTTACATGTGTTCCGTTTATTGCTCCAATACAGTCCTGCCAACAACCCAATTGTATTGTTACTCCTACGGGTACATGTAATGGTTATTTTCATACTTCACGTCCACTTAATAATAAACACAAAATAACTGGACTTCGCACAAATAACTGTGTAATGTTTTTTAGTAGTACCTTGAACGGTATGTATTTCCGTTTAGACCGCACGTATGGATGTATACGATGCTGACTATATGTGGGCCAGCAATAAACAACAGTGAACTCTTTCATAGAAGCTAATACGTTATGCATGTGCCGAGACACAGTCTCCCCCGAATGTTGGAACCGTTCTTGGATTTCCCGATTTTGCTTCCCTTTCAACACATGGATAAACATTGCAACACTTTCTTCAACAGCTAAGCCATGTGGACGTTGCGGTACTTGTAACCCAAAATCATTTACTAATGTCTCACACAAAGCGACAAAAACTTCCTTCGGCATGATCGACCCATATGGCCCGCATACAGTTCGGATATCCATGCATTCCCGGTCAGTATAGAAGTATGACATGGCGTTTTAGCCATGCGTTTTTCGTACCACTCTGTCACATATTGGCATGCTTGTAGAAATGTCCAGTTGTGTTCGTGTTGCAGCTGTACAGCCATTCCATTAAGCATTTCCCTTAACTCGTCATTGTTGCTTCCATCCCAAGGATTCATCACATCTTTGTTGTCGCGAAACCTACAATAGTGGCACTGTTTCAATCAGTTTCCGCGTGATACATGGACTCAAATATGTAATAACAGTTTCCAATTACAGCATAAGCCAACATCATTTTTAATGTTAAAAATGTCGTCACCAATGTCATGAGTACCGCATAATGACATGAATTAAACAAATAGTGAACCTAGTCGTTATCTTGAGCAAGGGGACTATTAACACAGCATAAGCCATTGCTAACACGCCCACAAAATATGACGTCAAACTAACGTAACAGTTTCCCAAACACAACGTTTAATTCAAACACAACCATCATATTCCATAATTAAAAAACTCACAACCATTCAGACATCGCGTCTAAGACAAACATGCAAACCATTACTAAACCATAGCTAGCAAGAAAAAAAAAAAAAAACATCGTACAAGTTCCAAACATGCAGACACAACCATCATGTTTTAGTACAGTTCCAACAATAACATAAGTAAAAGTTTTCCATAAAGAAGGACAGGCATCTTCAGCATTAATAACACGGCTATATCACATCCGGCGAGCCCCAAAAAGGTTCGCAAACGGTGCCGACGCAGTACACTGGAGCTGCTTCTGTGTAAGCCACCCTATAATGTGGTCGTCATCAGGCTGGCACATCATCACCTCCCGATAATCTGCGTTATCCATAAGTGTCAAGGCGAAATGAAATAGCGGCGTACCAACAAGGGATGAAATAGTCATCAGGCGATGCATGCACTCGGAGATAGTGTACAGCGATTCGTTACCTGTAAGGTGCCTCACCGTGACCTGCTGATTCTTGGTACGCACCACATCTGTTAGATTGTTTATGCTTTCTGCAATAACTGACGCTCCACTTGTTGCCTTCTTGGACTTTGAAACACTTGTTGATGGCGTCTTTCTCCTTTTTTCCCTTTTCAACCACAACTGGTTCCAGTGGAGAATCTGAATCCACGTCTTGTATTTCTGCGGGTATCGGATCAGCAAATGGCTGCGCTCCCAAACTGCGCACAAAATCAGATGAGTCATCGGCATCTTCAGCAAGTTTCTCTCTCGGGGTCCAATGGTGCTTACCAGTAGCAGATGCCCCCATGAAGACTGTCTCCATCAAGTCATGATGTTCCAATGTTTTTTTCCTGAACTTGGCACACACCTTGTTTATTTGTACAGTTGAAGATTTCAAAAAGAGGAAGACGTTACATTTCGTGTAACAAGTAATGCAGTCATGGTATAAATTTAAGTGTACTGGTAATAGACAAATATAAAACGCAAGAAACATGTACTTACCGATTCCATCTTGTCCTACCACTCCTCAGGTGCCTGAAACATACCGGTGTCATTGTCAAACCCTATCCCTGACACTCATTTGCTTGAATCCATTAACTTTGTCCACGCTTGCCACTCTTTTTTCAAACCCATGTATTTATTCTTTAACTGTTTGAGGCCATGTTTTCTTCCTATTTTTTTCTCAAATTTCCTTACCAAGGACTTGTACCCTGCTTGGCTGAGGACTAGGAATGGTCGATTTCCTTTTGTAATCTCATTTGCAATCAACTGCAGGAAAACTCAGATTGAGTGACTGTCCCATGAGGCCTTGTGGCTGAACTAATTATGTGTCTCTTTAAGATTGCTTGACTTCTCTGTGACAATGCCTTTGCTTTTGGATTGGGTACGCAGAGAAGTGTGTATGGAAGCCATTACTAATGTACGGTTACAAAAGATTACAATCACAAATTCGGTTGTTATATACAAACGCATAAGCCATTGCACATTAATAACAACAGACAGAGATATAGGATGCTAAATTAGACAGCATATAACCATTGCACAGTAATAACATACATACACAGGTTCCATGGAACTCAGTACTGGACATAGTTATGATAGTCATTAATACGTCTACCGTTTCGTACTAACAAAGGCAAAGGCAGCGTAAAGTCATACTAAAACAAACTACCAACATACTAACAACCTCGTAACGTGTTTGTACATACTGACAACATCCTAACGTTGCTTACATACAGAGCAACAAAATGACAACGACAATGCATAGCACATACACAATGGTCTTAAGGACACGCAAGGATTGTTGAATGTCTATGACATCAGCCCGCAATTGCATGACAATTTCGTCTCTGGGTGACGCATAGTCTTGGTTCTCTCGCCTTGGTTCCTCGTACCAACCAATCCAACTGACACAGGGCTGATGAGTGCAAATGATGGAACTATTAGTCAATGGGTTGTTAATGTTCATGCAGTTATGACCGGTAAAGAATGGGTCACTCACCACAGGGCGGGGACATGCAAAGTAGGGACGCCCTGGATTTTTGGTGGACCTGGAAATCTTAACAACATAGGGCCATGTCCACAGGCACACATTCGTCGTGGCCATGTACTGGAAGTTGCAGTAGAGGTAAACGAAGCCATGCTATGATTTTCAAACATTCGGAAGTGACAATGAATCATACAAGTAATTAGTTTATGTTATCCATATATGACGTTAAACATGAACTGAATACGCTGATGCACAAGTTAAACACAACTACTCCGTCAAAGTTTTCATTAAAAACGTTAATTTAAACACGCATGCAACTAAAATAAAGTTTGGCTAAAAGAAGTACTATACAAGAAATAGCCATGTGTTTTCACTTTTCATGCAGTCGTGGCGTGTAGAAGGGAAATGGATGCCAGATGAGATGGCAAGATAAGTGGTGTTGCAGCATCGGTTTAGATTTGGTACCATAATGAATCATAAAATCCGCATAACATATGGAACTCTACAAGGAGAATGGAGCATGAACCTAATTTTAAATATGGTGTTTTGTTATGAATAGGACAGGGATGGTTCCTATCAGAACTAAATGGTTTCACCGTGGAGGTGATCTAGAAAAGAAGACCTAGGCCAGGATTGGTCAAAACATGTAAGTAAAAAAAAAAAAAAACAAGTTCGGATACAAACATAAAGAGAACACGGTGACATAAATGTAATGCAATGTCATTGAACAGCAGAGGGAGATCATAATACACTTGTCTGTTGTAATGCAGAGGGAGATCATAATGCAATGTGATTCAACAGAGGAAGATCACAATGCATTCAGCATTGATAGATTTTCATGGCAAATCAAATTAAATTGAACAGAATCAGATTTGTAACAGAATCAGAATCAGATATTCATGGCCAACCAATGTTATGTGGCAAATCAAATTTGTAACAGAATCAGATATTCATTCACATATTTAAGTCTGGTTTCATATTTCAAATTTCATCCATAGAATCAGATTTATAAGAATTTGTTCACAGAATCATAAGAAATGAATTATAAGAAATGAAATTGAACTTGTGATTTCAGATTTGTTCACAGATTTCAGATTTCAGAACTTGTGAAATGAAATTGAAATGAATTATAAGAATTTGTTCACAGATTTCAGATTTCAGAATTTGTTCTCAGATTTATGAGAATTATAAGAAATGAAATTGAACTTGTGATATGAATTTGTTCACAGAATCAAAGTAAATTCACAGATTTACACAACTAATAATTTGTTTAACAGACATGATGGAATGTGTTATGAACATAACTCCTGGTTCTGTTGTTTATAGAGATACATGGAGACAATTGTTTGTAAATTAAAAAAATGACACAGGGAGCCATGGCAGAGTTATGAACACGAAGTTAGTTTTCAGAGAACTTGCAAAAAAATTGGTATACAAATTCCAGAAATGAGGGGGAAAATTGAGAAAACATATGAAATGCATGTTTCATATTTGAGAAAAATCAATTTTGTAACAGAATGGGGGTAAATTCACAGAATGACAGTATTTACAACTTTCATTCACCAATGATAACAAATCAACTTTCATTCACCAATGTTAGTAAAATCAATTTTGTAACAGAATTTTTTTTGTAAATTCACAGAATGACAGTATTTACAACTTTCATTCACCAATGACATCAAATCAACTTTCATTCACCAATGTTAGTAAAATCAATTTTGTAACAGAATGGGTTCACAGAATGAAATTGTTCACATAATGTGATTTCATTCATAGATTTACATCTAACTTCATTCACAGATTTACACCACAGATTTACATCTAATCAGATTTCATTCACAGATTTTGTCACTTTCGATTTCATTCAGAAATCAACCACTTTCCATTTATTTAACAGACATGATTTACACCACTTTCCATTTCTTTAACAGACATGTTTCATATTTGAGAAAAATGAAATTTCAGCATTCAGATTTCATGTGAGTCACAACAGTGAAAGGGATTCCACACTTCCTTTTGAAATTTGAAATTTGAGAAATCTAATTTCAGCATTCAAATTTCAGATTTGAGCATTCATATTCAAAAAACAAAGTCCACACTTCGAAAAAAAATTTGGAAAAAATTTGTCTTTAACAGAGAAACGGATTCTAGACATGAACCCTAAGGAGATCAGAAGCAGGGAACAGATTTACGCGAAAAGGGAAACGAAATTAGAACGGCCATAAAGCATTACTTGAAGATTGGTGGTGTTTGAGAGGGTTCGTTCTTGTTCGCCACTGCCAACGTACGAGCCAACCATTCGATTTGCCAACTTGTTCGCGAGTGTTCTTCGACGCCGCAGATGCGTACTCCGGTGCCGATCACCTCTGCGAAGCTGCCTTAGATGTCGTCGCCGCTGGTATACATTAATCGCTCCTTTGCTTGTTCTGTGCCTTAGGAAGGTTGTGTGTGTGTGTGATTTACGCGTTGGGCCTCAGATTCAGAGGGAAGACCCAGCGTATTTTGGTAAATTTACCCCAAAAGGGTTTGAACCCAACACGTTGCTTCTGTTTTGTCTTCATTTGGCTAAATTAGCCTTTTTTGTCCGGACGTGGCTAATTTAGCCCCAACTTCCCTTCCCAAACACCACCTAAAAAAGCCTGTTCTTAAACGAGGCCTAAATATATGGACATCTATTAATTATAATCTCAATTTTTTTTAATCAATACTAATAATATAATAATAATTTTTCAAGCTAATATTAAACATAAAAAATTAATATTCATTACAAAAAAAAAAAAAATTAATTTTTATAATTGATCTCGACAAGTTTTCATCTTTTGAAAACTTTCCATGATAGTATCATTGTCAACGCTATCAAAAATAATAAAAATCAAAAAATTTAAATTTATCACAAATCACAACAAATCAAAATTTCTAATTTTAGCACAAATTATAACAAATCAAAATCTCTAATTTAAATATTAATCACTACAAATTAATATTTTTAATTTTAGCACAAATCAAATCCATAATTTTAGCATAAACAACAACAAATCAAAATCCTTAATTTTAATAGAAATCATCACCAATGAATATTCATAATTTTAGTATATCAAAATCTTTTATTTTAACATAAATAATAACAGATAATTTTTTTTTACAACTCAAAACTTGATAAATAACTATAAATTGATACTCATAATTTTTATTTAAAAGTAAAAAATAATAAATAAAGTTACCTGTAAACAATTAAGAGAAGATACCAAGGTTGTAACGTGATCCCAAATCTGTGTTGCTTGATCCCAATCTAATAAATCGTGAGTTGATAAATTGCAAAATAACAAAGAAAGATAAAAATGATAAAGAAAATACGAAAATACTTAACAAGTAATGTGAATAAATAAAAATAAATAAATAATTTTATACACTTTTAAAGTTTTAAAAATCTTACCGACTGTCGCCGAAAGCCTTGCCTTCTAAATTTATTTATTTATTTTTTTTAAAAAATTGACCCTTGCCTAGCAAGTTAAAAAAAAAAAAAAAAAATTTAAAAAATATAGAAAAGTCGAGACCCGTGTGGGTCAGTGTTCAATTTACCTAGGACTCTAAAAAAATTTAAATTGAAAAGTCAGTGGGGCATTCAGTGTTTGGCTGGGATGTGTGTTATTTTGGGAGGCTATGGGCTGTGCATATTAGTGTTCAGTTTAACTAGGGCTTAAAAAAAAAAAAAATTAAAATTAAAATTGAAAAGTGAGGCTGTGTCAATATATATATATATATATATATATACGGTAATGCTATATGTATCAATTAATGTATACTAACACTAGTTATAACATTATTATTAACCCCACTCATTAATCAAATTACAAATACCAAAAACCTCTTAAATTATACCGCATCATCAATTGGTACATTAGTTAGTGCATTAATTAATACATATAGTATTATTCATATATATATATACAATGTTTTAAAAATCGGACTGATAAGTGAACCGAAAAAATGATTGGGTGGACGGATCACCGGTTCAACCGTCAGGTTGAACCGGAATCGAACCGTGACGTCATAAATATATTAAAATTATATTTAAATAAAAATATAAGTAATAAAATTATAAATTAAAAATTTTAATAATCTTAAATATTTCTCTTAATACTTTTTTTTATTAAAAAATATAAAAATATTATTAATTTTAATTTTGGAAGAAGAAATCAAATATTCAATATTCCCTCCATATGATTTTAATTCAAATAATTTGATTGAAAGAAGAGCAAAAATTTTGGAGGGATATCAAAATTTTAAATTTCCCTCCAATAAATTTGATTGAATCCCACATAGATTTTTTGAGTTTTTTGGGAAGAATTTTTTTCTTATAAATAAATAGAGACTTTCACAATAATTTCAAGCTCTCAATGGGATTCCTCATAAGAGGAGACCCTTAAAAGAGAGTTTCCAATTAAATTTTTATTATATATATATATATAATATATATATATATATATAAAATAAGAAAGAAAGAAAAGAAAGAAAGAATAAAAAAGAGAAAACATACAAAAAATTCGGAACCGGTTCGGCGGTTCGACCACCGGTTTTTCCGATTCTCTCAAAATAGGCCGGTTTTCCACTATGACCGGTTCAGTGGGTGTACCCGGACCGGAACGTCGACCGGTTGGCGGTTCAACAGGTTGAACCGGCCGGTCCGGTCCAATTTTTAAAACCATGTATATATATTTGAAAAGTTTGGGGGCAGGTGGCCTTGATCTCTTAGTGCCTCCGCCCCTGTTTCACCCGTCTTGATCTTCTAGGTTACTTTTGCTAGTCGAAAAACTTCAAAGCGTGGGTTCATGTCTCTATTCCATTTGAGTGTGAAAATAAACCCTCTAAAATATTTTTAATATTATATTCATCTTATATTTCTCAAACATAAATATAATAAAATCAAGTAGTTATAAATATCATATCAATTTATTTATTTTTTAATAAATAATTCATATACAATTACAATGTTATACAAAATGAATAATTCTAATTACTAGACTGTAACCATTGTCTCACGATCTCGACATCACCCTCTAATCTATTGTGTCACATTATGGCTTATTTAGTGCTTGAACCATAGGCATATATACACTAAAATAAACACTGCAAAATTTTCAATGAATGTAACAATTCATTTTTTCACTATAATAAAATATTTTAATTAATTAAAAAAAATTAAAAATTAAAAAAACCACCATGATTTCAATAAAGAGTTACACATAGAAACACTCAATTCATATCATAGAAAGCTTCAAAACACTCGAAACCTAATACTCGTCACCAAACCCATAAAAGGCAAGAAAAGATTTTTTTTTTTTTTTAAATCAACAAAAGGGAAACTTTATTGATAATGACAATATATATTTCATATGAGATTACATCAACAAAAAAGGGAAGTGCATAAAGCTCAATAAGCTAGCACAACCACAAAGGTTGAAGAGGAACCAACAACTATAATGCATAATACTGCTGCTGCTACAATGCTGCTGCCACAATACTGCTACACCTTTTTTTTAATCAGTAAAATCAAAACGAACACAAAGATCCCAACTAGGTTGGTACCCAAATGCACGCCCAAACATTTGCTAACACACCATCAAGTTGATGAGAAACCAACCACAGCCATAATGCAACCATAATACAACTAAAAACTCCATGGAAGAACCCCAGCAACCTCAGAAAAGAGACAACATCCTTTCAAGCTTAAGCAAGCATCTACCTCCTCCAACCCTTAGCGGTTTTGTCTCACCCATGTTATATTTGAAACAATCTCTTGAATGGAGTAGAAACACCCCCATATCATAAGACTTCAACCACATGGCCACTCTAATTTTTATTAACTCACACAAATCATCAATGGTAAGTTGAGTGATGTTAAAGATACAATCATTTATGTATATGCACAAGGACCAAACAACAGAAATAAGAACAACTCTCCAAACTTTCTTTTCCTTATTCTTGAACTTCCATCCTAACCACCATTGCATCAAATCTTCAAAAAATCTTGGTATCACCCATTGAATTCACCACCAGGCCATGATGTTTGACCAAACATGCCACACAAAAGAGCAAGACAAAAGAAGATGATTAGAAGTTTCCAACTCAGCTTTGCACAATACATAGGGCAAAATCCCATTACCTCTCAAAGCTCCGATTCTACTAAGGAATGCAGATGTTTTTAGCCTACCTTTCCATGCAAGCCAAGTAATGAATTTAGCCTCAAAAAGGGAAAAATTATTCCAAACCAAATCTGGAACGCTGAGGACAGATCCAGAACTTTGCTTGCACCAGTTATACACAAAGCCAACTTTAAATATTCATGACTGCTCAGCTTTCCACTTGATTGAATCCTTTTGATTAGGATAAAGGCATGGCCCTGCTCCCAACAGATTTTGCAGCCTTATTACCTCTTCTTCTTCTCATCCAAAGAGAGGACTTCCAAAATTAAAGCACCATTTGTTTCTACTGTCTCTACAAGAAATATGCATCTTCAAGGTGATCTCTTTATCTAAATTCAGCTGGTACAACTTGGGAAATTAAGATTTAAGGCTTGATGTTCATAGCCAAATATCATCCCAGAATTTCACCATATTCCCATCACCAATCCTAAGCTCCACATTTGCCACAAAGAAATTATGCAGCCTAGGATTTAAATATGACACAGTAAGAACCTCTCTCCAGATCATAGAAACAGAGACAAAATCATTCAATGTCGGAAACCATTCACCCCTTAGATACACCATATTTGGCACGTATCACAAATTTCCACAAAGCCTCATTTTCCAAGGCATATCTCCACCACCACTTAAGTAGCAAACACTCATTAGTCAATCTGATATCTCTGATTCCAAGACCTCCTTGATTCTTGTTTAGTTGCACATCTTTCCACTTTACCAAATGGATTTTCCTTTTAGATTCATCCCCTTCCCACAGAAACCTTGCTTGAATCTTATCAATTTCTTTAGCAACACACTCAAGTATCTTAAGCAAAGACATATAATAGATTGGTAAGGAAGACAAGATAGATTTAATAACAGTGACTCTTCCAGCATAAGAAGCATCTAGGGGTGTACACGGTTTGGATTGGTTCGGTTCTGAGAAAATCCAAGAACCGAACCGATCCTAACGGTTCTGTGATTTTGAGAATCTGATATCTCTGATTCCAAGACCTCCTTGATTCTTGTTTAGTTGCACATCTTTCCACTTTACCAAATGGATTTTCCTTTTAGATTCATCCCCTTCCCACAGAAACCTTGCTTGAATCTTATCAATTTCTTTAGCAACACACTCAAGTATCTTAAGCAAAGACATATAATAGATTGGTAAGGAAGACGAGATAGATTTAATAACAGTGACTCTTCCAGCATAAGAAGCATCTAGGGGTGTACACGGTTCGGATTGGTTCGGTTCTGAGAAAATCCAAGAACCGAACCGATCCTAACGGTTCTGTGATTTTGAGAATCAGACCAGACCGTGACATTTGTAAAACCGGACCAGAACCAAACCGAAAAAACGGTTCGGTTTCGGTTTGGTTTACAGTTCCAAAAATTTCTATTTACAAGAATAAATTGTTAATATTAGCAAAATAATTACTCAAACTAATTACATTTAGCTCATGATAAAAACTAATAATATTAAGGCATTACTTAATATTACATATCTATACCATCCTAATATTATTAAAATTATAAAAAACCAATTAATAAAAATAAAACTTGATATTATATATATATATATATATATCTTTTAAAATTCGGTTCGGTTCGGTTCGGTTCGGCTCGAACCGCGGTTTTTTCATAAAATCCATTAACCGAACCGTTTTTACGGTTCTCATATTTCTTAATCCGAAACCAAACCAATTCTTAATAGAACCGAACCAAACCGTACAATTCGGTCTGGTTCGGTCCGGATTACCGGTTTGAACGGATTTTTGAACAGCCCTAGAAGCATCCTTCTCTTCCATCCAGATAATTTCTTTTTAAACCTATCCATCATTGGCTGCCATGTTTGTTTCCTACCTGGGTTGGATCCAAGTGGCAAACTAAGATAATTTAGTGGTAACTTATGACTTAGACAATTAAGTTTGGCTGCAAACTCCTCAACCAACCCATCTTCAACTTTCATACCACAAATCATACTCTTGTGAAAGTTTATCTTCAACCTCGAGACCACTTCAAAGTATCTCAGAATTCGTTTCACGGCCACAATCCCAGCTCATTTAGCCTCACAGAATATAATAGTGTCATCAGCGAATTGAAGATGAGATATGTTAACCTCTCTACCACCCACAACCACTCTTTTTATAATGCTCAACTCCTTAGCTCTTGACAACAATATGTTCAAACTTTCAGCAACAACATTAAACAAGAAAAGGGGAAAGAGCATGTGACAACCACCTCCTTAGTTAAAATTGATTTAATTAATTGATTACATGTTTATTGTTAATTGAGTGCTTATGTGCTTAACTGTTATTGATTGTCTTGATAATTATTGACTTGCTTGATTGCTTGATTGAACAAATATGTTAGAATAGGAATTAAACCTGTCTGATTTGCTAATTTTAACAAGTTAGAAATCAACAAGTGGATAGGAATTAGAGTCTAATTCACATTAGTATAATTGAGATTATTTAATGTAGAAGATTAATTTATTTGGGTAAAAATGAGTGTTTTTTTTATTAAATTTATTAATTTAATTTAATTGCAACCTCAATTTAATAAACTAATTGAAAAACTAAATAATAAAGTATATTTCTACTCATCTGGAATCCATAAATATAGACTAAGAGAGAGAGAGAGTGCTTGGTCACCTAAGTTTAGTCATCTTTTTCACATACCAAACAAACCCACGTAGAGAGAGAGAATGAGGGGAAGAGTGGGTTTAAGCTCATAGAAGAGAAATTGAAAAAGAAGAAGAGAGGAACCTTAAGAAAAGTTGGAATTTTGGTCTTGAAGCATCAATTAAGGTAAGAAATCATTCCAAATTCTTGATATTGAAGCTCTATTACACATCATCATCCAAGATACAAGTTTAAATGAATTGAATTTGTCCTTAAATAGGAGATTTGCTCATGTAATTGAGAACTTAGGGCATGCATGTTAAAAAATTGAAGAATTTATCAATTTAACTCATAATCCTTACATGCATGACATATTTTCAAGAGAACAGTGATTCTAAACTTATTTTCAAACATGATTCATGGAGTTTGAGAAGAGATTAAACATGAATTAAGCTTGAGTTCATGAAAATGGAGATTTCATGTAACTAAGTTTTAAATAGAGGATTTGAACTCAAGAATGTAAAGTTATGGGATTATATTTGAACTCAAGAGTTTGATTTATTTTGCATGGAAATTGAGTTTACATTGAAGGTTTGATCTTTATTTCAAGTTAAATATTGAACTTCAACAAGGTCTTAATCAAAGCCTTTACCAGTACATACAGGAAAAATCAAAGCAACGTAGCAAATAATGGTCCTCATCATTTATTATGTGCAACTTGGCCTTAATGTAGTTACATGCTTCTTGACTATTTAAATTTAAATCTTAACCGTTAAATTCAACATGTTTTAAAGAGTTCTAGGCCTTGATTTGGAGTTGAAATTGCAAAATGTACATATTTATAATTTAAATATGACTGAATAATTGTAATTTAATGTGTATAAGCCTAATTTAAGTTTGATTGTGTAATTAGTGAACTTAATAAGGGTTGGTATATGATTAGATTATTTATATTTAATTAGTTTGGTTAATACATAGCTAAACATATTTTAATTAGAGGTTAATAATCTAATTTATTCCTAATACTAGTCATCCATATTTAAAATGGAAGAAAAATAAATAGGAATAACTGAATGAAAAATTAGAATCAAATGAGAGAAACCGAATAACAAACAAGTAACCGAATTAAATAGATTGTAAGAGTGCGATTGTAATCGTGTTGTGCTTGACTTATTTGATTAGGTCGGATGTCGAACGATTAGCACGTGTTTTTTTTTAGGAGCCCACTGTGAGTAACACTGTTGTAAAGATGTGTTCAATCATATTTTTTTTTGAATGATAAATCATATTGTTTTCTGAAATGATACTTTTTATCAACTGAATAATGATTCTATTTTGAACTGTATTCGTGGCATCCATAGCATATTGCTATTGTTATTGATATTGTTATCGCTATTGTTACAGAGATCTCTGTTAGTTTCAATTCTTGGAACTATTGTCTATTGTTTGATGGCCATCAATTGATTGTTCGATCTTTAAGACCTATTGTATGGTTGCTATTGGATGTACCACGTATGACCTATATGAATATGATTGATCGAATTGAATGATTGAACGATTGATTGACAAAAAGATATTGATTGAAAATGTTTTATTGATAATCGATTGTTTTAAATACTGTAAGGACATCATTCTTAACCTCTTTACACAACTGTTATTTATTGGGCTCTAGCTCACTGTTTACTATATATATGTAGGTGATCGAGCACCGGATCAAAGCTAGTGGCGTCGACTCGAACCTTGATTTTGTCAAGCCAACCATTGTGCCTCACCGCAAGGTTCCGAAGTAAAACATGTCATGGCACGGGTGTCTTGAATTCACCCTTTTGTAATTGTTATTTTGGATGCAATGTTTTTATGACTTTTGTTACTCCTACTTTTACTAAGGGTTTTAATTCCCTAAATTGTGTTTTACTATTGTATATAAATGTATTGTGGGCTTAAGTGTTGTGAATATGTGGTTATGTATATGAATATTTGTTTCATTTAGGTCCTCACAGCTCATTGAACGATGTATTTTATTATTGATTGGCTTCCACTAGCCCCTATTTGTCGTAATTATTGTTTTATTATTAAGCAGGTTGTCACGCCCCAAAATTTGGACAATTAAATATTAAATTAGGACTAAACCCCAATCAATATTCCATCATCCAAATCCTAGGTGTGAAACAAAATCTAAACGTTCACGTCTCCAAAGGGTTTAAGTAAATTTCCATCCTCAAAAGATTACAAGGGATAAAAAAAAAACTAACAAAACGCTAACCAAACCATCCACCATAATTTTATAACTAACCAACACTTCCAACATTAAAGTAACAATAAATAGTCAAAATAATTTTAATAGTGTAAAGTTAGAAACCATGCCAAATTATCAAAATACTAAGGTCATAAAAAATAATAATAAATACATAAACTAATATCACCCCTAAGCTCAAGAAAACAAAAGAAGTCCAAACTACCTGTCCAACAACTATAATTATTTCTCTTCGCCACTGTAGTCCTAACTAATCCTGCAAAGAAAGCTCGGTTGCACTCAAATAGAACACACCCGAGTTGCTAGGAGACAAAACAGGTCAGTATACAGGTATACTGGTATGAGTACAAGATTTAACACCCACATGTCCACCAGACACAAACAAAAATACATTTAATTCTTGTTACGGGACAAGACAAGTTGTTCTATCCGCACCGAGACGAATGGATAGTTTCCCGAGATACGGTGGTATTTAGTTTCTTGCCCGTACACAACGAAATATAAATTGAGTATAAAATAAACAAAATAAAAATAAAAATATGATGGGCTAGCCCTGCATAAAAAGTTAGTAAGATCCACATTCTGCACAAATAAAGTTATTATAATTTAATCATAAGTAACTTGCTGAAGAAGCATAAAAATGCGCCGTTTCATGCTTAAATAATTTAAATTGACCAAAACTTAAAGAACAAAAGTTGTACAGAATCAAATTTCCTAAAAGACATTGCTGATGAATTTAGTAAAAACTGAACAGGTTGAAAGAAAACTGGATAGAAGAATCTAGACGAAATTCAACCGAAAAATTTGAAGCTGAAAACAAAAAAAAACTGCCCTAAGATGATTTTTTTCGGAAAAGTTCAAAACATGAAAAGTGTGCAGAATAATGTTTTACTTCATTTTTCGCAAAACCAATAAAAATGAGCTCGTTTCGTGGATTAAAACAGCATCTAAAATCTGCATTGGTAAAACGAATAAAAACTATTGTAACCAAGATCATCCGATTACAAGTTCCAATCGATCTTTTTAGTAAAAAGTTAAAACACAAAAGTTGTCTAGAATCATGTATACATTCCTCTGCTCAAATTCCATAATTTATCAATGTCGTTTACTATTTTTCAAGATGCACAAATCAATACAATTCACACTATACCAATAAACTCATAATTAAATTCTTTGTACCTTAACTCCACCACTTCGGCCTCCACTTCCGGCCTACACATATATCCCATGTGCCTCCCGTATACCTAACACCGCTCCGAAGCCAAAGTTGCACGGGGATATCGTCCCAAGTTTGACCCACACTCCCCGAATGATTAGCATATACGTACGCGCGTAAATCAAAGCACTCGTCTACTCATGAGAACGAGGCAACGATATATATATACACAATCTCTCATCTACTCATGAGAACAAACATAACAATGCCAAGCCTAAGGCATTCAAATAAATCTTATAATCCTCAAATTTTTTTATATACTCTTTCTCACCAACACTCAAATAAAATAACAATCCATGGAGTCATGGTGGAGTATAAGGAATTTATCTACGGGTTCCAAATTTATTTTAATTTCATATATTCATGAGTGTGATTACAATCATAAAATAAATACATATAAAAATCCTAAATCTTACATACATATCTAACCAAATAATGAAATCAATCCATCATCTACATGCAAATACAAAATCAAACCAACATCAAATAAATAAAAATAAATAAATAAAAACTACAAATCAATCCGTCATCTAACCAATATCTATGGATTCTAAGTTTATTTCAATTTCATATAATCATGAGTGTGATTACAACCATAAAATAGATATATAAAAAAAACCCTAAACCTTACATACACAACTAACCAAAATAATTAAAATCAATCCATCATCTTCATGTAAATACAAAATCAAACTAACATCAAATAAATAAAAATAAATAAATAAAAACAACAAATTAAACATAAATCAAGGGAAATAAGTTTTGTACTCACAATTATTTTTTTTAAAGATCAAAAAAATATCTGAAAAATTAATAGAGTCACCAAAATAAAACCCTAACCCTTTTCTTTCTTTTTTCCTCCCTCCTCTGTCGTCTCTTTTTCTCAACTGAACTCTCTCTTTTTGATTAATCTCTCTCTCTCTCTCTCGGCTGCACAGCACACCACCTTCTCTTTTTTTTTTTTTCTTTGTTTTCTTATTAACCTCTAAACCTAATGAACTTCTTATATTATACTATATTATAAACCCAAGTTTAAATATATAATAACCTAATTTCCTATTATATTATATTATACAAATAAATCACAAATATAATATATATAAATATAAATATCTTATATAAAACCTATGTCAATAATTTCGTTATATATATATATATATATATATATATATATATATATATATAAATATTTAAATATAAATATTCAGATTAATTATATATAATTAACTAACACGTTAAATTAATTAAATATCACATTAAATTCTTATATAACTACGCAACCAATAAAGCCAAAAGTAAAATCAAGTAATAATAAATAAATAAAGACTTACGAAAAATCAGGGTCGCTACACAGGCCTTCGGTAATCATGAATTACTGGCTGGTTACGATACTAAAACCTATAGGGGGCGGGTTTGGGTTGTGACAGAGGATCACCCTGTCTTAGCCTTTTTTGTGGACAGAATTCAACAAACAGGTGAGCCATTAACCAAGATGGAGATTCTAGCAGATTCCAAACATTTTTTCACCCATCTAATCCATCTTGACCCAAAACCAAAGCTAGATGACATCTGCAGCAAATAATTCCAGTTAATAGTGTCGTATGCTTTTTGAAAGTCCAATTTGAGAATGACGCCCTTCTTTTTTGATTTTTTTTCACCAATCCACCACCTTATTTGCTATAAGCACTTCATCCATAATGTTTCTTCCCCTCACAAAAGTAGACTGAGCCTTATCAATTACACTAGTCAGGACTTGCTTGATTCCATTGGCCAAAACTTTAGACATCACTTTATATGGAGAATTTATCAAGCTAATAGGTCTGTAGT
The DNA here is from genome assembly GCA_030407325.1 of Camellia japonica. Lineage (NCBI taxonomy): Eukaryota > Viridiplantae > Streptophyta > Magnoliopsida > Ericales > Theaceae > Camellia > Camellia japonica. The sequence continues at coordinate 142,766,701 of JAPPVO010000032.1, forward strand.
CAAGAAGAGAGCTTGAATACTCCTTCTTGGAGATAAGAGTAACAAAAGAGTAATTTACCCCATAACCCAATTTAATATTATAGTAGAACTCCTTCATAAACTTCATAATGTCACCTTTCAAGAACTTCCAACCTTTTTGAAAACTTGTGATTATACCATGGACAAATACAGTCTAAACCTTTTTGGAAAATTTTTTTTTTTAAAAATTATTAAAAATGATATAAATCACTTAAAAAATCAATGGCAAACGACTGTGGGTTCCTTTGGGATGTGAGTTGGCTTTTTGGCTATTTTAGCCTAGGGCTAAAAAGCCTGGTTTGGGATTGGCTTTTTGGTTTTTTGGTGAGGTGTCCACATGTGAAATTACCCAAATGCCCTTGGGGTGAAGGTGTTCCCCCAATCTGTTGGCCAGTGTTGGGCGAGTGGGTTGAGGCTGACACATCAGCCGATTAATTTGGTGTTTTATTTTTTATTATTTTTTGTTTAGCATGCTTTTTTATGTTTTTTTTTATTACGGGGAAAACGATAATTTCGGCTTCTTTTTTTTTTTTTAAAGAAAAAGGCAAACATCTCAAAATATTTATGTCAACGATTGTAACTGTTTGTTGGAACATTTTAAAAAAAAAATTTCGTTAAAATTTTTTGTAAAAATAATTTGGAAAATTATTTTTTCTCTCCTTTACCCAATTTGTTAAACAAAAATGGTACAAATCATACTCCTACCTTTTACCCAAAATTCAGTTGACGGCCACATATTACGTGCCTATTTTAATTTTTTAATGTTTTTAATGTCAAATCATTATACCACGGTTTTCCATCATGCTATCCTGCTTAATTATTACAAGTACATAACAAAATTTGTCCTTCTCCAACCCAATAATTTTACAAAATAAGGCACGTAAACCATTCAAATTTCAATTTTCTGTGTACACACATACATATTGTACAGGATAATATAATCACATACATCCTGACCGTGGCTTAATAATGTTACAAGCATATGAATATTTTAGTTGAATATTATATGTTTCCTAACATTCCGTTATTATGCATGTACACTAACTTGTCTCGTATGCGAACTCGCACCAATGCCATATGCGGGTCCTCATCCCTAACTATTAAACCATCATCATCATGTGGAACTTCCGATATGGCATTTACTATTGCCATAGCCTTTTCCTTGTTGAAGATGGGATTAATAGTTGTTGGATTGCCTATATTTCTACGTATATAATTATGTAATGCCATTAACGCACCTACCAACTGAACTTGCACATTTGCAAAATCATACCGAGACATATTTTGAATAAACCCCCATCGATTTTTCCATGCGCCGAAAATGCGTTCCACCACACTCTGTAATGACAAGTGCACTTTGTTAAATAATTCCCTAGGGGTGTTTGCTGTCCTACGCCTTTCAGTAATGCGGAATTCTTGTTGGTGGTAACAACTGCCTTTGAATGGTACTAGGTAACCTATCCGGTTCGGATAGCCACCATCGACAAGATAATATTTCCCTACAGAAAGTACCAGAATTTCAAACAAACCACCAAATTTCGTATAACTTTTTGTAAAGATGTTTTCCCAAATATTATATACAGAAAAAATTGAAATGCAATGTGTTACTTTCTTCAAGATGCGGAAAAGGGGCATTGTCATTTGTTATTATCTCATTGAAGATGTGACTATTGTGCATACTTCCTTCCTATTCAAGCGATACGAAGGTGAAACACATGTCAAAATCGCACGCGGCCATGATATTTTCGGTGTGATAGTATTTCTTACCAAAATATGTTGGGGCAAATGGCCCCGTAACTCGTGCAGTAACATGTGTTCCATCAATAGCTCCGATACAGTCCTGCTAACAACCCAGTTATCTTACTGCTAGGGGTACATGTAATGGTTATTTTTCACACGTCATGTCCAAATAATTTCTAAACATTGAAACAAACTTAACTAAGTGAGGTTTGAAAATAGTACCTTGAAAGGTAGGTATTTCCGTTTGGACCGCACGTATGGATATATATGATGTTGACTATATGTTGGCTTGGAATGTGCAACAGTGAACTCCTTCATCATGCACGTGTCGGGACACAGTCTCCCTTAAATGTTGGAACCGTTCTTGTATTTTGCGATTACGAAACCCTTTCAACACATGGATAAACATTGCAACGCTTTCTTGAATAGCTAAGCCATGTTCATGTTGCAGTACTTGTAACCCAAAGTCAGTTACTAACGTGTGACACAAAGACGCAAAAACTTCCTTTGGCGTGCACACATTTTCCTCAAATTGACCCACATGGCCCGCATATAGTTCGGTTATCCATGCATGTCCGGTCAAAATAGAAGTGCGACATGGCATCTTACACGTGTTTTTCGTACCACTCTTGGACATACCGGCATGCTTTGAGGATTGTCCAGTTATTTTGTTGTTAAAGTTGTATGGTTATTTGGTTAAGCATTTCCATTATACAGTCATTGTTACTTCCATCCCCGCTGTTCATCACGTCGATTTAAGCAATACCTACAACATTGTAACGGTTTCAATCAATTTACACGTGATGAAGTGGGATAATGTAATAACAGTTCCGAAATACATTGTTTGACCTTCCAAAAATTTATGCTGCATGAAACATGTCGAACATGCCTAACAGACGGGTACAATTGCATGTAATATTCTATCAATGGATAATAAACAAACACTGAACCTATTGCAACTTGGTAATATACAAACCAATAAAAGATCGATTGCATTACCAACACAACCAAACTAACGGTACAGAAACCTAACAAAAAAAATAAATAAACAAACAAGCATGACACGGCAGCCTGCCATTGCGAGTCTAATAAAAAGCAAACACAACCATCCTGTTCCATCATGAAAAAACACACACAAACATCTTAATTTCTTGAGCAAACTCGGGAAAAAAAAATAGAAAAAAAAAATAGCAGGTACAAGTATCAACTGTTTATTACAAGTCTAAAATCCACGGTAATTAAAATTTTTTGCAACCAAGAGAATGGAAGGCCATCTTTAGCATCACACCACTATTAAACCCGATGAGCGCAGAATAGGTTCGCAAATGGCACCGCAGCACTGCATTGCAGCTATTTCTGTGTCAGCCAACCTATAATGTGGTTGTCATCGGGCTGGCACATCATCACCTCCCGATAATCTGCGTTATCCATCAGTGTCGAGGCAAAATGGAATAGAGGCGTATCGAGAAGGGAATGAATGTTCCTGAGTCGTTGCATGCACTCCGAAATTGTGTACAGTGATTCGTTACCTGTGAGGTGCCTGACCGTAACTTACTGATTTTGGGTCCGAACCACGTTTGTCAAATTATTCATGTTTTCCGCTATAATTGATGCACCACTTGTTGCCTTCTTCGACTTTGCAGAACTTATTGACGGAGTCTGTTTCCTTTTCATGACAGTATCAATTGGTTTCATTGAAGAATTTGAATCCACGTTGTTTACACGTACGGGTATCAGATCAACAAATAGATGGGCTCCGATTGTCACGACCCCATTCCGTCCCTAGTAGAATGGTGCCATGATGGCCAGTAATCCGAGATTACCAAAGGCCAACTTACAAGGATTCACACACAATCAGAGTATACATATGGGGCTTACATGTGCGGAAGTAATAAATTTCAATCTAATTAGTCCATAAGAGCTGTGCATAGATTAAATGAAATGACATACATCTTAACATGGTCTTACAACTTAATTACAATAAGATAAGTACATAATACGTCTTGATCAAAAGACTTCTCAAGCCGACATATACAAAATACACGAAATACAAAGCTAAGAAGCATAATCTTCAAGATGCTACAAAATGTGAATCCAAAAACATCTTGCAAATAATCATCTAGGCGTCACCGCCTTCTTGCTCGTCGCCTACATATATATAAGGAGAGGGTGAGCTTGGATACTCAATGAATAATGTAAGTAATAAAGGTTTGAATGAATGATATTCGAGATCTTTTCCAAAACAATACATATTATAACTTTACAAATCAAAGGGATGAACCAAGTTCATCTATCAAATCTTTCAAAGCTTCTTGGATGTTAATAACATCTACATAATACCAAAGGATGACATTCCAGACAAACAAACCCACGCGGAAAACCATCAGTGGCAAAACAAGGGTGCAGTTGCATTATAGTCCCCTGGCACTAAGGACTTTCAAAACAATGGTGCAGTTGCATTATAGTCCCCTGGCACTAAGGACTTTCAAAACAACGGTGCAGTTGCATTATAGTCCCCTGGCACTAAGGACTTTTCCAAGAATGTCATCAAAACAAGATAATATTTGATACAAAACTAGGGATAATCATTCATGCTTGATCAAATACTTTTACAAAACGAAGCAAAACTTTATCAAAACTTTATAACATAGCTTTATTAAAAATACCACTCACATAGCTCTTCAAACGTCGGGGTTAAAGCAAGGGTCCAAGTCCTACAAACACATAATAAAGTCTACTGAATGCACTTCAAGAAGACAAGAAGAGATGCTCAAAGATGGGTATGAAATGCATTCTTAAAACAAGCTTTTCATGAGTGCAAATGATCCTGGCATTTCTTTCAAAACTAGGTCAAGTCAGAGCAAAACACGCTGGAAGTTAAAACACTATTTTTCATCTCGGGAACATGCTGGGTACCAACCAGGTCTTTGTCGAGGTCCCACACCTCTTGGCCGAGGTGTGGTTACCAAGGCTTCGGCGAACGGCTGATTGCCGAGGTGCTACAAGATGCCGGCAAGGGTGTACCAAGGTCGGCCTAGGTGTGCATGCAAGATAGACTAATGGTGCAAGTGACCATGCAAGGTAGGCCAAGGTGAGATTCGATGCTTGGCCTGAATGTGAGATCTAGGCAAGAGTGGTCTTGGCGACCACACCTAGGGAAGGGTGAAGTCTGGAAATCTGGGTTTCTTTCCTTGAAGAACATGAACATGAAGAATCATAAAGAACATGAATGCTAAAATTATAACTTCTTTATTCAAAATCTGAGATTTCATCATATGAGTTCAAAAACATGGACCTGGGTACCCATACTTGAAGATCTTATGAAAACAAACACAAAAACATGGATCTTGATACAAACTTTCGGAGCAAAACATGGTTTTATTTCAAGAACACAAGAACGTCATTTTCTCTTTTTAAAACAAGCTTTAAATCAATGTGTGGCTCATGAATCATGCTAGATCATGCAATGCGATTAGATGAACATAAAGAATAACAAGAGTGGATCAAGAATCTAACCTCAACACTCGGATCAAACGGTTTAGACTCTGAGGATCAAGCTTGGAAATCTACTCTCTCACTCTAACTTCTTCTCTTCCTAGAGCTTCTCTCTCTACAATGCAAAAGATGTGACAAATGATATGTTTTCTCTCTCTGCCTAGCTGACTTAACCCTCTGCTAGGACACGTGGCACCACCGGATTGGGTTTCCTCAAAAGGTGATTGAATGACAAGACAAGAGCATGACAAAGTGTGTATAACAAGCAAGGTGACAAGGGCACTCTAGCAAGGCGAGGATCTCGGGTTATAACATCGGCTCTGGCAAAAGGGGTCTCAATGATCTCGACTAGGAAGGATAACACTTGGCCTAGCTGTGCCACACCTCGGCCTAGATGTGCCACACCTCGGTCTAGGTCATTCCATTCCAGGAACAAGATCACTTAGGTGCAAGGATAACATCTCGGCCTAGATAATACACATCTCGGCCTTGGTGATGAACACCTCGGCCTAGATTATGACATCTCGGCCAATATGCCAGGGTGAAGGTGGAGGTCAACCAAAGTGGTTCCAAGATGGTCCTAGGTGTAAGAGGTTCAAAGGTGCAACCTAGGCTTAAGATGACCTCGGCTAAACTCACACCAAACAAGGAACAAAGCATGCAACAACACTTAGATAAAACAAAACAGGATTTCATGAATGCAATTTAACAAGACAAAATCATATAAATGCATGTGAGCATGACTAAGGCAAAGTGAGGGTTGTTACACCAATACTGTCACAGAATCAAATGACACAGCGGCAGCTTCAGTAACTTTTTCTCCCGAGGTCTAATGGTTCTTACCCGTAGCAGATGCCCTTGTGAAGACCGTCTCCATCAACTCACGGTGTTCCAAGGTTTTTTTCCTAAACTTTGCACACACATTGTTTATCTACAAAATTGGACCAAAAAAAAAGAAGGTGTACACCAACAACCAAAATACAAAAATTAATTAGTAATAGGAAAATATAAAACGAAACAAACATATGGAAATAAAATTTTACTTACCGATTCCATCTTATCCCACCACTCATCCGACATCTGAAACATACCAGTTTTGATGTCAAAGCCAATCCCTGACACTCCTTTGTTGGAATCCATCAAATGCCTCCAAGTATTCCATTCTTTTTTTAGACTCATGTATTTATTCTTCAACTGTTTCAGCCCATGTTTCTTTCCATTTTTTTTTTCAAATTTCCTTGCCAATGACTTGTACCCAGCTTGGCTTAGGACTAGGAATGGGAAATTTCTTTAGTAATCTCATCGGCAATTAGCTGCAGGAAAATTCGGATTGACTCGCTGTCCCAGGATGCCTTGTGGTTGAATTGCTTGTGTGTTTCTTCAACACTACTGGACTTCTCTGAAGTAATGCCTTTGTTTTTCGATGGGGTATAAGGAGAAGTACGTATGGATGCCAATTGGACTAACCACGCAGCTAAACCAACTAATTTACGGGCCAAAATTATCACCATCACAAAATTGCTTGTTATATACATACATATATGACCATACCATAGTAATTTAAATTGGTTGCCACGTAAACAATATATAACCATTGCATAGTAAACAAAACAATTGGATGCTAAGTTGATAGTCTATAACCATTGCACAGTAATTAACATAAGAATACCAACACATAACATTCATGCAGAACGAATGCACATTGGAATACAAACAGTACATAAAGTAGTCATTAATTTCTCCCCCAAACTAGTCATGGAATGCAAGGCAAAATTAAAGTGATTACAGTCAACATCCTAACAACAGTCCTGGATCAGAAACTCTAAGTTTCCTTACATATGCAACAACAAAATGATGATGACAATGCATAGCACACAGACAATGGTTTTAAGGAGACGCAACGACTATTGAATGTGTATGACACCATCTTGTAATTGCATGACAATGTCATTTGTAAAGGAGGCATAGTCCGTGCTCTGTCTCCTTGGTTCTTCGCACTAATCAATCCAACTGACACAGGGCTGGCAAGTGAAAATGATGAAGCTATTAGTCAATTGGTTCAGAATGAAATGCATTATCACTACAACAAAATGCATCTTTGGTGACCAAAATTGGCGACAAAAAAAAATTTAGTCTCCAAAAGTTGTGCAATTGGTGACTAAAAATTTTTTTAGTTGGCAAAAGTATAATATTTAGTTACTAATTTTTTTTAGTCGAGGTATATTGATTATTGGCGACTGAAAAAAATTTAGTCAAAAAATACTAGAATTGGGGACAAAAAATATTTTAGTCACCGTATATTGAGTTTTGACTACTAAAACCATTTAGTCGCTGAATGTAAAATAAAAAATTATTTTGTATCTTTGGCGACCAAAAGTTTGGTCGACAAAAACATATTTTCAGTGACACAATTTTTTTTTGGTTGTTGTATATTGAGTTTTGGCTACTAAAACCATTTAGTCGCTGAATGGAAAATAAAAAATTATTTTTTATCTTATGTGACCAAAAGTTTGGTCGCCAAAAACTTATTTTCAGCGACAAAAAGAAATTTTAGTCACCAAAAAACTAAAATATTTGGAGGGAGACATTTTAAATTTTGGAGGGATTTATAAAATTAATTGGCGACTAAAAATATTTAGTTGCTAATGGTGTAATATATATATATATATATATGTGGTTTCCAAACCACAAACCAGCGCCTCTGTCTCTCTCTCTCTCTTCAGCGCTTCTCTCTTTCTCTCTCTCTCCATCTGCCTCTCCATCTCCGCTGCTCCTCTTCTATCCCTCTCTTACTGCCGCTCCACCTCTGCCACTCCTCCTCGAGGTTGCATGCAATTGGAGCACCGATTCACCTAGATTTGCCTTTTTTTCTCTCTCTAAAGTTTCTCTATATTCGTATATCTGTCTATCCATCAACGGCGAGAACGCCGATGTGCCGGAGATTGCGATGGCCATGAATCAAGAGAAGGCGAGTCGAAGGAACGATAGCGCTGGAAAAGAGAGCAATTGGTTCATACTTGATCAATTCATGGTGAGGCTCTTCACTTGGTTCATACTTATATGTATGTCTGTGTAATTTGTCTTTATGTGTATGATTATATGTAGGTTTTGTTCAAATTTGATTGTTTTGTTATTGCAATATGATGTGATTTGTCAAATTAGAACAATAGTTTGATGTTTGGTTTATCAATTTTTGGAATTTTTTGGCTCTTGTTACAATTCAAATTTTGCTGGTTCTGTAAATTGTCCAATTTCTTGGGGGATTTTGTTCTTGCTATTTGTCATATATGTGTTTGTATAGAAAGAGAGAGAAAGGGACTAGAAGAGTGTGAAAATAGGACAATTTTGGTGAAGGTTCAAGTTTGAACCTAAGTTGTCATGCTTTTCATTTTGGGGGAATTTCATTTCAGTGCAAATTAGAAAACATATATTTACGGATTAATGTTAAACACTACAACATTAAAAGATAATTTTACAAACTTTCTCATGTATCTGAAATTATTTTTTCAACTTATTTCTCCTTTTATTTTGTGCTTTGATGGTATTTCCATTAGTTAGAACTGGTACTGGATATAATTTATGATGGAGTTTAGGTTTACTTATTTATGAATGCCTATTGTGTCAGCAACAAGAGGAATCATTTTGTTTGGTAAACTAATTATTTAGACTCTTGGAGGTTGTGGAACTATAGTGCCTTCAATATTCAAGATTTGCGAAAATGCAGACTGCCAAAAGTAACAAAATTTGATGAAAACTGTTGAAGGATTTTGATTTTGAAACAATTAGGATCATGTTGTATACTGGTGTGAAAAGAAAATTTTGGAAACATTGTATGTAATTGTCAAACTAGAGTTTACTAGGCAGGCATGAGGTTCAATTTAGAAGTTGTATAAATTTTCAACAAAACAGAAACATTAAAATGATCTTGATGGGTGATTATATACAAAGTATAATATATCTAAATTATTAATTTTAATTTTAGAATTGTTATAATTTGCAAAGTATAATATATCTAAATTATTAATTTTATAATTGTTATAATTTGAAACGTCAATATTATTGAATAAGTGCTAATGGTTATTTTTTTGCTTTTTTTACAGATTGCTTTTGCGTGGGCTATTGTGGATGTGTACGAAGAGCATTTGTTTTGTATATGGAAGACATTTATTTTGGAACAATCCTATGTTTTGGAAATTCAGGATTTTTGTGTGTAATATTTAATTTAGATGGATTATACTTGGTTTGTATGGATTTATATGATATCTGGAATATGATGTTACAAGTTAAAGTTTTTGAATAGCTGATAATGAAATGGGTATTATTGATAATGGATTTAGATTATAATTAATGGATGTATTATTCTATATACGTATAGGTTACATGTTGCATCGATAATAAAATGCATATAATTTAGAAATTAATGAAAAATATTCAATTTGGGCATTTTAAAAAAATTAATAAATAGAGCTTGAGCCTTTGGCGACTAAACAGTTAGTAGCCAAAAAAAAAAAAAAAAAGAAAGTTTTTAGCGACTAAAAAATTGGTAACCAAAAAGGAGTGTCACGTTTTTAGCAACTAAAAATTGGTAACTAAAAAACTGAAGATGAAAATATTTTCTTTTTGATAACTAAATATTTTCTTTTGGGCAACTAAAAAAAAATTAGTCGCTAATACCTTTCCTGACAATCATCTAGTGACAAAGCTGGCGACCAAAAAATTTAGTCGGCAAAAATCTTCGATGACTAAAAAATGACTTTTGACGACTAAAAATTTAGTCTCCAAAAGTGTAATTTGTTGTAGTGTATGACCGTTAATGAATTGGGCACTCACCACAGGATGGGGACATGCAAAGTAAAGACGCCCTAGATTTTTGGTCGATCTGGATATCTTCACAACACATTGGCTATAGCCACAGGCATACATCCGACTTGGCTATGTAGTGGAAGTTGCAGTAGAGGTATACGAAGCCATAGTTTGTTTTCTGACCGTGTGAAAGACTAATATGTTAACATATAGGTGCCACATCATTCAGAGTTCGGGAATTGGTTATTTATAAAATGAGAAATGTCCCCATTTGTTATTTAAAAATAGGGTTTTACAAAAGAAAAAAATGTTACAAACAAAAAGCACTTGACTAATAGTAAACAAGAACTGTGTATATCAAATGTCCTAACTGTGCTATTACTCATTCCCTTTAAGTTGTGGACTTACGCTATTTTTCTGTAAGTATAAAATATATACTTTTGAAGAGGAATACCAGTTATCTTTTCATAGATAATAATTTGTTGGAAGTCAAAGGCTCATGAGGATTATAATTACAAAAATGTCATTAGTACATTATAAATTTTCCTATACAATCTATGTATATTTTAGCATTTTCCTATAAAACACAATATTGGCAAAGACGTGTCTATTCGACTATTCCACACCCAAGTTGGTGTAAATAAAATATATCCTTAAGACTTTAAAAAGGTATTTAAATCCAAATAATTATAACACTTCACTTTTAGTTCTGATGGATGCAGCGAATTGTTCACGTTGTTGTTGAACTAATCTATCCATCCGAAAGCTCAGATAGATTCAACTGAAATCTTTCTTTTCCTTTCTTCCAAACAGCAAAAATAATACCCACTAGACAAATAAGACGGAAAATACTAGCAAAAAAGTTGAGAAGTAATAGGGTTAATAAAGCAGAAAATAACAAGAGTTGTATGATGATTTTCCTCCCTACAATTTAGTGAATAATTCTCTATGGGGGTTCTCAGTATGAACCCCTGGGTATGAAGAATTTATTTTGTGAAGTTTATAACAAAGTCTCTGATCTGGTCAAAGGCTATGATAGGGAAGTGATAACCTTTCATCATATCTCAGATAAATTTCATCCTATTTTCACCTTCTGTAAATTCACACGACATACATTATCCAAAAATTAATGGGACAAACAAAAATGAGTGTGAATTCATTTAAAGATATTATATATATATATATAAATCAAAAAATCGGACCATATCTAATAACCCTTAAAATGAAAATAAAATGAAAAAAAATAAAAATAACAGAAAATGAGAATAAGGTTTGTCTTATTAACTGTGTGTACAATAATTAAGAAAAAAAATATTTCGACAATGAAATCATGGACTTCTATTTCATCACTGAGTGTACAATAATTTCAAGAATTACTCAACAAAAGTTGAAGATAAGCAGGGCAAATCCAAAAGAATGAACACAGATCGACATACAAATGCTGCCAAGAATGAAAGAGGTAAGGAAAATTCGGTAACAGACCCCAAAAATTTCAAAGATAATTTGTAAAGAAAATCGAAAATAATAATCCATCAGAATTTGTTTATGGACCATCCATCATCATACAAAACAAACAAAGAACATAAACACATACAAAAAATTGGACGAAATTTTTGAATCACCCAGAATAATGCCTTTCAGAGATAAACCCACCAGATCGGCTTGAAGGAGACATTATTACGCAAAACAAAACAAAAAAAAATTCTAGTACCTGACGATCGATGGTGTCGAGGACGCGATGGATACAGTGTCGCCGCCGATGTGCACTCCGGTAGCCTTGGGCTATGGAGAGCTTTGCTATTCTTGTTCATCGTTCAACATCGTGTTTTCGCCTCCTTCCTTCAGCATCTGTCGATGCCCTAGGTGAGAGAGTGTTGTGTGGTTTGAATTGGTACTGGTGTGAAACAGATTGGCACTGGGGGATAGTTTGGTAAATTCCACCGACGCTGAGTTGTTCCCCAACACGTGAATATGTTTTGTCTCTTGTGGCTAATTTAGCCTATTTTGGATGGATGTGGCTAAATTAACCCAAAATCGGATTGCCAAATCGAGGTTGTGTTTATTTCTCCCGTCCATAATCAATAGTTGAGAAAGTTCCACATCAATTTATCCTCTTTTTTTTTTTGATAAGCAAAAAAAAAGATTTATTGATGAAAAAGGCAAAGTACATGCAAAAATACATCAACAAATCAGGGAAGTGCACAGAGTATCATGGCTAACCTCTACAATCCCAACTAGGTTGGTACTGCGAAGGAAGCAAAATCAAATGCAAGCACTTGACCCAAGATTGGTGAGAAGTCAATTTATCCTTATTTTAAATTAAAAAATTGTTAAGTAAAATTTTTAAACTTAAACTTACATGATAATTAAAAATCATTAATTTTGAATTTTAATGTGTGTTGTTGAAAGTTTATCAAATGAAATGAAATGAAAATTTTTATTTCTACTCATGTAACCGAAAGGATTATAATCTCATCATAACCACATATACCATGAAATAACATTAAAAAAATTTCCGCCACATATAACATTTCTCTTTTCCAGATCTGCAGCTATAAAACATTTATTTAAAATGAGATTGGTATACCAAAAAAATAAAAATTACATATAGGAACACATTATAGACAACTTCAAAACACCCAAAACATAGTACTAGTCACCAAACCCATAAAACCCAAGACAAGAGAACCCATTCCACCATGAACAAGCATAGTTGAGCCACTAGAAGTTACAGTTGTAGGGTTGTTGCTCTTGGAAGAAGGCGTCGTCGGAAGAGAGGTGGTGGCGGACTCCGGGGCATTGGCGGGCGACGGGGCTTGATTGCCTGCGACGTTAATGTGAAGTTTCATTCCTCCGAGGCAATGCATTTTGTTGCCACAAACGTAGTACTTGTCACCAGGTGTGGAGAGAGGAAATGTTGTGTTCCCATTACTACTGGATTGTAGTACATTGGTCGTATTGCACCTCTGGTAATTGTTTTTTGTTACCTCATTCACGCTGTGGGCTGATGAGTATTGGAACACTGTGTTACACAAAATTAAGGCAAATATTAATTCATTGCTACACTTGAAGTAGTCTATGAAAAAAAAATGATTCACCGTGTTTGGTCCTTAAATTTTGGATACTTATTCTTAAAAAAATTTAGAGTTTTGTTTGGTTATTCAAAAAATCATAAAAAAAATAAAAAATAAAAAATCATAAATCTTATTTTTTGGATGCGCTTGAGAAATAGAGAAATTTGCCAGTGATTAGATGTAGATGTAGATATACACATAAAATAAAGAATCATGATTGAGACCTCCAGTAAAGTCCCACCCCCACCACCTCACGTACACGTGGGGGTTGGTTATTGACTCCAAAAAAAAAAAAAAATTCTTTTTGAGTAATCAGAGCCCAGGGGGCCTTGGGGTCACCCCAGTGGGATCCAGACCATTCTCCTAAAATAAATATAGTATTACTTTTGATGTGACATGTGTTGATATTTTTTATTTTATTTAAGGAAAATATCTCGTAGCTCAAATTTTGTGGCTCAAAAGTGGCTCAAATGGCCAAAACGACGTCGTTTTGGCCATTTTTATGTTGTTCTGTACTCAAAACGACGTCGTTTTGGCCATTTGAGCTACTTTTGAGCCACAAAATTTGAGCTACGTAGCATTGCCGTTTATTTAATTGTTCAACTTTAGAATTATGTTGCTCAAAATCCTAGCCGGAGAAAGTTTTGAATTCCATTTGCAAGATTGAAAAAAAGGAAACCAAGCAGTAGTCTATTTTCAAAAAATAATTTTCAAATCAAAATTTTGAAAAACAATTCAAAAAAATGAAATTAAACACAATGATTTTCTTTTAATATATATTTTTTAAACTCAGAGAAGTACACAGAATGCAACGCTAGCAGTTACCCTTTTAGTTGAGGGGAAATTTCAAGACAAATTATTGGGTTAGGTTGGCTTGAAACACAGTTTAATTTGATAAAATATTTGTCCATATTTTAATTAATGTTTTAAAAATTTTAACACAAAATGTAATTTTTTAAAAATTGAGTAGAGCCACGTATATTCATCTGGTGGAGCTTCGGTTCCATCAAAATAAGGGTGAAGTTAAAATTTTTGTTTATATTTAGTAAATATTTTGAAGGGGTAATACACAATTATTTCTTAAGGTTGTCTTAATTTATCATAAATTTATGTGTATATATATATTTTTAATCAATGAAAGTCAATGAAATCTATGTATATTAAGATCCTGCATGGTATTGTCTTCTTTTCTTTTTCTTTGTAGTTCATGTTTTTCAATTATTTTTTAAATTATAAAAAATTTTAAAAGAATGATATTTTCAAAAGGAAAAATAAAATCATGGTAACATTTTTGAAAATAATTTGCTCAATAAATTTTCAGTATCAATTTTTATTTTTCTATTTGTGAAAAAAAAATCTGAAGACAAAAATGATACCAAATATGAAAATTATAAAAAATGTTCTCTTTCAATACCATTCAGATTTAGCACATAAAGACGAGTAAAAAAAAAAAAGGGCAATTTTGAAAGCAATGTTATAATCATAGGTAAAATCAATATTTTTATTATTTCAATGAGAGACTTTTGAAAAAATATTTATAAACTCAAAGGGGCAATTATCCCATGAACCTAGTATCATGATTAATGCATTTCGTACACTTCTCTATAGAAAATTATGCGTGACATTTTTGATGAGATATATAAGGCAACAAAAAACTCACATAAGACATCTCCGACGGCGAATGTCTTGCCCGTCACCCATGTATCAAGATCAGTGCTAATATCCCAACCGGAGCTATCCCCGACGGTGTAAAAAGTTGCTTTGCAGGTTAGAGCAAGGCCAAGAACACCAAGAACACACACCACAACTTGCTTTGCCATTTTCATTATACAACCCAAACAGAGATAAGCATCAAATGAAAAATAAATGAAGGGTTGGTTTATTTGTGTGCATGCGTGTCTGTATTTTTATATGAGCTATGGCTTGTGATTAGATGACCTAACTGACCAAAATTGTGGGCAACAAATAGGTCTCTCTTTCTGTTTTTTCATATTTGGTCTCAAAGATTTTGAGTGAACCTTTGGTTAAGTTGCATTTTTTAATTTATTTTAACGGTGCTTTGTTTATCTAATTAAAGAATCTTGGGGCTCAAGATCATCCATTAAAAAGCCATATCATCTAAGCCATCAATTTGGTGGACTATAATATATGAGTCAACACAATAGAAATAGGCTATAGGTTGATCAAAGTGATCTTGAAATTCTCAATTTCATTTTTATTTTTATTTCTTTAATTTTTTTTTATGCACCGAATTTGATTATTGAATCGGATACAATCATCTCATATGGGATGACAGCCAATGGACAGATTATCCTTGGTCATTTCATTATCATTAAGTCTAGGTAGTGAGGAAAAATACTTGGAATTTTATTCAGAAAATAATAATATAATCCAAATTCAACATAAACATATTTAATATTTAGTCTAGCATTTATCTTTTTGTTTTTGTTTTTACCAAAAAACAAAACATAAACATATTTAATATTTTTTATAAAAAAAAAAATTTGAAAAAGTTACTGGATGACAAATATTTTAATTGGTGTGGGTTGGGGTTGATGATCTACCACTCCTTGTGGAGTATAGTCCTACGGAACAATGACTTGGGTTTTCCCAGATTAATTGGTTAGTCGGGTGGTTGAACAAGGTGAACTCCAACACCCTCTGGTCAACTCCTCACACTTCGCTGTTGACTTTACCAACATGTACAAGTGCACAAGTATCGAATAATATTATACAACAATAGTATTATACATAATTATATAAGAAATATTTATTAAAAAATATCTCACGTA